>OZ030012.1:3570000-3805000 GCA_964023405.1 Apodemus agrarius | reverse complement strand
AGAGAGTGAAAATATGTAAGAGGCATTTTCAAAGTAACCATTTCATATATAAGTACCTAGACATATATTACTCAAAGAAATTTGAGCTTATTCACTGTCTGGGTTAAAGGAATCAAGTGAGAAACTTTAATAGTAACAAACAATAAATGAATTCATTACATTCCAGATAAAGTGCAACTCCATATTCTCTTAGTTACACAAATATGCAAAGTTTAAGAGAAGCCAAGTTCTATGTTAAGCTTGTCATCATTTATAAGTAACATATTTAAAATAAACTTATAAAAGAGAACAGCATCCTTTATGAGACTGAATTTCTGAGGTTTTAGATCTGAAAGAAGAATGTGTGTGTGTGTGTGTGTATATGTGTGTGTGTGTGTGTGTATGTCTGTGTGTCTCTGTGTGTGGTATGCTGTGTGTGGTGTGCTGTGGTGTGTGGTGTGCTGTGGTGTGTGTGCATGTGTAATATAATTTGTAGATACACATCCTGTGTGAGAATTTTTCATTTCCTCGACTAACCTGCCTTGACCAGTCATGCTTCAGTGGCAACTAGCAGGGTGCCATAACTGCATCAGATCCTTCCAGTCCTCTGCTAAAGCTACTCAATGGCTGCTTTCTATTACAGGGGGTGCCTATGTGTACAGCCTGTGGGAGCTCATTCCTTGGGCCCCTCTATCTGATTTGGTGTTTTGCTCTTCCCACTGACTCCATTATTTCTACAATGGCCTCCTTAGGGTCCTTCAGATAGCTTTAAGCTTCTTTGCCCTTTAATCAGATGCTGTTGACTCTGCCTGGAAGTATTTCCATCAAATGTTCCTGGGCTAGCTCCTCAACAGTTAGCTATCAGCTACAGCATCAGATCTTAAAAGAATAGCATTGAGCATCTCATTAAAGATATCCTCAGTCTAGGTCACTCTTTGTTTGCCTTTGAGCCTATTTAATTTCATTAAAGTTGTTATGAATGTCTGAAATGATTGATGTCCCATTTCTTTGCTGATGATATAATTAACTACAATGGCAGAGACTATGTTCTTTTATTTTCTACTTGACCTCAAGTACTTATTGTATCTTCAGGACACATTCTGAGTGGTAGCTGCCCCTATTCTATGAGTTAATCTCAGCATGATTAGTTTAGATGGCTTGTTTCTAAGCCCGAGGCTCATAAGAGACACTCCTTTTGATGAGTGCTCTTGGCAGAGCAGTGCCCTCACCATCACATGAAGTGATGTTAAAATAGGACAAACAGTGAGTAATCAGTTGAAATGTGTCACAACATGCCAGTGTCTAAAGAACACTTTTCTTCTCATTGTTAAAACACACTCAGGCAAACACTTTCACAGTCATGCCCCATCTCAGGGAAGAGATAACTATTTCCTAACTCCAGGAATTCAGATCTTTGTTTCTTTACCTTCTGCTCTGAACTGCAATATCTATAGAAGAGTGGAGGAAGTCCACAGCTGGGTTATTCTGTTCTGCCAGGCATGCAGGGCACCTCACATGATAGCAAGGAGTAATTTAATGTACCTTATAGACGTTATAGACATATACCATAGAGACATAGGGGCAGAATGACTTCTCTAGAGAGATGAAAAACTTGAGCTCAGAGAACTGAATGAATTGCCCAGTATACCTCTCCCTCAAGCTTCAGAGTTAGACCTCCGGCAGCTACCATGTCTCTGTAGTGACTTGTTATTTTCAGCTCAAACAATATTATAAACCATAGCATTGCAATCTTCATGCATTTATATCACTTAATATAATATTTTTCTTAGCTCATATTCTCCTGCTTATTTGACATGTCCAAGTGATTCTCACTCCCTCATTCTCTTCCATTTATTCTTTGGTTTAAAAACAAGCATGAGACTCTGATCATCAGGTTTAAATAGCATGGTAAAAAAGAGTTTGATTTATGTGGGAGAGAATTGTGGAGGTATATAGAGATGAAACTAAGTGCAGAGGGGATGCAGTATTTCTTTTGAAAATTTTATAGTTATATATTATTATTGTCTTTTGTGCATGTGTGTGTATGGGCATGTGGGTGTGTGCACACAAGTGTATGCATGCATGTACCCTAGTACTTGTGTGGTGGTCAGAGCACATGTTTTGAGAGTCAATGTTCCCCTTTACCTCCTAGACCCAGGGGTCAAACTCAAGTTATCAGGCTTGGTTACAGGCACCCTCTCATCAGCCCTAGAAGCAATATTTCTAAGCACAAAAGCCACACTTGAAAAACATAAAAAATATACAATGTGTCTGTAGAAAATGTATAAATCCAAAAGATATCAAAACAAAATTGCAAGTATAAAGGTAGACTGATGAACACATATGTGACAGATATAACTGATAACTAATATCTTTAAAATAAAGTGAAGACATAGATCCAAAGACAATAACAGGCCATGCTTGATATCATGTAGTTCCACACATACACAAAAATGTCCAGGTGTCAAGGAAGCAGGAATAAAATATATATTTACAAAGATACTGATATTTGTTAACTCTTAATGGTAAATGGTTTTTGTTTTCTTTTTGTTTATATATTACAAAATGTTCATAGCGCACATCTAGCTTTACCAAGAAAATTAATTTTTTGAGACCGCCTTTCTTTTTCTTGTCCTGGATGCCCCAGAACTAGCTCTGTAGACTAGCCTGGCCTTATCAAAATGATAAACTGTTAATGCAGCAATGAAAAAGAAAAAATATTGGTTGAAATATGCTTGATCATTTATCCTTATGGTCTTATCTGCTATTAAATATATGTTCTGAAAGGTGTCATTCATACATTCCCTCTTTTAAGATAATGTCCTTCTTATGAAAAATAGCACTCACTAATTACTAAATAAGGTATTATGTAAAGAAGAAAACTAAAGTGTTCTAGACTAGACCACAATGAATTCTATGTAATGCAAGACAGTGGCTTGTAAAAATAGCTATACCTGGGGTCTCTACCTGAGGTCTCTCTGCTTATAAGCACATCTCTCCCCTACAATTTTCTTACATTTCCAAAAATACATGCACATCACACATACATACATACATACACACACACACACACACACACACACACACACACACACTCACAGAAAGAGACAGACAGATACAGAGAGAGACAGCGAGACAGAGACAGTGACAGAGACAAAGACAGAGAGGAAAAAAATAAAGAACAGCCTTGAAGCATGCAATTAGGCATTAAATTAGGGTTAGACAGCGGTTTATTAGTTAGGCTCTGAAGACAATTTACATACAGAATTAAGGCAAATCAGGCTGTGGATAAAACACTACTAGATGTTGTGTATGAGTGCTCTCTCTTCACATACAGTTGCAGGCCAGAAGAGGGCATCAGCTCACATTAGAGCTGGTTGTGAGCCACCATGTAGTTGCCAGGTATTGAACTCAGGACCTCTGGAAGAGCAAATAGTCCTCTTAACTGGTAAGCCATTTCTCAGATAAACCCTTAGCTGGACTAAGTAGGGGGCACAGAGACAGTCTCCAAATTAACAAAATCAGAAATGAAAAGGGAGATATAACAACAGAAACTGAAGAAATAAAAAAAACCCATCACATCCTACTACAAAAGCCTTTACTCAAAAAAACTGGAAAATCTGTAAGAAATGGACAATTTCCTAGACTGAAACCAGTTACCAGAGTTAAATCAGGATCAGATAAATAATCTAAACAATCCCATAACCCCTAATGAAATAGAAGAAGTCATCAATAGTCTCCCAATCAAGAAAATGCCAGGACCAGATGGGTTTGGTGGTGAATTCTATCAGTCCTTCAAAATAGACCTAATACCAATACTCTCCAAACTAATCCACAAAATAGAAACAGAAGGAACACTACCCAATTTGTTCTTTGATGCTAAATTACGCTGATATCTAAATCAGACAAAGACCCTACAAAGAAGGAGAACTTCAGGCCAATTTCCTTTATGAATATCAATGCAAAAATATTCAATAAAATCCTTGCAAACTGAATCCAAGAACACATCAAAGCAACCATCCCTCATAATCAGGTAGGCTTTATCTCAGGGATGCAGGGATGGTTCAATACAAGGAAATCCATCAGTGTCGTCCACTTTATAAACAAACTCAAAGCAAAAAACCACGTGATCATTTCATTAGATGCTGAGAAAGCATTTGACAAAATCCAACATCCCTTCATGACAAAATTTTTAGAAAGAAAAGGAATTCAGACCCATATATACACATAGTAAAAGCAATATACAGCAAACCAGTAGCCAACATCAAACTAAATGGAGAGAAACTTGAAGCAATCCCACTGAAATCAGAGACTAGACAAGGCTTCCCACTCTCTCCCTACCTTATTCAATGTAGTACTCAAAGTCCTAACCAGAGCAATTAGACAACAAATGGAGTTCAAAGGGATACAAATTGGAAAGGAAGAAGTCAAAATATCACTATTTGCAGATGATATGGTAGTATGCTTAAGTGACCCTAAAAATTGTACCAGAAAACGTCTAGCCCTGATAAACAACTTCAGCAAAGTAGTTGGATATAAAATTAACTCAAACAAATCAGTGGCCTTCCTGTACTCAAAGGATAAAAAGGTTGAGAAAGAAATTAGAAAAACAACTCCCTTCACAATAGTCACAAATAATATAAAATACTTTAGTGTGACACTAACTAAACAAATGAAAGATCTGTATGACAAGAACTTCAGGTCTCCAAAGAAAGAAATAGAAGAAGATCTCAGAGGATGGAAAGATCGCCCATGCTCATGGACTGGCAGGATTAATACAGTAAAAATGACCATCTTGCCTAAAGCAATCTACAGATTCAATGCAATCCCCACCAAAATTCCAACTCAATTCTTCATAGAGTTAGAAAGAGCAATTCTAAAATTCATTTGGAATAATAAAAAAAAAACCAGGATAGCAAAAACTATTCTCATCAATAAAAGAACTTCTGGGGGAATCAGCATCCCTGAACTCAAGCTGTACTACAGAGCAATAGTGAAAAAACTGCGTGGCATTGGTAGAGTGACAGGCAGGTAGATCAGTGGAACAGAATTGAAGAAAAGCTTCTGTAAGGCAAATAACACTTGTCAGTAGGACAAATAGGCAACCAACAAATTGGGAAAAGATCTTTACCAATCCTACATCTGATAAAGGGTTAATATCCAATATATACAAAGAATTCAAGAAGTTAGACTCCTAGAGAACCAAGTAATCCTATTAAAACGGGGTACAGAGCTACACAAAGAATTTTCAACTTTCAAGGAATATCAAATGGCTGAGAAACACCTAAAGAAATGTTCAAAATCCTTAGTCATCAAGGAAATGCAAATCAAAACAACCCTGAGATCTAACCTCACACCAGTCAGAATAGCTAAGATCAAAAATTCAGGTGAGAGCAGGTGCTGGGGAGGATGTGGAGAAATATGAATATGTCTTCACTGCTGGTGGGATTGCAAGCTGGTACAACCACTCTGGAAATCAGTTTAACAGTTTCTCAGAAAAATGGGCATAGTGTTACCAAAGGACCCTGTTATACCACTCCTGGGCATATACCCAGAGGATTCTCCAACATGTAACATATGTTCCACTATGTTCATAGCAGCCTTATTTATAATAGCCAGAAGCTGGAAAGAATCCAGATGTCACTCAGCAGTGGATTTATACAATGTAATACTATTCAGCTATTAAACAATGAAATCATGCGATTCTTAGGCAAATGGATGGAACTAGAAAATATCCTGAGTGAGGTAACTCAATCACAAAAGAACAGAAATGGTATGCACTCATTGATAAGTGGATATTAGCCTAGAAGCTTGGAATACCCAAGATACAATTCACAGACCAAATGGAACTCAAAAAAAGGAAGACCAAAGTATGGATACTCTGGTCCTTTTTAGAAGTGGGGGAAAATACCAACAGGAAGAGATACAGAGACCAAGTGTAGATCAAAGGCTGAAGAAAAGGCCATTCAGAGACTGACCCAGCTGGAGATCCTTTCCACATACAGTTACCAAATTCAGACACTATTGTGGATGCCACGAAGTGCTTGCTGACAGGAGCTTGGTATAGCTTTTTCCTGAGAGGCTTTGCCAGTCCCTGACAAATACAGAGGCAGAAGCTCTCAGCCAGCCATTGACCTGAGCACAGGGTCCCCAATGGATGACCTAGACAAAGGACCCAAGGATTTGAAGGGGTTTGCAGTGCCATAGGAGGAACAACAATATGAACCACCCAGTACCCCCAGAGCTCCCAGGGGCTAAACCACCAACCAAAGAGTACACATGGAGAGACCCATGGCTCCAGCTGCATATGTAACAGAAGATAGCCTTGTTGGACATCAAAGAGAGGAGAGGCCCTTGGTCCTGATAAGACCCAATGCCCCAGTATAGGGGAATGCCAGGACAGGAAAGTGGGAGTGGATGGATTGGTGAGCAGAGGGAGGGGGCATGTGTTAAGGGGTTTTTGGAGGGGAAGTAGGAAATGGGACATTATTTGATATGTAAATAAAGAATATATCTAAAGAAAATAATGAGAAAAAACTACTGTAATATTAAATGTTTTCAGTAGCTATCTTTGAAACTAAAGACAAAGACACAAGTGGGGGCTTCCATTGTTGGAAGGTATTGCTTCAGAAAACTTGCCCTTCAAAGTTTTCTTTGGGTTCATCTGAAATAGAAGGCAGAAGATTATAAGTCAACAAATACTCCATTGACTCCTCTAGTGGACTGAGCTTGCCACATACCTAATTACAGAGTTCCTTCAGTGAGTGTTCAGAACAAATTCCTCTCCTATGCTTTGAGAGTAGAGCTGGGGACTCCTGGTTTGAAGACAACTGTTGAATGCTAATATTCTAGATATGCTGTGATCTGGTGGCCCACCCCGCCCAACTCATTTATGACAGTAGTTCATTTTCATCCTAAGCTGTGCAAGAGCACATGAGCCATGAACCATTCATTGCTAGAGGAATGTACTCACTGTCAGCACAAAACATATGTTGTTACTTACAGTGTTTCAATGCTTTCAGCCAAACAACCTTTAACTTAACAAGGAACATGAACTCCAGGAAAGTTTCAGACATTTCCTGGAGGACTTTTCACCATGTGGAATACTTTTCTTCTCTTTGCTCTTTTGTATTCACCCCTCAGAGTCATAACATAAATCTTTTGGCTAATCCTTTTGTTTTGCTTCTTGGTTGTGCTAATACTTTGAAGAGTTTCTTTTGTGATTAGAAACACACTAAAGCAGCATGTGTGACAGGAACTAAGAAACACACTATCACCATTATTCTTACAATGCATTCTCTGCCTACTCATGACACATTGAGCTCTGCTCATGGCTCAGTGAGGTAAAGGCAAAGTTCTTAAACCTGGAACAGGAAAATAAGATCCTTCCATGGGGCAGATGGTTAAAACAAAGGCTTTTGTTCCTATAGCACTTGACTTTCTGTCATAAAGCCAAAACTCTACATGCAGAGATGGTAATTCAGTAATGTGTGCAGGAGTGGGATGCAGCAAATGCTACACACACAGAAACAGTCAGACTCTGATCCAACAGGCATACCTTGTTTGATAGTTTGCCAAGTCCTAGTCAGTGAACCACTTCTAAAAATAATATGGGAAGGAAGACCAGCTGTGCTTTTTTAAGATTTATTTTAGTTTACTTATGTGTCTGTGTCTCTCTGTGTATATGGCCATGTGTATAGTTACCCTTAGCACCCAGAAGAGGCTGCTGGATCCTGCTGGAGCTGACATGACAGGTGGGTTGCAAATGGCCTGACATGGTTTTGGGGAACCAAACTGAGGTTCTCTACAGGAGTACCAAGCACTCTTACCTGCTGATCCATCTTTCAATTCTGGAGCCAAAGATATTTAATATACAGAGCCATATTGTGGTGTCTTGCCATATGGCAAGAACTTGACATTGGTCAAGGTGAACTTCCTCTCCCAACCTTTGAGCAGGGATTCCTGTGCTACTCACGATCCTGCCCCACCTGGGGTGGAGGGTTCACCGTGAAGGTGAAGTTCCTGCAGATGTAGGAATTCCTGAATTAAGCAGGTGACCTGCCCAGCTGTCTGAACAGTACAACCAACACCCAAAGAAGCCATGCAGGACTCTGGGAAGAGGGGCTCCCCCAAAACTGTTAAATTGTCTGAGCTCCATTAAACTTTGGCCTTGATCAGTAACCTATCGTCCTGGCCCTGCTTCTTTTCGTCTTTCCCCATCCATCCCTCAGCTTCCGTTTCCAGAAACTGAGTTTGCAGTAGCTGCATAAAAAGCATAGTAAAAGCCCAGAATGAATAATAAATCAGAACCAAGTACTGACTTTAAAAGATAGAAAATGTCAGTTTGTTTCTGGAATTTAACAAAAGATGATTCTAAGAGTTATAAGAAACCTGAAGTCATTAATTTGGAGGAAGACATGGGGATAATATGTGAAATCCAGATAAAATCATGGTGCATTTACATATGCAAACGGAAGTACCTACCTAAATTGATAAAGTAAAACTTGACAACCTATAAGTACTGGTTTTGTACCATGACATGAAAGCATAAGGATACTGGAGGGAAGAGAGAGGTTTTTTTTCAAGGAAGTTCATTAATGCATACACTTACCTTGTGATAGAACCTTTGAAGGTATTATGCAGAAAACTGCAAACCAAAAAAATACAGTTTTTACAATTGTTTCTTTTTCCCTTCTTGCAAAAGAAAGATTAGAGAAAACTTAGATCTCACCTCACCAAGGAAATGTTATCAGAGATCTTGTTATGATGTGTTGCTGAGAAGCTAGGTGAAGAAGAAAATCTGCAAATATTCTTTTCTGGACAAACCATTGGAAGGCTACAGAGATGGCATGAATGTTAAGAGAACTAGCTGCCCTTCTAGAGGATGTAGGTTGGATTCCTAGCACCATCATGCTTATTCACATCTGTCTCTAACTCATGTTATAGAGGTTTGATCATCTTGACTAGCTTTTGTGGGCACCAGGTATGCTAATGGTATATGGATATACATGAAGAGAAAATGCTTATACATGTATAATAAAAATTAATGAAAGACTTGAAATTATTCTAACCAAACAAGTGAAAGACTTGAACTTCAAGTCTTTGTAGAAAGAAATTGAAAAAGATAGCAGAAAATAAAAAGATCTCCTATGGTTATGGATCAGTAGGATTAACATAATAAAAATGGCCATCCTACCAAAAGCAATGTAGAGATTCAATACATTTCCCATCATAATTCCAGCACAATTTCATCATGGACATTGTAAGGACAATGTCCAGCTTCATGTGGAAACACACACACACACACACACACACACACACACACACACACACGATAGCTAAAATAATACCAAATAATAAAAGAACTGCTGGAGTTATCACTATCTCTGATTTCAAGTTGTACAACAGAAGTATAGTATAAAATAGCACAATACACAGTACAACAGACTTTCAAAATAAAGAAAAAGCAAGGAAGGAAGGAAAGGAAGGAAGGAAGGAAGGAAGGAAGGAAGAAAAGGTAACAATGCTAGTCAGAATGAATATATGCATGCAGAAAACTGCATATACACTCATACTTATCACCCTAAACAAAACTCAACTCTAAGTGTACCTATGACATCAACATAAAAACGAATACACTGAATCTGATGAAAGAGAAAGGGAGAATGTATTTAAATTCCTTGGCACAGGAGATAACTTTCTGAACAGAACACTGATAGCACAGACACTAAGACCAACAATTAATAATATTAATAAATGGGACCTCTTGAAACTGAAAAGCTAAGCATACTACCAATTGGTCAAAATTGCCTACAGAATGGGAAAAGATTTCTACCAACTCCACATCGGATAGAGGACTAATATCCAAAATTTATAAAAACTTCAAGAAAGTAGTTATCAAGAAAAAACCCTCAAAAACAAATAAATAAACAAATAATCCATATTTTTAAAATGTGGTTCAAATCTAAATAGGGAATTCTCAATAGAGGAATCTGAAATGGTTGAGAAATACTTAAATGTGCAGCATCCTTACCCATCATGGAAATATAAATCAAAGCTACTTTGAGATTTCATCTTATACCAATCAGAATGGCTAAGATCAATGTGACAGTTCATCCTGGTGAGAATGTGGAATAAGGGGAACACTCCTCTATTGCTGGTGGAAGTACAAACTTATACAGGTACTATGGAAGTCAGTGTGATAGTTTCTCAGAAAAATGAGAATTGATCTACCTCAAGGTCCATCTATATCACTTTTGGGCATATACTCAAAGAACCCATCACCCTACCACAGGGATTCTTGCTCAAACATGTCCATTGCTACTCTATTCACAACAGCCAGAAATTGGAATCAACCTCAATGTCCTTCAGTCAAAGAATGGATAAAGAAAACATGTCACATTTACACAATGAGGTGAATATTAGTCAACTGTTAAAAATGTGACATCATGAAATGTGCAAGCAAATGAATGGAACTATACAAAATTATGAAGTAGCCCAGTCCCAGGAAGATATAGTATGTGTTTACTTCTATGTGGATATTGGCTGTTAGGTAAACTACATTCTGAAGACCCAGAGCGGTTGGGTACATAGGATGGGACTAGGGGACACATGGATATCCCTGGGCCAAGAAAATAGAATAGATCTCATGGGTATGCTCAGGGTGTGGTGAGGATGAGAATGGGAGGATCAGAAGGGGGGCGGAGATTGGGTTGAGGAAGGTAATACACAGAGAGACATCTAGAATTGAGGGATATTTGAGGGATGTTGTGAAAACCTAGTGCAGTGGAAAACTAAAATATGTAAAGGTGTTCTTAATGAAGTTTTGAAATAATGGGGGAAATGGGAGGGGGTGGGGTGGGGGGATGGAGTACCATCTGTCCATCTCTTATCATCAAATGAAGCTTCCAGTACAAGGACTAGATCACATCCTATTCTGTTGTTGGCCAAAGGGAAATCCCCAAATAACCCAGGCTGTTACCAAGACAATAGATTGCTCTCCACAAACTGACAGCAAGAACCCATTGGTGAAGACAACACCCACATAACGCATTGGACATGGAGGGGTCACACTGGTGCCTACATAGAATCTTCACCCCATGTTCTACTGTTCTTGGTACAAGAAGGTACTCTTTGGGCTACCAAAGATAAAACATAAACGCCAACATAGCCATAAAACCTTTGATCTACAATGTTGTTCTGCTTGCAAGGTTTGCCAGAAAAATAGCTACACAAAGCTTGTGGGAGTTACCAACCAGAGTCTGATTTGACTTAAAACTCACTCTAGTAAGTGGATACCATATTGATACTACTTGGGTGACCAAGATCCAGGGAATAGAAAGCCCATACACCTAGGGAAAAATTAAATGCTACTGGTCTTTCAAAAAAGTTGCGCAAATGATTCCTAATCACTCCTAATGATATTCTGCTATACTCATAGATCAATGTTTTATTTAGCAATGTTCAGAGAAGCTTCTTCCTTCAGCAGATGGGGAAAATACAAAGATCCACAGTCAGACTTATGTACACATAGGTCTAAATGGGATGTCTCCATCTAATGCACTCCCTCCACACACACAAACTTAAGGACTCAGAGAACCTCAAGGTATAGAAGGCAGAAGAGTGTTAAGAGCTTGAGGGGATGGAGAAACCAGGAGAATTTCCTCCAAGACTGATAGATTCCCTCTAAATCAATTATGCAAAGCTCATATGAACTCACAGAGAATGAAGCAGCATGCACAGGACCTGTAAAGGTCTGCGCCAGGTCCTCTGTGTATATATGATAGTTTTCAGCTTATTTTTATAAGACTCTTGAGTATGCAAATGAGTAGGTCTCTGATTCCTGTACCTTCTCTTGGAGCTTAAAATAACCTTTCTGTTAGCTTGACTTGTCCAACTTCGATGTGATTTTTTTTTTATCTTATATTTTGTTGTGCTTTGTTGTTATTGCTAAGAAGCCTGTTGTTTTATAATCACATAGAAACAGAGTGATTCTAGATGGTAAAAGAGGTGGAGTGGAGCTGGGAGGAGTAAAAAGAGAGGAATATGTAATCAGAACATTGTTTGAGAAGAGCATTTTTCTTAAAGGAAAGGGGAAGAGGAGTCAGAAGGAACGCATCCTATAGCAGTGGCTTCCCTTTGTAGTCTTTCACTTTACCTCAGGTCCTGTGTGGAATCTGTCCCTAACATGCGTCTCATTCCTCTTGTATCCAGCAGCTTTACGAGACAAGGAAAGAGGGAGACAGGGTGATGCTGTGGTCTGAGGAGCAGCCTGGTTTCTGAGAAGCTCCTCAGATGTCTGAGCCTAAGGCCAACTCGGAACTTTGATCTCTGCTCAACTTTCATTTACAAGGAACCTTTGTGTTTAAGACAAACAAACCTATTTAGTTTGTGCAAAGTACAGGCTTCCATAAGAGCCTAAGTGCATTCAAAGAGAACATGCAGTGCAGTTACAGAAACAATGACTAGAGATTATACTTTTGATATTGTGCAGCGAATCTTAAATACTGTTTATACTGTTATGCTAACGTGGAGGGCTGAGGGAATCATCCTCTGACCTAAAGGAAAGAATTCACCTCAAAAGCAGGAGAAGTAACACAGGCCTGGCAATTCACAGTTTGATTTCTTGTATTTTGAACAAAGCCTGAAAAACTAACAAAAAACCATTCTGTGCATTTGCTTTTTTGACTCATGTAGCTGTGTTTGAGGAGGGAAATACTGTGTCTTTGGTAAGGAAAGGTAGCATTAGAGATAAAGCTTGGTGCTTCTGCATGCTAAGCAAGATTCCTATACCTGTGATATATTCCCAACCTCAGAAAGTCTCATTTTATGAATTTAAAAAATGCTCTTTATGACTTGGCTAAATTTAGAAAGAATTACTTAATTTCTTTGCATTTGACTGTCATCCTATAAACAGATTATCTTTGTTCTAGCCCAAAGCTCACAACATTGTTAAAGCTATAATTAGAGAAGATGAGAATTGTAGTCAGTATGAAAATTAAGGCTATGTTACCAAGATCCCCAAGCTAAAATAATTATCTTTGAAAACTCAGATAATTTCATTGGTAATTAAAACACAGGATCTGACTTTAGAGAGAAAATGATGTTTGAAGTTTGAAAGAGAACCCACAGCATATCAGTTACTCGTCTTATCACTGGAACAAAATATCTGACAAAAGAGAGTCACGAGAATGCTGATTTTTGTCTCACAGTTCAAAGACGCACTCCACCATGGTAGGGCGGTCACAGAAATAGGAACATGTTTGCTCATGTTCTGTCCACATTCAGGAAGCAGAAAGAAATGAAGGAGCATGCAGGACTTGCTTTTTCCGTACTATTCAGTACAATAACCAGCCGATGGAAGACTACCTCCCACATTGATGGTGCGCCTTTCCACTTCAATTAACCAAATTTAGAAAAACCATCAAGGATATGCCCAGAAGCTTGGTCAAGGTACCCAAAACTTCGAGCTCATGCCTCTCATGGAGTTTTTTTTTCATGTCATCCATTTGCCTACAGACAAGGACTAAAACACCTAAAGGGGTAAATCAGGCAGACAGATACAGTGCCAAGGCTTTAGTTATTTGGTATGCTATACAGCATTGTGCTACTGTGGAAGGAGCTGAGGCTGAGACGTAATGCAGCCAAATCTTACTGTGGCCCCTTTCTCTCTCTCTCTCTCTCTCTCTCTCTCTCTCTCTCTCTCTCTCTCTCTCTGTGTGTGTGTGTGTGTGTGTGTGTGTGTGTGTGTATGGTGTGTGTGTGTGAGAGAGAGAGTGAGAGAGAGAGAGGAGGAGGAGGAAGAGGAGGAGGAGGAACATTTTATTGACCTTGTATTTAGTAAACTTAAATAACACAACAGATTTCCTAGAAAACTAATAGTAAATCTCAGCTACTTCAAGTGATAATAGAAGAAAAAATGTCAAGGGAAGAAATTTTATGCTGTTAGTTTGGGAAACTTTCTGTCATGCCCAGAATCTTCCCAGGCAATCATAGAATTTTGAGTTATTCTTTATTTTGTTAATCAAACCCTTAAGAGGCATTTTCCCACTAAAACACAATTTAGTCCTACCTCATTCCTCAGCAGGGTACAGAATTACCTTCTCCTCTCAAGGAGGAGTTGAAAAGTTTGCCTGTTCAAAGGAAGCCAAAGATGAGGATTCCTTAAGTGCCTCCTGAGGACTCCTCAGGTCAGTCTGCAGGAATCAATTCAGTGGGATTACTATAAGCTCTCTCACAGCCAGCAGGGATCACAAGGATGCTTGAATACAAACGGCCATTGCTGTATTTTTTTCCCCAGAGGATCTCTTAGGACACACAAAATAAAACCAAATCCCTTGCCTTCAAAAACACCGGGCAAGACCAGTGGTCCTAGACCTTGTTGAATAAAGACCCTGGAGACAGGTTTCAGCTGGGGAAGGGATTTAAAACTCAGCCTGGTAAAATGTCAAATGGGGACAGAACTTTCCAAATCAGATCCCACCGCTGGGCTTCGGGGAAGGTTTCTCTCAGCTCATGATTTCTGAATGACAAACGAGCAAGGACACTTCCCTTCACTACACAGATAATGTGAGGATTAATGAAGTTTAAGTTCATTGTATTTTTCCCAAAATAAGAGTTTGTTTCTCTATGGCCCCTCAGAAGATGACTCTATTAATTCTTGCTAGAGGCAGGAATCGCCTGCTATAAATACAACTCTCTTCTTTCTATTTTCAAAATGACCCCTGAGTAGTTAGACTACTTCAATAACTCAATTTCTCAGTTCTTATATATTCTTGTTTTGAAATGACGATGACTTCTAAAAGAAATTGGGGGGAGGCGTGCTATGTAAGCTCGTATATGTAAAGGCGTCGATGAGCTCTTGGCATGTTGTCAACTTTGATGCATCTTCAAATTTCTTTTCTTTAGTAAAAAAGTCTGTTGGCTATGTTATCTAGCTCTATAATGGCCCAGTATATTATCACATAACACAGGAATTGAAGTTTTCTAAAAGCTTCTAAAACTCTAACATGTTCCATTTGCCTCCCTCTCATACAAGCTGGACATAGCATAGTCACAGATACATTGGAAACAATAGCTCAGCTCTGTTTAGAGTCTCTGAATGCTCATGTGCCGGCATTAGATGGGGGCCCGCAGTCTTTTGGCAGTCTGTTTCACAGGGGAAAAGAAAGTAGAACCTATGTTCTCTGTTCCCCTCTACATAGTTCAGCAGCCCAATTCCTCCCTGCAGCAAGTTATGAAGTCCCTACTTCTTGCTAGGTACTTCATAACTAAATGGAAAGAGCTGGGTGATTACATTGCTTATAAGCTGAAATGACTGTATGTATGAAAAACACTTTTTATGCAGCCTTTAAAACAAGTTTACTCAGATGAGAGGAAATGATCGCTTTACAAATTGTTGATGGAATATAAAATTAAGAAGGCCCTGCCAATGCTAAAGCTACTAGCTTATACAAGAGTTTAGTTTCTTCTTGGACTGGGTCATCATTTATCCCAACTGTAGTACTGGTTGAAATATTTCTGCAGTGGAGTCTGTTATTGCATTTCTAGCACAGAGATTAAATAGTGCAATTTAGTTGTTGGAGGAGACCATATCATTTAGAGAATTTTCAATGAACAAATATTGTGCTGCTCATTGTCTTGGCTTTACGATTCCCACACTTCAACTCGTGCCCTCCCTGTGAGGTATGTTCCAGATTTGCAGGCTTCTCTCTGCATCTTGCTTTGACTCCTGCAAAACCAGTACCCATCATCAGTGTTATCACTGACAGCTTTGAACACAGGTCTTTCCATTGCTCATTTCATGGTGGTCTTAAAGCTTTTAAATATCTAATTTTAATATGGGCTCATATATTCTAGGGTGGGCCTCCCCTCTAGCCCACCACCTGCCAGAGGTAGTGGAAAAGAAAGGATGCAGTGGGAGTAGAACTGTTTTTTTGGATAAACCTCATCTGCCTTGTCAGGAGATCAGCTGTTTAGTTTACAGCATTCAGCAGCAGCAGCTTGATCTTCTTGAAAACACTTTGTGAGTATACCAGAGTCCAGTTCAGCAGTGTTGGGACAGCAAGCATGAATCAGCAGCAGTGGCATGACCTAGCAGAAATAGCTAGGCCTCCACCGAGTACAGACCAACAGGAGTGATTATGTCGAGAGAAGTTCTCTGCCATGCCTCTTTCAATGAAGTGAAGATCAGCAAACATTCAGGTCAAGAAGCGTTGCAAAGCTAGCTATGCAATCAAGCACCTGTCACTGTCCATTGATGCCTATATTCACTCCAAACATCATGTGTCCTCCACTGGTCTTGCTTCGTCTTGGGTCTTGCATGTGAGTCTGTCTTAGCAACACTCTGGGAGAGTTTGTCTCAGCTGACATCACTCTGTCAATCCACCCGAGTCTGTGGAAGCAGCAAAAAGCCACCAGAATATCCCTAGAAGGTTTTTGGTGTGTTTTTTTTCTCCTATGGAGTAGTGTAAGGTCGATCAATATATGAGTGTCATTAGTGAAGAACTGTTCATCATGTGTCTTTTCATCTGCTTGCTCTAACGAAACAGCCTTTCGCCTGTGTCTACCTTAGCAAAACACCATCTGACATGACTGACTTTCCAAAGAAACCATAAGTTTCCAGTTGAGTCCTCCGCTACAATAATAGCCTTTCCTAGAGTGGGTGGTCCTTCGTGTTGTATCTCCAAATAAAGAAGAGAGTTGGGGCACAACTGTGGGTAATTGAAGCCTGACCATAGCAGGAGTGAGACACACACAGTCACATCTCCCCGACTAGGACAAAGCTAATTCATGAGAGCCAGGACCCAATCACTCCTCCTGCCTTAGTCCACATGGTTTCCACTTGTACATGTTTGAAGGAGACCCTGTCCTTTGTTTAACCACTCATTTTTCTTTTTTCACTGGGCCTACTGAGGATTGAACTGGGATGAGGGTATTGAAACTCTTGTATAGTATAATGATACCATAGGCCTTCTTTAATGCCTAATCTCAATTGTCAACCGGGCGAGATAAGAATTACAGGCTTCCGGACAGGCTTCTATGGGATGATTCTGATTAGGCTAACTGGGATGGGAAGAAATTCCACCGAATTCCAGGGAGGAGCCATTCCCTGGTACTGGAATATGATATTAGATACAATATAGTCTAAGAAGGAGAAAATGAGCTGACTGCAAGCCCTTACCTCTCTCTGTTTTCTGACCCTGGAGGTAATATGTCCAGCTACCTCAGGCTTGTGCTGTTGTGATTTCCATGCCCTGACAGCCTGTGTACTCTGAAACTGTGAGTCAAAATACTCTTTTCTACCCCTCCCTCCCTCCCTCCCTCCCTCCCTCCCTCCCTCCCTCCCTCCCTCCCTCCCTCTGTCCCTTTGTCCCTCCTTCCCTCCTTCCTTCCTTCCTTCCTTCCTTCCTTCCTTCCTTCCTTCCTTCCTTCCTTCCTTTGCTCAGTTTTCTCAGAGTATTTTTGTATCCGGAACAGAGAAATAAAGACAACTTGATATACCAGCAGTGAAGTACACTCCCATTCTCTCTATATCTGATATCTGAGAAGCCAAAGGAATTTTCTTGCCCATTGAAATGACTCTAGTAACTGTCTTCATACTATAATAAATATGTGCTGTATCACCATTTGATATACATATACACTTTTCTATAAATAAATAAATAAAGTGCCGCGATTCTTCATTACCATCAAAAGTGATCAATGATATCATCCCTCATTTCCCGTCACAAAAGATCTATTTTAAAAGGCATTAAATCAGCCCTTGATTATATTTGAATTTGATGCCAAGTTTTCCAATATTTTGAAGACTGCTATCTTACTGCAATTTTTATGTGTAGAAAAGTTTAATTGAAATCTCTTCATACAGAGGAGCCTCTCTTACTAGGGGTACTGGCTAGGCAGGGGTAAGCTGGAAATCTCTCCATACAGAGAGACTCTCTGACTAAGGGTACTGGTTAGGCAGGGGTAAGCTGGAAGATATTGTTAGTCTGTTGGATGGCATCAAATCCTAATGTGAAATCTATGCCCCAGAGAGGTCTTTGGTGAATTTTTTACAGTGTGCCCAGGAGGTGTGGAAGAGGCTTCCTCAGTACAATAGAAACCCCTGCCTGCGCTGTGTAGAGTGAAAAGGCCCTGTGCTTCAGCAAGTTCTCAACAGCCACGCTAAGGGAACAAAAGCTCCCTGCTCAACAGCTGCAGAGCGGCCCTTGGGGTCACAGGGGGCTGGGCTCAGCGCCTCTCCCCTAGACCTTGACTTAACAGGTTGACAGTCCAGAATGCACTGCTTCAGCACTTGTTTACAGAGCCGTCAGAAAAAACAGGCGCTCTCTTCCATATGTCTCCACAACATTGGGAGAAAACAATAACAGTCACATGTAATATAGGAAAGCCAAAAAACTTTAGCTCAGGTAAAAGCTACTTAATTAGAATAACTTTATCCTGAGGTCTGTTAAGATGCTTCCCTGAGTAATGGGAGGCAGGATATCGGACAGAAAAGGGAGAAAGAAAGACAGCTTGTAGCAAAACAATACCCAAGATTGAATTCACAGACCATGTGAAGCTTAAGGAAGACCAAAATATGGATGCTTCAGTATTTCTTAGAAGGGAGAATAAAATACCCACAGGAGAAAATATGGAGACAAGTGTGGAGCACAGACTGAAGGAAAGACCATCCAGAGACTGCCCCAACTGAGGATCCATCCCATATACAGTTGCCAAACCCGGATGTTATTGTGGGTGCTGGGAAATGCTTGCTGACGGAAGCCTGAGATGGCTGTCTCCTGAGAGGCTCTACCAGAGCCTCACAAATAGAAAGGCAGGTGCTATCAGCCCACCATTGGATTGAGCGTGGGGGTCCCCAATGGAGAAGTTGGAGCAGGGACTGAAGGAGCTGAGGGGTTTTGCAGTCCCATGGAGGGAGCAACAGGCCAGACCCCCAGGCACCACCAGGGACTCGACCACTAATCAGAAAATACATGGAGGAATCCATGGCGCTGGCTGCATGTGTGGCAGAGGATGGCCTTGTTGGACATCAGTGGGAGGAGTGGTCATTGGGCCTGAGGGTGTTCAATGCCCCAGTGTAGGGGAAATGCCAGGGATGGAAGATGGGGGTGGGTGGGTAGGGGAGCACCCTCATAGAGGTAGGAGGTGGGGGATGGGATAGGGGGTTTCTGAAGGGGATACCTGGAATGGGGAAAACATTTGAAATGTAAATAAAGAAATATCCAATTAAAAACCCCAAAACTATAAAAAAATACTGTTTTTAAATACAGTGTCTGCAGATATTGAATGAGGGAAGCTGAAAACTGGAGCCTTGCTGAACTGCATCCTCCTCTGCTCATGCTCCATAAAATAGCTATAGTCAAGGCCTAGTTAAATTCACTGTGTGTGTGTGTGTGTGTGTGTGTGTGTGTGTACATGTTATCAGCATAAACAATGAAAAGCATTCCTAATAACCTGTGTGGAGCATGGCAGATGGGATATTTTTTTTAACAACAAAAGGCCTTAAATTTTTATAGGAGATAAGAACAGAAGGTAGCTGACGTCTCTGCCTCAAGAGAACAGTGTGTTATCTTCTGCCTGTGCCTTAGTCTAGTAGTGGAATCAGAAGGATTTACTATAAATGGTAAGGAATATTGCTTTTGGAAGATGCTTTATCCTGAACTTCATGTTCTCTTAAAAATAAATGGAAAACTTGATATTGGATTTTTGACAGAGCTGGGGTGATTTTGGTCTAGAATCTATTAAGTATATTAACATCTAAACAAGTCACATGAACCCAGTGTTATTTCTCAGAGGAAACATTTTGTTTGGTAATGCCTTGTGAATTCCCAAATCTTTGCAGACCTAACTCGGGCATCTCTTAGCTGTCAGAGGCTGCTTAAGCTTACTGCTATAAAAAGGTTTTACTCTTATTGAAAAGTAAGATTTCCTTTTCCTCCAAAGGAAATGTGGGGATTGGGTGCCTCCATTCAAGTCCTTACAAACCTCTGAGATTTCTAACATCCAAAGGTCATAGGACTTTGAAATAAAAGTGAGAAAGTGATTGTTACTCAGGAGCGGTCAACATCATCTATTGCTTCTCTATCTAACTACTGTAGTTGCTGCAGATTATAGTGGTTTGAGAGAAAAATGTCCATTATAGGTGAAAATGGTTCAACAGTTGGTCCTCGGTTGGTGGCATTGTTAGTGGAGATCATGCAACCTCAGAAGCTGGAGCCATGCTGGAGTAAATAAATCAAAGGGCATAGGCTATGGGTATTTATAGCCTTGCCCACAACTCTTCCTCTGTGTTCTGCATGTCATGTGTCATGCCATGTTTTCCATGTCATCATGAACTCTATCCCTGTAGAATCAGAAGCCAAAACTAAACTCTGTCATTCTTAAGTTTCTTTTGACCATGTTGTTTTATCATAGAAACAGAAAAGTAAACAATGTATAGACAAATTTACATATTATCATTTCCTCCAAACTCAGGCCACTCATCTTGTTTGGTGAGGGTTCAACCTCTTCTTGGATTGGTTTATTAAGGTTGACTTTAATTTGAATTAATTCTTTACCCCACAGCAGTGTACCTCTTGGGTCTATACTTTTATAAAATGGTTCAATAGGATTTGTAACATGGGCCCATAGGTGCTCAAAGAGACTGAACCACCAATCAGAGAGGCTGCATGGGCCAGACCTAGGCTCACCACATATGTGTTACATTGGTGCAACTTGGCCTTCTTGTGGGTCTCCTAATGGTGACAGCAGGAGCTCTTTTGCCGGCCTTTGGGACTCTTTCTCCCTAATGAGTTGCCTTCTCTAGCCTTAATAGAAGAGGAGGTGCCTACTCTTACTGCAACTTGATATGTTATGGATTGCTGATATCCATTGGAGGTTGGCACATTTCTGAAAAGAAACCAGAGAAGGTATGAATGGGGGAGGGAAGGGAGGTGGCAGGCAAAGGAGTCTGAAGGAGAATAGGGAGAGGAAACTGGTCAGGATGTACAATAAACAAAATTAAATTTTAAAACTTTTGCAATCTAGTCTGGCGATACTCCCATTCCTCTCTCTCTCCCCTCTATTCTTTCCATCTTTTCCCCCATGCCTTTCCCTCTTTCTCTGTTTCTTTCTTTTCTTTTATTCACATATCTAACTAAAGTGGGCATCTCTCTCTTTCTCTCTCTCTCTCTCTCTCTCTCTCTCTCTCTCTGTGTGTGTGTGTACATGTTATCAGCATAAATAATGAAAAGCATTCCTAATAACCTGTGTGGAGCATGGCAGATGGAATTTTTTTTAACAACAAAAGGCCTTAAATTTTTATAGGAGATAAGAACTGAAGGTAGCTGACGTCTCTGCCTCAAGAGAACAGTGTGTTATCTTCTGCCTGTGCCTTAGTCTAGTAGTGGAATCAGAAGGATTTACTATAAATGGTAAGGAATATTGCTTTTGGAAGATGCTTTATCCTGAACTTCATGTTCTCTTAAAAATAAATGGAAAACTTGATATTGGATTTTTGACAGAGCTGGGGTGATTTTGGTCTAGAATCTATTAAGTATATTAACATCTAAACAAGTCACATGAACCCAGTGTTATTTCTCAGAGGAAACATTTTGTTTGGTAACGCCTTGTGAATTCCCAAATCTTTGCAGACCTAACTCGGGCATCTCTTAGCTGTCAGAGGCTGCTTAAGCTTACTGCTGTAAAAAGGTTTTACTCTTATTGAAAAGTAAGATTTCCTTTTCCTCCAAAGGAAATGTGGGGATTGGGTGCCTCCATTCAAGTCCTTACAAACCTCTGAGATTTCTAGCATCCAAAGGTCATAGGACTTTGAAATAAAAGTGAGAAAGTGATTGTGACTCAGGAGCGGTCAACATCATCTATTGCTTCTCTATCTAACTACTGTAGTTGCTGCAGATTATAGTGGTTTGAGAGAAAAATGTCCATTATAGGTGAAAATGGTTCAACAGTTGGTCCTCAGGTGGTGCCATTGTTAGTGGAGATCATGCAACCCTCAGGACCTGGAGCCATGCTGGAGTAAATAAATCAAAGGGCATAGGCTATGGGTATTTATAGCCTTGCCCACAACTCTTCCTCTGTGTTCTGCATGTCATGTGTCATGCCATGTTTTCCATGTCATCATGAACTCTATCCCTGTAGAATCAGAAGCCAAAACTAAACTCTGTCATTCTTAAGTTTCTTTTGACCATGTTGTTTTATCATAGAAACAGAAAAGTAAACAATGTATAGACAAATTTACATATTATCATTTCCTCCAAACTCAGGCCACTCATCTTGTTTGGTGAGGGTTCAACCTCTTCTTGGATTGGTTTATTAAGGTTGACTTTAATTTGAATTAATTCTTTACCCCACAGCAGTGTACCTCTTGGGTCTATACTTTTATAAAATGGTTCAATAGGATTTGTAACATGGGCCCATAGGTGCTCAAAGAGACTGAACCACCAATCAGAGAGGCTGCATGGGCCAGACCTAGGCTCACCACATATGTGTTACATTGGTGCAACTTGGCCTTCTTGTGGGTCTCCTAATGGTGACAGCAGGAGCTCTTTTGCCGGCCTTTGGGACTCTTTCTCCCTAATGAGTTGCCTTCTCTAGCCTTAATAGAAGAGGAGGTGCCTACTCTTACTGCAACTTGATATGTTATGGATTGCTGATATCCATTGGAGGTTGGCACATTTCTGAAAAGAAACCAGAGAAGGTATGAATGGGGGAGGGAAGGGAGGTGGCAGGCAAAGGAGTCTGAAGGAGAATAGGGAGAGGAAACTGGTCAGGATGTACAATAAACAAAATTAAATTTTAAAACTTTTGCAATCTAGTCTGGCGATACTCCCATTCCTCTCTCTCTCCCCTCTATTCTTTCCATCTTTTCCCCCATGCCTTTCCCTCTTTCTCTGTTTCTTTCTTTTCTTTTATTCACATATCTAACTAAAGTGGGCATCTCTCTCTTTCTCTCTCTCTCTCTCTCTCTCTCTCTCTCTCTCTTTCTCTCTCTGTGTGTGTGTGTGTGTGTGTGTGTGTGTGTGTGTGTGTGTTCAGTCTTTAAAATTAGATGTCTTGGGGTTGTAAGAATGGATTGACCAGTCAAAGGAGCATTGTGCCAAACCTGAAAACCTGAGTTGATACTCTGGATTCACATGTGGAAGGAGGGAATAGACTTCTGCACGTTGTCCTCTGACCTGGAAAGATATGCTTTGATTTGTGGTCACTCCTTATTTGACCCTGGACCCATAGATACATATAAAAGGATTGAGATGTTTTTGGAAGATCGCAATCTTCTCTGCAGCTGCTCTGTCAGTGAAAATCCTCCACGATTTGTTGCATCCAGTTACCCTTTTTAGCCATAGAACTACAGGATCTCCTTCTCACACTTACCATCTTGATGGCTCTCCTCTTGACTCTTTTCTCCAGTTTTGTGATAGTGCTCTGATGTACATTTTCAGCTATTCCTTGTCCATAATCACTGTTTTTTGTCATCTCAGATGTCAGCATTTCCCAAGATTCAGAAACAAAATATTTAGCACCTGAGCTAAATTTCCTAGCTTGTTCATTTACTTGTATACCAATGACACCTGACTCCAGATTTCAGACCAGTAATACTTGGCTGAGAACATTCCCTCTGGCTTGTTCTGATTGGATGTTCCATAGGTATTTGCATGCCCAAAATGTCACCTGTCAACTTAAACATTTTTCACTGTCCTGTGTTCCCTTTCCAAGAAATATATCATGACTTTTACCTGATAGTGTCTTTAAAAGCTATGTACAAATATCTCCCAATTCTTAACAGAATCTTTCCCATTCTTTCTTACTCATTCAAAATGTATTCTCAAAGCAGTTTCTGAGTTCATCATGTCTTTTTTTAAGAGTCTTTTTCTGTCCTTGACCAGTTGTAATCCTTTCTTTACAAGTCTGCTTGCTAAATTGGTCTCCAGAAACAAAATCCAAGCAGCATGATAAGCTATGCGTGAAGTCTTCATGTTCAGGACATCTCAGAGCTTCTTCAAAGCTTTCTGTTTCCTGATAAATGCATTAACCTTTCGGAGCTGGGTCCTGCCCTCTCTGACATCATCTCTGACTCACATATACTCCAGGCTTTCAGGACCATTTCACACTTTATCAGTTCTAAAATTTGTTTTTAATAAAAGTAATTGCTTTTTCTTGGAAATTTCTAACTCTTCTCCATTTTAGGAAGTATATTTTATATTCTTTAAGAAATATGGTGAGCCTCGTACAAGAGAGCAAGGGCTAAGAAATAAAAACCCAAGTTCCAGAAATGAGTTGCTTCTTTTGGAGTTATTGGCCAGTGAGTTTTCAGATTGTACAAACATTAAAAGCTATTTTCAGTTTCTTGGTTGCCATCCAGAACTAGACAACAAGATTCTATTGCTGAGGATATTTAATTCATAGAACATGGAGAAAATTAAGAGGCTACTGATCCGGAAGTTTCACCTCTACTGGTTTGCTTTCATAGTGAAACTGGTGCCAGATACCAAAGGAGAAAATTAATTGTCAGGCATATCCTAGTATAAACGTTGTGAACTACAATGTTAACAGCGTGATGTAGTTCCATGAAGTTTGTAGGAACCATCAATCATTTTCTGATTGGATTTAAGGCCTATTGCATAAGATGAAACTCCTACTTGACATCATTATTAGGGTAAAAGCATACAGCCAGACAGACCAGAGAACCCAGAGGAGAACTAAGCACTATTATTCTGCTAGGTAGAGATAGCATTAATCTAATTCCTAGTAAACAATCATCACATGCATAGATTAGTCATTTATCATCAGAGGGTCACCCATTTGAAGTAGATAATGATCAACGTAGAGATGCACAATTCATCCAGGTACAGAAAATGTAGCCCACCCAACTCTAAATGGAACATATAGACTACACTTCCTTCTGTCAAGACTCAGGAATCATTTCAAAAGACATGGTGAAAATAGTGAAAGAGCCAGAGGCAGTGGATGGCTATAGAAAGAGAGTGCCTTCTGCATATAACAGGGCTGCTGACATGTGAAGTCATGGTAGCTGTGATAGCAAGCATATGAGCTGTGCAAGTCTAATCAGACAAAACCTCAGCATGGAGAGGAGAGCTGAGTACGAGGTTCTAGCCCCTTCTAAGGAGTTACTGTCAATTCCTAGCTGCTGGGAAAAGAAGGCTCAGTTTTCCTTAAGTAGTTTGATCATGCTCAAGTGGAAGACTAAATGTCCAAGAGTCCTTTGACAGTACAAATTAGTCTTAATGGGAAAATTAAGAACGAAAAAGGGACACAGTGTTGTGTGGGAAAGGAAGGAGCTGGAGGATATGGAAAGAGTTGGAGCAGGAGGATTGGATATGATCAAAATATGTATGAAAGTTTGAAAGAAATATTTATGCCAACAAAAACAAACAATCATGGCCAGGTCTGCTGTAGCTGCTCACATCTCTGAGTTTAGCTTACAGAGACTTTTCTTCATTGTCAATTTCTTTCCAGGCTCCATAGCAACCAATACAATTCCTAAGATGCAATAGGATCACAGTAAGGACTGAGAGAATGAATGTGCTCTGAGGGCACAATTGTGGCACTGATGTTATCAGATTCTCTATTGCTGTTATCAGATTCTCCATAGAAACCCACTACTTATCAACTGGGAATTCATTTAGTAGTTTAAAAGAACACTACCAGGTGGTTGAAGGCTGGCTCTAAAATTAATCATATTTCTAGTTGTTAGACCTTTAAACAGGTACAGCGACAGAACCAATAAAGGCCCCCCAGAGCTACAGTCTTTTCCGCAAAACTAGTTAACAGTTTTATCTTGAAGGTGGTTTTCTTCTCGGTGAAGTGTAATGGTATCACCATAATAGTAACTCTAAGAGTGTCACATAGAAGGTGACTGGTTCCATTAATTTAAGCCTGTGTGAAAAGAGTACTTGCCTGTATATTTCTGTCCTTTGATATTTTGAAGCTACTCCTTCAGGGACTTTAATATTGAAATTTAAGGTAATGATTCTGTAGGCTCAATACTGCTCACAGGGTCAAGATCTTTTAAGATCTATTCAAAACCTACATTTAGTTGAAGATAAAAATAAATTCAACTTCTAGGAGAAGTTTCAACTTTCTAGGAGAAATACACAGTCAAAAAACCCTTCCTGGTGGTGATATGATCATTAATTCTGAGGATGGAAAACACTTGGCTGTCATGATGATGCAAGATAATGCTAGAAGACAGACAATAGTTTTACAAATAAATGATCAGGATTCTAGGGAAAAGGTTCTCTTACATAGGTAATATGACTCACACTTAGTCATATTGAAATGAAAAACACAGAGAAGATAGACATCTGTTGAATTGAAAAGGTGTTTGTCTGACATTTGGCCCTTTAGTAGGTCTAACACTTTGTATTGAATTGGCCATTTTCACCATATAGTAGTGATGATATCACAGTAGATATAGATCACTGTATATAGTTAGGACACAGATAATAATGAAATGGTGCCTTTAAATAGCATTGATAAATGTAAAGTGATTACTACAATATAAAGATGTCTGCAGTAAAGAGTATGTGAGGTTTAATGCAAACTTGTTTTGACTTGTTTGATTATCATTAAACCTACAGCTGCAAAGGACTTCAGCTGAAAAGAGAAAGATGCAATGGAAAGCTTGGAGGAAAGTGCCAGAAATAGCACAGAGCTGCAGCCTGGACTGAGAGTCCACTGCTGGACCATGTGCTGCATTGATAAGACAGAGATTTCCCCAGTACATTCATGTTAGCTGTCAACCTCATTAAGAGATGTATTGATTGATTAGCAGACCGAGAACATGACTTAGAAGGAAAGAACATAAAGCCAAATGCATTCTTAACTGATTAAAGTCCTTGATGCATGGGTATATGACTCAATTTTTAAGAATGCGACTTGTGTAGTACAATACACATCTTCAAAATTTCAAAAACACATGCCCATGAAGGAAAAGAGTTATTCATGACGCTCCCTGGGAGCCTAACTTGAAGTCAGGATATGAAATTGAATATGAGAAAATGTAGGTTCTATATCTACAAAGTTTCCCCAATAGTGATATCCCATTAAACTGTGGAATGGCTTCACAATGAAAGTACTGGAAAGTCATCCTGCAAGTCATTTCACACAAGAGTGGACAAAGTGTTCACAGATATACCTGTGGAAAGAAACCCACACAGCTGCTGTGATGAAGAGCATAATGAATGGCCCAGGCGCGGCCTCTTCCCTGCCTCTAGGAATCATATGTGCTTAAACAAAATATCCATCTTCTACTGCGAATATATCCACATCACAGCTTTGATTTTTATGCTTATCATCTCTATTCTTTATTTTAATTTTCTACAAAAAGGTTCTTAATTCATAAATTGTTTGATTTGCCTAAAATAGAAAAACAATATTTCTTTAGTATCCTGAGCCCTCCTATGGTGACTGCCTTGGGGAAAAGGTAAAACAATTGGTACTTAATCCACCTTCCCGTTTATCTTGAAATGTGCATGCAAAACCTTCAGCTAGGAGCCTTGAATGCAGATGAGGGAGAGAGATGAGAGAAACTTTTATATTTTATTTAGTACTATAAATTCCATCTTAAAAATCTTTCCTTTAACCATTCATAAAGACACAATTTTTGTATTTTATTGAAAACAATTCTGTTGCTTATGGGCATTTATTAACTGAACTTTCTCTTCTATGAGAATTTATGAGAGATGGATTAACAGTAATGGTTCTACAGCAAAAAAAAAATGTATCTAAGGCAGTACACTGAAAATAGCCACTTAATTATAAATGTATCCTGGAGGTGATAAATATACATAGATACATTTCATGAAATAAAATCCTCTACTAAATAGGAATGTATTATAAATTTCAAACAATGTATAAAAACCCCAGGAGCTTACGGCATTATCTTTGTATAAGTAGAAACATCTCTTCACTTGGGAGACTGATTTAAGGCCTAAGGAGGTGGCTCAGTGTGGAAAGTGTTTGCCACGAGAGCATAAAGACCCGAGTTTGCATCTCCAGCCTTAGATGAAGGCCAGGTATCAGAGAACCATTGTATCACACAATGAGGTGGGTGGTAAAGCCGGAGAGTCTGGTTTTCAACTTTCCTAATGCTGTGAACCTTTGATACTGTTCCTCATGTTGTGGTGACCCCAACCATAAAATTATTTTTCATGCTACTTCATAACTGTAATTTGGTTACTGTTATGAACCGTAATATAAATATCCATGTTTTCCAATGGTTTCAGGGATTGCAGCCCACATGTTGAGTACTACTGCTCTCAGGCTGGGTGGCTTGGCTTGGGCAGCAGTGTGCAACAGAAGAGCTCTTTATCTCAACAAGGGGTAGAGTGAAACTCAACTCCAAAGCTTGTCCTCTAACCTCCACGCTTATATCACAAAAGTGTGTGCACATACGAGACAGGCAGACATGACTGATTTCGATCTAGGGAGGCGCTTCTGCGACACTAACTTGAGCAGCACAGCAGTGTGCATGCAGGACCTGAAGCAGAGGCTGTGGAGGGCTGCAGCTTGCTGGGTTTTCAGATGGCTTTCCTATGAAACCCAGGGCCACCTGTCCAAGAATGACACTGTCCACAATGGGCCAGTCCCTCCCTCATCAATTGTTGTTCAAAAATTGTTTTATAGACTGGTTTACTAGTTTGAAGAGGTACATTCTCAATTGAGGACGTAATTCTCAGATGCCTCTAGCCGTGTCAAGTTGCTGAAACACAACTCAGTAGAAAAGTGATGTTATGAATATGGTGCCCCAGGAGTTAGGCTGGGGTAAAGTGGGACACATGGGAGGACATATAAAGGAAAAGGGCACTCTGTTTTCTTTCTTTACTGTCTTTCTTCCTCCCCTTCCTCCCTTCCTGCATTCTTCCTTCTGTCCGCATTCATTCATCCCTTACCCGCCTCTCCTTCTACCCCATCCCTCTCTCCTTTCTTCCTCCTCCCTTCATTTTCTTCCGTGTATACTCCTTTTCTCTCTCCTTCCATTCCTTCTTTTTCTCCCTGTCTGTTACTTTCTTTTATTCCTTTTCCTTCTCCCCCTCTTTCTTTTCCCCTTTCTGCCTTTTTCTTCCTCCATCTTTTATTTTGCATGAACTTAGCAGGAATAATCATACAGCCAGGGAACTTGCTGTCAGGACCCTACACAGACCATGCAACATGCAAATTAGAACGGTATTCGACTTGAAGATATTTAAAAATTAAGGGAACGTGGAATTTTTCTCTTCACAAGACTTAAATAGGTTCCTATAAATGTGAAAAGTCTCATGAAAGAAATCTCATATGAAGTGCCAGTCTCCTGACCATTTTAATATAATTATACATGACCGATAATTTGTATTATGAATTCATTCAAAACTGTAGTGGCATTTGAGTGTCACAGAGCATGCACCAGTCCTCATCTCATGTGATCCTTTCCTGTGACTGGTACATAGTCCTCTGAGACATGTTCAGTGGTTTACAGTTTTCCGAGCCAACACATGACATCGAGGAGCGATGTACACCGAGCCGCTGCCACTTCTGTCACAGGCGCTCTGTCACGGGCAGAGTCATGCCACTGTCCTGGAGGGTCTAGTCTTCTCATACAATGTAGGTTCCATGAAATGGGACCTGTGAGTTCAGTGGTATGCAATGAACACTATTCAATTTCAATGAATATTATTTAATTCAATATTCAATATATTGCAATTTGGAGATGGTGCTATGAGAACCCACGTGTTAATTCCGTTTTTCTGCTTTCTGTCGCAGATTTTTTTGTGTGTGGATATTTTCTTTATTTACATTAAAAATGTTGTCCCCTTTCCAGGTCTCCCCTATCCCATCCCTCCTGCCCCTGCCTCTATGAGGGTACTCTCCCTCCCACCTACCTACTCTCTCCTTCCTGCCCTGGCATCCCCTACACTGGGGCATGGAAAACCCCCAGGCCCAAGGACTGCTCCTCTCACAAATGTTGGTTGTGCCCATCCACCTCTGTGTTTGTCAAGCTCTGGCAATGCTTCTAAGGAGACAGCCATATCAGGCTCCCTTCGGTAAGCACTACATCAGCAATAGTGTCTGGGTTTGGCAACTATATCTGGGACAGATCCCCAAGTAGGGCAGTCTCTGAATGGCCTATCCCTCAGTCTCTGCTCCATACTTTGTCTCCATATTTGCTCCTGTGAGTATTGTGTTTCCCCTTCTAAGACGCACAGAAGCACCCACACTTTGTTATTCATTCTTCTTGAGCTTCACATGGTTTGTGAATTGTATCTTGGGTATTTCGAGCTTCTGGGCTAATATCCACTTATCAGTGAGTGCATACCATGTGTGTTCTTTTGTGATTGGGTTACCTCACTCAGAATGATATTTTCAAGTTCCATCCATTTGCGTATGAATTTCATGAAGTCATTGTTTCTAATAGGTGAGTAGTACTCCATTGTGTAAATGTTCCACACTTTTTTGTATCCATTCATCTGTTGAGGGACATCTGGATTTTCCAGCTTCTGATGATTTATAAATAAGGCTGCTATGAACATAGTGGAGCTTATGTCCTTGTTAAATATTGAGTCCCTTTCAGGTATGTGCCAGGAGTTTTATAGCTGGGTCCTCAGGAAGAATTATGTCCAATTTTCTGAGGACTCACAAGACTGATTACCAAAGCAGTTGTACCAGCTTGCAATTCCAGCAGCAATGGAGGAGTGTTCCCCTTTCCCACATCCTTGTTAGCATCTGCTTTCATCTGAGTTTTTGATCTTAGCCATTCTGAGTGGTGTGAGGTGAAATCTCAGGGTTGTTTTGATTTGCATTTCCCTAATGACTAAGGGGATGTTGAACATTTCTTTAGGTGCTTCTCAGCCCTTTGAATTTCCTCAGTTGAGAATTCTCTGTTTAACTCTGTTCCCCATTTCTGATATGGTTATTTGGTTCTCTGAAGTCTAACTTCTTGAGTCCTTTGTATATATTGGATATTAGCCCTCTATCGGACGTAGGATTGGTAAAGATCTTTTCCCAGTCTGTTGGTTGTTGTTTTTTTTTCTTCCTTTTTACACGTTATTAAATTGTTTCTTTTTGTTGTTTGTAACTGGTCAGGCAGTGCTGTGATTGTTTTGTCCTATTGATAGTGTCCTTTCTTACAGAAGCTTTTCAGTTTTATGAGATCCCATTTGTTGATTCTTGATCTTAGAGCATAAGCCATTGGTGTTCTGTTCAGGATTTTTTCTCCTGTGACCATCTGTTCAAGGCTTTCCCCCACTTTCTCTTCTTAGATTCAGTGTATCTGATTTTATATGGAAGTCCTTGATCCACTTGGACTTGAGCTTTTTACAGGGGTATAAGAATGGATCAATTTGCATTTTTCTACAAGCTGACCAAGTTGAACCAGTACCATTTGTTGAAAATGTTGTCCTTTTTCCACTGAAGGGTTTTAGCTCCTTTGTCAAAGGTCAAGTGACCATAGGAGTGTGGGTTCATTTCTGGATCTTCAATTCTATTCCATTGATCTACTGTCACTGTACCAATACCATGCAGGTTTTATCACTATTGCTCTGTAGTATAGCTTGAGATAAGGGATGGTATTTCCCCAGAAGTTCTTTTATTAAGAATTGTTTTTGCTATTCTGGGTTTTCTTGGCCTTTCCAGATGAATTTGAGAATTGGTTTTTCTAACTCTTTGAAAAATTGAGTTGGAATTTTCATGGGGATTGCACTGAATCTGTAGATTGCTTTAGGCAACATGGCTATTTTTTACTATATTAATCCTGCCAATTCATGAGCATGGGAGATCTTTCTATCTTCTGGGATCTTCTTTGATTTCTTTCCTCAGAGACTTGAAGTTCTTGTCATACAGGTCTCGCACTTGTTTGGTTAGCGTCACCAAGATACTTTATATTGTTTGTGACTATGGTGAAAGGTGTCATTTCCATAATTTTTTCTCAGCCTGTTTATCCTTTGAGTATAGGAAGGCTACTAATTTGTTTGAGTTAATTTTATATCCAGCCACTTTTCTGATGTTGTTTATCAGGTTGATGAGCTCTCTGGTAGAATTTTTGGGGTTATACTATCATATCACCTGCAAATAGTGATATTTCGACTTCTTATCAAGAAAAAAACATTCTCACGGCATCTGTACATCAGACCTGACTTTTGAAAATAAAGTTTGTAAGCTCTTCCAAGACATTCTGACAAAAGCTCATTTTCTGGGTGTCTTAGATGGTTTTAATAGGAGTACTTGTCTATGAATCACTTTCCTGGAAGTGTGATGGTTTCTCACTATCCTCTGTAGATAGGATCTGAGCTGCCTTGGGTTTCCTTCTTCTCTTTAATCTTAGACCTTCATGCTTTTATATATAAATCATTAGGGCAGGTAAAGGTTTACCTGTGTCTAAGACACTTTCTTATTTCTGATGGGATGGAATGAATCTGAGCTTTCCCTTTTCTTTCTTACTAGCAGGTTTATCTTCCTAGGGAAACAATTTTCTATATCTTCCCTTCTCCCAAACCCCCGGTTTGCAGTTAGCAGAGGTTTACTTGACATTTCCCATCTCACTTAGTATAAGCTGGGCTCAGGACTTCTCTGTATCTCCCAACACCTATGTTGATTGTGACTTCAGATAGTGAGACTCCAGAACAAGGCTTGTAGAATAAGCTAATGAATTATTCAAGAATTAGTTTACATTCCACTGTATGTTCAAAATCAGCTAGTAATTTTGCTTTCTGATGAGAGAAATATGGTATATTCTGTTAAGCAGAATATACAGGGGTGGTCTGTGGTGATTCAAAGAGGAAATTCCACAACAGTAAGATCTGTCCTGTCACTCTGAAACTGAAAATTAATCCTCCCAAATAGCCACTTTATTTTCATAATATATTACTTGATACATACATACATTCATAAAAATATGACAAATACTCCCTTGTCTATTTTTACTTAAGATTTATTTTTATTTTGTATAATTGTGTGTGAGTGTGTGTGCAAGTATGTGCGACTGTGAGTGTGTGTGTGTGTATGTGTATGCACTTGTGCACATGCATGCTACATGTGTGCAGGTGCTGGTGGTGGCTAGAAGAGGGCATTTGATCCTCTGGACCCAGAAGTTCATGCCACTGTGAACTGCCTAATATGGGTGCTAGGCACTGAGCTACTCTCTTCTGAGTAATTAAGTCAGTGGTCTTAATTACAGAGCCATCTCCAACGTCCCTTATTTTCTTCCTGAAACAGGGTCAAAAGTAGCTCAGGATGATTGTGAACTTTTAATTGTACTGTCGCTATCTCCCAAGTGGCAGTATTACACAGTGTATGTTACCACATCTGTCTTAAGGCAGACAATCATATAAAAAGTCTCTGAAGATAAGGGAATAAAACAGTTGTTTATGCTAATCACAACATTAAATCAATACTAGGTACTTGGTTCAAAATTGAAATTAGAGCTCTATCTTTCTAATCTTGAGCTCCCTTCAGCAATAATTCCTTAATTAGAATTTTGCATTTTTAGTTTAAATTTTCTTCAATGACAAAAGGTGCTTCCCTGGCTAGGTTATTTCTGGTGGCTGAAATAATTGTGTATTAATTATTCACATTTTATTTGATATAGAGTTATTTATTGAAGAGACTAAAATACTAGGGACATTCAGGATTTTTTTTTCTTACAATAATACCTGATTTTATCCTTTCAGGAAGGAAATAAAATGCCAGCAGATCACAGAAGCATCGTGGCTTTGCATATATTTTCTTCAGGGGCGTGGCTTACTTTTGAGCCAAAGGAATATCTTAAGAGCTGTTTGTTCAGTATTTTATGGATTTATATTAGGAATGAACATTTTTCTACAATTATGACATTAAGACCCCTTTCAAATTTATATTTGTTATTAATATTAGGATTTTTATTGAAGCTATATTCAGTTATCATTACCAGTTCAAAGGTGACTCAAGGAGGAAGAATAGATATGAGGGAGCTGAAAAGAATCAGAGCTTTGGGTCTTTGGATCTTTCAATGTCTCAAAGATGGATGTTTCTAATTGAGAACAGGATTCACACCACATAATTGCTTTTTAAATACAATCTTACTTGAAAGTATCCCTAATGTTTATTTGGCTATAAGCTTCTTTTAGGGGCCTTGGTACATTCTCAAAATTCATATATGAAATTCTAATTCTCAGTGTATTCAATCCAAAGGTGTAACATCATTATGTAACATTTTAAGTCATGAGCATGTAGCTCTTGCCAAGTGCAGTTGTGACCTTCAGAAATCATCCCAGAGGGCTGTCTTAGCCTCTCATGTTCCTATCATGTGAGAATAAATATATAGATCATCAGAACCATGATCAGAAACATGCTCATACCCAGATTTCAAGCTTCTAGCTTCCAGAACTATCAGGAGCAGGTGTCTGCTGCTCACAACCTTCTGTCTTATGGAAGTTTGTTAGAATGGCTATGCACTCTTACCCTCCTAAGGTATAAAAATAGCTTCATTTGGTATAAAGGTTGTGGCTATGCTTATAATTTGTAGACAATCTGTGCATCTTAGGATTCAAGTGGATCTTTCCTGGCTTACAGATGGAAAAACAGTGGCTTGGGTTATTGAAATGACAAGTCCTTAGCCTCGTGGGTAACACTCAAGTCTGAGAGCCTCTGACCGTTGGAGAAGGGAAAGAACGTAATCAAAATATATTGTATAATTTTTTTCTCTAAAAGCCAATAAATACACCCCTATACACACACACACACACACACACACACACACACACACACTCAAATAAGTGTTCATGGAGTTTAATAAAATTCTGCAATGTACTTGAGATCTCATAAAGTCCCCTATGCAAAGAGATTTCTGTGATGCCAGGAACTTATTTATTCAAGACGCCTAAACATTTCAAGGCTCTCAGTGCTGGTCATGAAGCACTCGGCAGGACATGGCACTGAGTCCTGTCTGCTTGAACTTTCATTGCACAGACTGATGAAAACCAGGCCTCTGTTGGAAGCTCCTTGAGGCTGAATGGTTGCTGAGACAGATTCGGATTCGGTTGTGTGCAGCACCATTAGTCTACACTTCCACCAACATCTCCCTTGTTGGCAGCTACCTCTCCCCCACTCCATCCTGATCCCCAAGTCAATTCTCACCTCCAGCTTCAGTATCCTATAAGGCCCAAAGCAAAGCAGCCTAAGGCCCTTGACATAGCTTCAGGATTGTAGATTTAGAGATTTTCAGGTTCATGTAAATGAAGGCTATGCTTTACCAATGTGTGTCTTTTTTCTATATTATTGAGAATTGCTTTTTATCACTAGCCCCACCAAGCTCCCAGATGCATCTTAGGTAATGGTTAGATGTTGATTAGTTTAGCTAATTAAACATCATGAGCCTTCTTCTAGCAATGTCCTGTCTAGCCAGTCCTCACCTTGGAAGGAGAGATAGTAAGACATTCTTGTGGATTTTTATAGGTTATAAGAGCTAGAAATTAAATGTGCCAACATACGTACATACAAATATATGTAATATGCCATATTTGGGAGGTCGTATTCACATATGTGAGTGGTAGACATACAGGAGTGAGCAACCACTAAGCATGTATGGCAACCTCAGCTGTCAGCCATCACCCGCCATCTTGTTTCAGGAAGGGTTCCTGTTATCTGCCACTGTACAGGTCAGGCTAGATGGCTTCTGGGCCTTGAGAGCTCCCATCTCCCTGGGATTTGTCCCACCACTATAGATCCAAACTCAGGTCACCACAATCTCTCTCTCTCTCTCTCTCTCTCTCTCTCTCTCTCTCTCTCTCTCTGTGTGTGTGTGTGTGTGTGTATGTGTGTGTGTTTGTGTTGTGTGTTTGTAATTACATTTGACTAAATGAACATTAAAATTTTTTTTTTAAAAAATACTTAAAATGTCTCGTTCCAACAGTGGTCATCACCTTTAAAAATAAAAAGAATGTTCAGAGGAACACTCCTCCACTGTTGGTGGGATTGCAAAATGGTAAAACCGCTCTGGAAATCAGTTTGGTGGTTCCTCAGAAAATTGGGCATGTCACTTCCAGAGGACCCTGGCATACCACTCCTGGGCATATACCCAGAGGATTCCCCTGCATACAATAAAGACACATGCTCCACTATGTTTATAGCAGCCTTGTTTATAATAGCCAGAAATTGGAAGGAGCCCAAATATCCCTCAAAGGAGGAATGGATACAGAAAATGTGGTATATTTATACAATGGAATACTACTCAGCAATGAAAAATAATGAATTCATGCAATTTGTAGGTAAATGGTTAGACCTGGAAAATATCATCCTGAGTGAGTTAACCCAATCACAAAAGAAGACACATGAAATGCAATCACTGATAAGTGGATATTAATGAGCCCAGAAGCCCTAAATACTCAAGGCACAATTAGCAAGTCAAATGATTCCCAAGAAGAAGAAAGGAGAGGACCCTGGGCCTGTAAAGATTGGATCCAGTTTTGTAGAGAAACCGTGGGGGCAGGGGGAATGATTGGGGAATAGTTGGGGAGGAGAGGAACTATGGGACGTATGTGGGGGGGGGGAACTGGGAAAGGGGAAAGCCTTTAGAATGTAAACATAGAATATAGAAAATAAACCTCCATGTGAGAGAGGTTTATTGTGGGAGAAAGGGGGCAAAAAGGAGTGATAGAGACGAAGGGAGAATGAACGTCAAGAGGGTCTGCCTTTTACTTAGGCTGTGATGTAGCCACTTGCAGATAAACATGGAAGGTCAAGCAGGTGGATGCTGAAAATGTATGGCTATTGTCATGGCAACAGATGTGCGGGTCCCTGCTGAATATGGGTGACATCACTGTCATCGCTGGATTCAGAAGCAACCTGCAAGCGTAAAGCTGGTTCCTGATACCAACACTATGAGGGAAATAAAAAGTGAGCATTTGGTAGAGGAAACAGAACAAATAAATACTATTTGTAGGGTCTAATCAAGTACAATGGTGTTATACTTTAACTTTTTTGTACAACAATAAATGTCTAAAAAAAAAAAGAAAAAAAAAGAATGTTCAATCAGGTACCCTTGTTTAGAGGAAGAAAGTTTTTTTTTTTTTTTTTTTTTTTTTTAGCAATTTAAGAGGAAAGGTTAACACAGCATTACAGCATTAAAAGAGAGTGTCTAGGAAATAAAAAAACGGGTCTTGAAGAATAAGACACAAACAGAATCTTCACATTGAGATGGGAATACATGGCATAAAAGCTTGTTTTAGTTTTCCTAAGTGGTAAACACTAATGACCATGATTCTTTTTTTTTTTTTTTTTTTTTTTTTTTTTTTTTTAGGATTTATTTATTTTATGGATGTAAGTACACAGTTGATCTCTTCAGACACACCAAAAGAGGGCATCAGATTCCATTACAGATAGCTGTGAGCCACCATGTGGTTGCTGGAAATTGAACTCAGGACCTCTGGAAGAACAGTCAGTGTGCTTTACCACTGAGCCATCTCTCCAGCACGATCACAATTCTTTTTGATGACTGCATTCTTCAACTACCCTTTGCTTATACTCAAGGAGGATAGGGATTGTGGTTGGAAGGAAAAATGCCCCCAGAGGATCAGGTGCCTTAGAACCAGAGTGAGTAGAATTCAGCTCCCAAAGATGACTGTTTAAAAACCACACATAAATCCCTGAAGGGGTACACTGCTCATTGTTCTAGCCATAGGGAACCATTTTTTCCATAGGATTGTCTCAGCCCATAGACACAGAGATGGCAACAAATATTTTGATCTCTTTATTTAAATATTTCATCTCTTCACCACAGTTCCCTTCTCCCTATCCACACCCTTTTCTCCATTATCTTTTCTTGGATTGGTCTGTTGCAGCACTGACTGTCCCTTGGCTCTCTTCTACTTCCAGAGTTCATCAACTCATCACCACAGACATCCATGTCTTCCTTCCCTGCCTGCTTTTCTGCCTGTCTCTGACCATCTGTAAGCAAGCTCATGCTTTTCCTGCATGTGGTCAAATGAATAGACCTCAGAGTTTTCCTAAGAATCTTTGTGTTTGACTGTGAATCAGTTAAAAACACCCACTTAGGAATTTTGTACCAAAGAATTCCTCAGTTCTGTCTTTACTAGCAAGTTCTGGGCCATGGTAGCTTGTGATGAGATTGTCTTTGTATGCTTTTGACTTCTTGTATCACTTCTACTCAGCTCAATAAAGAAATAGGAAGTGCAATAGATTCTCAATTTGCAAGTCTGGGTGTTCACGTCACTCTCAAATACATCGAGTTTTCTTGCCATTTTTCCTTCCCTTAGTCAACACAGTCTTTAAGGTATGTCCTTTACTGCAGTGGACCAAGTCATCCCCTCTTTAAGGTTAAGAGTACCCATCCTCTTGAACTACAAGGACTCTGAAAGCATTGTATCCCAACCTTCACACTGACAAAAATGTGCAGTCCCCTCCCACAGGTCTATGAATTTTTTCTTATTTAAAGTAAGTCTACAGAAACATTTATGAATTGTGTAACATTCAAAGGTTTGCTTCATTACCCTTGTTTGAGATTGAGTCTCACCATGTTGCCTTAGATGGCCTGGAAATCACTGTATAGTCCAAGCTGGGTTTAAATTCATACAACTTCTCTAGTGCTGAGATTACATGCATCACACTTCATCATGGCTGGCTTCATCATCTTCAATATTTCTTTATTACATTTATTGTGTGTGTGTGTGTGTGTGTGTGTGTGTGTGTGCGTGTGCATGTGCATGTACGTGTGTGTTTGTGTGTTCACACACATGCTACAGTGCATATGTTAATGTCCAAGGGAAATTTTGTGCCTTTAGCCATGAGTACACAGGAAATTGCATTCAGGTCCTCAGTCTAGAGGCAAGTGCCTTTTCCCCTTGAACTATCTCTCTGGCCATTTCACCACTTTTAGAATGGAAATGACATATCTATCTTAAGCATATCCTAAGTATGCAAGCCATTTGCTAGCAAAGTTGAGTAGATCTCATCATCTTTGTTTTCCTCCCTGTCTTTATGTACCAAAATATGAATATACCAAAAAATCACACTTTTAGGAAAAAGGTAATATGTAAAAAAGCAAAAGGCAGTCATCTATAAACACGAGAACTTTTTGGATTTTCAGGGTACAAGTTTATTGGTTGCATGTCAGTATAATTAAATGCGAGATAAACAAGATATTGGACTTTTTAAATGTCATTAAACAGCATCGTCAAAGCTGGAAGTGTTTACTCAACACACAGGAAAGTCGTCTGCTCATATGATCAGCAAATGGGGTTTGTAAAGTAGATTACTTATGGCCGGAAATAAGATTCCAAACAGTATTGTGTCTGAAAAGCCTCATCAACATGCAGGAAAGCATTCCCAGAAGCTGCCTGACAGGCAAAGGCAATATGAGCATGCGTGGCGGCACTGTCCTTGGGGCTCCTCAGATGGGAGGTGTGCAGGGCCTTCTGAAATGCGATACACAGTGCTGAGCATATTTATCTGTGTATGAAGTGAGTCCACAGTTTTTAGTCCATCAGGACCACTGCTCTCTAGTCCCAGATCTACGGTGACACAGCCAGCCTCCTCACTGCCCTGTGTACTGTCCCATTTGCCATTTGCTGTGTTTACTGTTTCTCTTTGAAAATAAGAAAATTTACATAATAGCAGTTCTCCAACCTGCCAGAGCTCTCCATTCTAGATTTTCTTAAATCAGTTTTCAGTCATGAATAATTCCTTGTCAACCATCAAATGCTTTATGATATGCAGGCATTAGGTATACATTAGATACCTTACAGAGAATCTCCTATATCAAATCCTTGAAGTATCCAAAGCTTCATCAACTATATTTCTATTATTATTCTTATGTAGCAATATTATTATTATTATTGTTATTTTTATTGTTGTTTTTATTGCTGTTATTGTTATACTTGTTGCCAGGATTGTGTCTTCAAAAAATTTTTTTTCTATAAAAGCAGGTTTGCTAACTTGACTACTTTATACATAGTATTAAGTTTAGTGTATTGTACATAATAGGAGCACAACAGACATAATCTTTGTAGCACACTGAAACCAATGCATGACTAAGAAAGCCAAGCAAGGGCTTTCCCTTTTCTTACTGACTTGGATCCTTGCAGACACTCAGCATTTTTCCCAGAGGAGCCCAACTTTGCCCCTTTGCCCCTTTCCTTTATTTACCTAGCCATGTCTTTCTTTGGTAAATTATCTTTCACGCCAGGATTACAGTAGATTTTTTCTTCTTCTTGGTCATGAACTCTATTATAGTTCTGTTAAATATTTACATATTAGAGAAACAATCTGATTAAAATAATTGATTCACTTTTTGATCACTAAGAGAAAGCTCGTCATTTAGAGTAGTCTCTAAAGTTAGTGAAAGTTCAGGAAATTTCTGAAGACAATTTTCTTCCATGTTTATTAAATGCTTGGGCAATAGGCTCGCTTATAAGAAGGCCTGTGTCACCAACTTAGAGAAGGGGCTAGCTTTATGGGTCAGCACCTTTGGCTTGGGGACATTGGGACTAGCATCTATCCCTACTATGTCTGTCCATGGTCCCATCCCTGGTTTTCTTTCTGTCAAGGTTATTCAATATGATGATTATTGCTTTTAGTGTCTGGCCTTACCTGACTTTCTAATTTAGCTCTTTTATTACATATTAAAAACAAACAAACAAACAAAGGTATCTAACATGGATAAAGATAAAGTTCCTTCTTTGCTCTCTCACTCTTTTTAGTATTAGGGAATGGAACCCAGGGATTTGAACATGGTAGGCAAGTGCTCTGTTACTGACTTACAGCTCAGCCTGCTCTTCATCTTTTTCTCTCTGTCTCTCTGTCTCTGTCTCTGTCTCTCTCTGTCTCTCTCTGTCTCTGTCTCTCTCTTCTTGCTTTCTGGCTTTTATTGAGGCTGGGTCTTGCTAAGTTCCTCAAGCTGGTTTTGATCTCACTCTGTAGTCTAAGCAGGCACCGGGACCCTCCTGGGCACACTGGGTTATAGGTCAGTACCATAGGCCTGCTCTGCCTCCCCTTTCCCTGACACGGAGGTGTCACTGTGGTTCCGCCACCTCTCTTCCTCCAGCAGCTGGGATGCCAAGGCACTCAAATAATTGCCACAACCTAAGGGTAACACTGCTTGCCTCTGTTCCAGATGCTGTGGCTGCGTCTGCTCTGCTCCCACAGCCTCACATCACTGCCTTCTGAAGCTTCAGATTTCAGCTGGCAGTTTGCTGCAAGTGATTGACAGGGAGTGACTGACTCCCTGGCCTGCTTAAGACCTTCTCTAGTCTTCAGCATATTGCTTTCTTTTATCTGTTTGTATTGGTCCTTCAAAGAAGCTACCAATGCCAAGAAGCAATACTACAGTTTCTAAAGCTCCAAACTTCTAGGAAAATGTGTTTGGTGAGAGAAGCAGGAATGAATAGTCTCTGTTGTGGATGTCACGACTCATGCTTGACAAATCTGTGCAAATGACCAAACACAAGATGTTCAGAGTATTGTAGAAATGTTATCTGGCTCTGCAAATCATGATGCAATTTTCACAAATTCTAAAGAAAAGAGGACAATGTTCCTTTACTATTTTTTTAAAATAATTCAGCTCAGTGGAGTGATCAAACATGATTAAAACACATTGTGTGAAATTCTCAAAGAATTAATAAAATATTACATTAAAATAATTCATCTTACAATTAGAATTATTTTTTCTGTTGTTAATCTTCCTTTTGTTGCACAATTTTGAGATTATCAATGAACAATATTAGCCCCTAATTATACTAAATGGTTTATCTCGTTTAACTCAGGCGTCATTCTTCCTTCTCCGTGTTTTCCCCTTCTTCTGGCCTGTCATTCCCCCCCCCATATTCAGTAGTTACTTGTATGCAAATCTTTGATTCATTTGAGCTTTAATCTTATGAGATTCTTAATGAGTCCACTTGAGGTTAATTCACTATAGGGATAAGATTTAAGGGACTGCTCTCTTTTTTAAAAAAGTTTTCAAAAGTGTTAATAGTGGGCCTTAAAACATTTCAATATATGAAATACACTAACTCTTATTAATAGGACAAAAAGGTTTGAGTCACTTTCCAAAGATCATTCATTTTAATTAAAGTAATTTCTTACTATTAAACATGCACATGTAAATATGACACCATAAGACTTAAAGTTCTCATATTTATTATAACATACAATAAAATATTTCTTCCTGGGATGAAGAAAATAAAATATGTTCAGAGTACAGAAGTATGCACACATACACTTACATGTGTGCACACACTCCACATTTGCATGTACACACCCACTCTACACAATGCAATACACATTCATAACTATATACACTGGCAATGAGAGGCTCCCATGCCACCTGATATGGTAGTAATTCCATTGATGGCAACTATAAAACAGGTATCTGAGTAATTAGTATACTTGGTGCAGAATGGCTTATAAAAACTATCTAATTCAATCATCAAAACTTACATCATAAAGCATCATTTTCATTGTGGAGTTGAGGAACCTGAAGCCATAAATAGCAGCGCTGAAATTCGTAGACATAAATCATCCTGTCTGTCTCTGTCTATGAACAACACCATGTACAGTGATATACTTGCTGGACATTAGAATGGTTTTCTTAACCATGCACCCTGTTTTGTTCATTCCACCACAGATTGGATTGGAGGTAGGCAGGCCTCATTTATTTAGAGTGACATCTGTGTGCCCTTGATGGCATCATACATTCTGCTTAATTATGCCTCCGGAAGCCATCTATTCTCCTCAGTGCGGTGGAATGAGGAGAAAGGCAGTGCAAGGAAGTAGTACAATGCAGTTCTTCTATGAGCCACAGTTTCTCCAAGTAGAGACATTTCTGCAAGCCCTGTGGCACATGACACTGTGTAGAGTACATGTGGGAGTAAATGTTTGTTCTACTCTTTTTTTTGAAGAGGAAAGAGTTTATTTCATGTTATATCTTATAGATCAGTGGCAGTCAGGACCAGAAATCAAACATGAACTTGGAGGCAGGCACTGAGACAGAGGTCATGAAGGAATAGAAATACTATCTTATGCAGACTGATTTCTTCTTCCAGCTGTTCAGGGATGATATTTGCAATAGTAAGTCATTAGTCAAGAAAATACTCAATGATCTTTTGCCTACTAGAAAATCAGATGGAGACATTTTCTCAACTGAAGTTTCCTTTTTCAGTTTGACTCCTGTTAGACTATATTTGATAAAAAATAATAAAGAAAGAACAAAAGAAAGAAAGAAGGGACAAACGAAAAAGAAATAAAGAAGGAAGAAAAGAAATAAAGATTTTCTACCCTTTTCTTCAAAATATTGTCATTTGCCTGGGAGAGATTTTATATATGTCTGTGTGTATATGTGTGTGTGCGTGCATTATAATATATATATATATATATATATGTGTGTGTGTGTGTGTGTGTGTGTTTATGTATATGTGTGTATGTGTATATATATGTGTGTGTATATATATATATATATATATATATATATACACACACATATATATATAGTTACTAATGGGGAAGGTAGTGTAACTGTCAGCATTATTGAGCACTGACTATGTCAGTATTGAGAGAAGCAATCCAAATCCTCCTAAAATCTTAAAACAACCCTCGTGTTACATATGCATATGCATAAAGCAAAAACCTCATTCATCTCACACTCTCAGCATCGGTGAAAGCTGCCTCCAATAGGAAGCAGTCCTCATTGTATAGCTCTCTTCCCCTGTCTGCTCTGAAGGGGAACTATGACAGGTGCTGGGAGGAAAGGCAGATGATTGAATCTTAGCACATTAAATAAAACTTACGTGGAAGAGTCATTCCCAACACAAACCACATTACTTCAATGTCACCCATTAGTCCTCCATAATCTGATATAAGAAAAATTTGATTAACTAAAACTTGGACATTTAAAACTATACGAAAATGGGACATTTAGATTGAATTCCAGTACATGGAATCTTTAGATCCCTGAGAACCTACTGCATGCAGCCTCTGAAAATATGTGGGTGAAGGTATGCCCTGGTGGACAGTCACTGAGGAAGGAAGACAGAGACACCAGAGAGGAGACACAAATCAGAAAGCTGGAGCTATGAAGGACACCACTGCTTTTCCTCACAGCTATTTGCCTCTTCGCAGGAGTGCAGCCTTCTTGAAAGCAATTTCTAAGGCTCAAGTTTCAAGGATGCCTACTGTTATTTAAATAAGAGGATACAAAACAGCTTCATTCAGCCTCAGACATGCTTAGCATCCCGACAAACAATCACTACGTAAGTATGCTGGCTAGCAGCTGAGTACTTTAAACCCACCATCTTCCTATTAACTTACATCTAGCCTCACTGCTTCAAACTGTGCTTTACAAAGTCTCTCCAAGTAAAGGACATATAAAAATAAAATATTTTTGCCAAACACAATGTTCAAGACACATGAGACTTTCTATACTTAGTGAAAACAAAAACGAGACAGAAGAATTCTGTTAGAAAGCCACCTGTCTAAAGGTTCTGGATTCCTAGACATTGGCCTCATTCTGCCTTTGGCAGTCTCCACATTCTTTGGTCCTAATTGTCCATATTTAGTGGAAGAAACTTGTTCCAAAAGACATATACACCTCAGTAAATCAGACTGAGAGATCAATAGAAAAAATGTAACAGTGCTAAGTATATTTCCATTTCTTTTAGTACAGTTTTCTGTAGAAATAGAGATAAATGAATGGGCTAATGTGCCACAATTGACATCAGACCATGAGACCTGTCTGTTGGGAGCACAGAGGTCTTTGTGCCCATAGATCACACATTAATCACACAGGATTGTCGCCTCCAAGGAGGAAATGAACACCTGCTTTCCACCTAGAAGGCAGGAGTAAATGTTGCTAATGACCTGCTGACCTTTGCTATTCAGAGCCAGACTCAGGCACATGCCCATCATCTCTCTTCCTAGACTTTTATATTTGGCTTTTTGTCTCAGTCAATAGAACCTATCCTTAGTGGAGCTGCCACATGGAATTTATAGCCTGCTGATGCCTACACTATCTCAGAGACCTCATCAGATCCTAGGTGCTTATGCTATAGAATCCATCTTTGTGGTCACATGTACCTTGAGTTGAGTTTTGATGTAATTATGTCTTCATGTGCACTGGGATTTTATTACACCAGGAAACTTTTTTTTCCCAAAATTGTACTGTATTTAAATATGCTAAAAATAAATCTCTTGGTGTTAGAGTCTCTAGAAGATTTAATAAGAACTTACTAAGTTGGGCTAAAAAGTTTCCTTCTTTTCTTTCATGGTTCACTTCCTGTGATGCTTCCAGCAACCCAGAAAGCTAATGTCCCATATAACATTGGCTAGAGAAAGAACAGAGTCTGCATTCTAAACCCTAATATTGCACTCATTATTTGGCAAGATCATATTTGTATTACATAGTTGTTTTACCTTAGCAACAGTGGTATGAAAAATGAGACAACTTATGGTCTGGGGAGATGGCTCTGTGAATAAACTGTATGTTGTGCAAATATGAGACCCTGAGTTCCGATCCCTGGCATCCTCATACAAGCCAACTATGCTGGTTAGTACCTGTAACTACAATTCTGGGGAGAGACAGAGACAGGAGAATCTTAGAGACCTGCTCACCAGTCAGTATGTCCCAAACAGGTAACTGGTTTCAATCAAAGAAACAAAAAACCCACTTCCGGGTATGAGATGTAGTGTGTCAAGTTTTTGGGTTTTGGGGGGAGGGCATCTCTATCCCCCATTTGAGGTCCATCCAAGTAATACAAACTATGTTCTTGGTTACCCACTAGAACTAGGTAGTAAGGCCTTGTGGCTGAAGACATCACACACATTGGTTATAAACATGGAGAAATCAAACTGGCATTGACCTAGAAGCTTGCCCCACTGCTTGCTAGCTTTCACAGTACCAAAGGTATTTTGTAGGCTGCTGAGGAGAAATACAATATCCCTTCATGGATGACATTTAGAGACTATGTTCTATTTGACACTCATCCTTTATCTAGATGAAGGGATGAGAAATGAAAACATTTGACTATGTGTGGAAAGCTTGGCAAGTGAAGGAAATAATAAGGTGCAACCCCTAGCTGAGATGCTGCTAACAGCTGATGGAGGAGATAGTTTTTTCAGTGGTGTAGGCCAGAAGAAGTTGTGCGGTGGATAATGCCCCATACCCTTGAACATATGTACAGCAGTAATGAACATGTGCAGCAGTAATGCAGCTCAGTGAGGTGTAGGAGGGAGTGGAGTGGAAGAGAGAGGGGGGGAGAGAGAGAGAGAGAGGGAGAGAGGGAGGGAGAGAGAGAGGAAGAAGAAGAAGAAGAAGAAGAAGAAGAAGAAGAAGAAGGAGAAGAAGGAGAAGAAGGAGAAGAAGGAGAAGAAGGAGAAGAAAGTGAGAGTGAGAGAGGGCACCTTGGAGCTTATCGAGAAAGAGTTGAAGAGGAAACTAGGGATGTATATGACTTAATTACCTCACATTCATGTATAAAATTATAAAAGAATAAGTAAAAACTTAAAAAGTAAGGTTGAGAAATTAATATGTATCTCAAAATCACCTACTTGGGCAAGCACACCTGCACAGGTGTGTACATACATGCACACAATAAATAAATAAGGAAAGAAAGAAAGAAAGAAAGAAAGAAAGAAAGAAAGAAAGAAAGAAAGAAATAGAAATAGAAATAAGTTGTCTCTGACTTATGGACAATTCTTAATCATGGACATGGAATCGCAGAACGTACGTGCCCTGGAGTAGCAGTCCTTGATATTTTAAGAGAAAAAAGATCTTTTGCTTAGCCCATCTCCCCACCACCAGGTGAATTTGCCAAGTTTACTTTGCCTGCAAACAATTGCTTACAAATGTATCACTTTGTACATACATTAAAGGGAAGGAAATGGAGAAACTAAGCACTCACTCTTAATTTCAATGCTTCACAGCACCACCTGAGTCTCTAATAACGTTAAGCATGATGAATGGATTGTTTCCAAATTAAAACTTGAACTAGCTTATGCTAGTTTTTCATTGACAGTTTTGATGTAGAATTCCCTTAATGTTTAATAGCTCAGAACAATGCAAGAAAACATTAGATGATAAAGACAGCAAGACATTTTCTTTTCTATGTTCAATTCAAACAGAAAAGACAGAGACCCCTCAAATGGATGCCATTTAGAGACTATGTTCTACTCGACAGATACTCATCCTTTATGCTAGTTGAATGGTTGAGAAATGAAGACACATGACCATATGTGGCCCACCAGCTAGGATTAACTATAATTTAGATTCCAACCCACTATGAGTTTGGATATTTCCAAACACTCAGAACCATTTGATCTTAAAAATGGCTGTTAAGAGGTTTAGGTAGAACTAGAACGCGTTATAAATAAGCATTAGTGTATCAAACAGGATTCAGATTATTGAGGCCAAAGTAGGACTTTAAGATGCTTACTAATCCTCAGGCTCTTGGTCAGCAACATGGTCCCTTCTCAACTCTTGGGCATTATTAAAGTTAAAATCAGCAGGAATGTAATTCTCTGATAAAAATTGTGAACAACTTTTCAAACCAAAGGGAGAAATATTTTGTTCTCTGTTTTAATTCTTAAAAAATTGACACACACACACACACACACACACACACACACACATTTGACTATATATACTTACCTTGCTTTGGCTGAAATTACTACACTATAGATACCTATTTCTATCTTCTAATTTCCCTTCAAAAGTCATGCTCTCAAGTTTGACATACTAGATCCAAATTGTTTTCCTTACAAACACAGACATTCTTTAAGATTCTGTCCAGAGGGAAGGAATGGACATACAACAAGGAACTACATTACCCTTCTAGTGCTGTATTTAATTGCAGAAATGATTCTTATGACCTATGAAACCAGTGTGTGTTTGGATCAGAGGTCAGGTAAGCTACTCACCACAAATGAATAATAAATCTTGAATCCAGGTTTCGCCACAAAATAGTCATCAGACTTAAATGTGATTTTAATCTGGTTTGTTCTTGAAGTTATCCTTGGGGGTATCTCCTTGTGGCCACACCATCTTCCTCTGACAACGGTGCTGCTTTCAGAGACATCTTCAACTTCTACAAAGTCATACCTAGAAAGTGTGAGACTTCATTAATGCTTTTAGTGAACAACTAAAATCATTTTAGCTCCTGAGAAATTAAGACTTAGACATGACATCTTACAACTTTCCAACTAACTGAAGACAAAAACCTATAGAAATGTGTAAAACCTAAAAACTAGATTAGGCAATGTTTGTCAAATTTGAAATTCAACAATCTATTCTGAGATAATACTGACTTTCTCCATTATGACAATTACAATGTCTTATATAATTAAAAAGAACTTTCAGAACATGACACTTAGAATGTTTTCTGGGGAAAAGCAAATATCTGTCATCTGCTATTTTAAAGGTAGGTTGAAATGCATGTCCCAGTAGTCACCGTAGGAGCTTGCAAAACACTTTTAATTTTTAACCAATTTTCTCACCAAGGCTTCTTTGAGAATTGCATGATTGACATTTTCCTAGACCAAGGAGTCTCTTTTCTTTAAAAATTGTCTTTCAGAATGAGCACATGATTACATATGACTTTTTTCTTTCAGAAAGAAAGTCATAGAATGTAAGGGACTATGTGTGATAATCAGTAAGTACTACTAGTAACAGGAAGTGAATGAGTTCTTCATTAACATAGGATCACTCTTATCAGTGGTCACAGAAACACAGAACTCCAGGACTGCAAGCAACAGCACAGACCCACTTATTATTCAGTGTACTCATTTGATCCTTATGGTTCCTTCACCCATACCAGCTTAAGGTGCCTTCAGTGACATACTCACATTGTAGAACATTTATTCTATTCTAGTACTCCTCATGGCTTGGGCCTTTCTATAAGATCCATTATACAACCTGTCCTTCTGTTGATCAAGATTCTTACTCCTTATCTCTACCTTTCCTCAAGCGACTTCAGGTGTTAAAATCATAAGCAAGTGTCATAACGCCAGTGAAAAGAGACACATAAGTCTCACATGTGTTTATTTTTTCCAGTTAGGATTACTAGAAGGAAGTGGTATAAAGAACATAAAATCTGAATGTTCCGAAAAACCCACTTGAATGTGTTGCCTTTGCTTAGTACAGGGTTTTCACTGAATTGGGGAGTGCAATATAAAGAACAGCTAGAAATAATAATATGCTGACTAAATATCCTTGGCAATGATTTATGAGACCCTTATGTTCTTTGCCTCAGTTCTCTATAGGCAAAATAAAAGTTTATATAATTTTATTAGGTAGATACATCTTGAGTACTGTGTAAATTAATTAATTATCTGATATTTATATGGTTGGAAGGTAAGAAACACTGAGAAAGATTCATTATCCAAGCAATAATGTATTGCAGTATACACAGCAGTGAGGTTTGGGGCAGAAGTTAAGAAATCAATTGCATTTTGTCTTATATATAATATGTGTAAATGATATTTAGTGCACAAACATGAAGCTACTTGAAAAAATTTTAATAACACTAGGTCACTTTTATTAAAAATATCAGTGTAATTTTACATTGAGTCCCTATGGAATATGCATCCCAGCCTGGGGAGAACCATGGGGCTGGGCTCTGATTAATCTCCTTCATCTTCTTATCATTCTACTTTATCCTGAAAAATTCAAGAAACAACTTGAATTGATGAAAGTCCAGAAATGTCCTAGCCTAATATATGTTTGAATATTGTCTAGGACCAAAATTCCAGTTCATCAGTGGCATAAGAAAACAGATATCTGGTCCTGGTCTTTGGCTCTATTCTAACATCTCTGGAGTTTTCCAGTGATAGCAGAAGAAACCCATTTGTTATTCAACACAGTTTATGGCAGTGATGAACTTTTGATGATATCCCAGAGCACTTTAAGATGGAAGCAGCACCCAGAAAGCTCAGGGAATGATTAGAAGTTTAGAATTTCAATTCCAAGCATACTAAGGAAGAGAGGGCCTGGAGACTGCTTTTCCTCACTATCCATGGGAGCAGTCAGTCACATAATGAACTTTTTCCAATCTCCTTAACTTCTGGGTTGGTGAACACAGCAAGGTCATTTGGAGACAGTGCTCTTTCCATGTACCTTATTTTTTCTGTGGCAATTTCTTGAGCTATGTCCTTCATACTAAACTGCTAAACAATTGAGTCAAGGGCTTCTGTGACTTTTATAAGTTGTGATAACAATTCTGCAAAGGTTAGCAAGGGTTGTGGGCCTCTCTGATTACAGTTGGTAGAGCAGAAAATGGGACGTCTGAGACATGGACCTGACATTCAACAAAGGGGAGACTCATGGGACTGAACTCTTGTCCTGTGGAGTTGGATGCAAAGCCCAAGTGACTATGCCAGAATTAAATTAAACTGTAGGACCCTCAGCACGTGTTAAAGAATTGTTTGGAGTGGAATAAACAAAATTCCCAGCCACACATATTTGGCAATTCTGATGATACACAATTGTTAACTTGATGAGATTTGGACTCACTAGAGATAGAAGTCTCTAGGAAAGCATGTGGGAAAGTATCTCTAGCAGGTTAGTTGTGGTGGGAAGACACATTCATTGTGGAGGCCCCACCCTGGTCCTAGGCCATGGATTGCATAATAACAAGAAAGTTAGCCCTCAAGAGTCTTCCCCAGTTTCTTTTCTATTAGTCTCAGTGTGTCTGGTTTTATGGGGGTGTCCTTGATCCACTTGGACTTGAGCTTAGTACAAGGAGATAAGAATGGATCAGTTTGCATTCTCCTGCTTGCTGACCTCCAGTTGAACCAGCACCATTTGTTGAAAAGGCGATTTTTTTTTTCCACTGGATGGTTGTAGTTCCTTTGTCAAAGATCAAGTGACCATATGGGTGTGTGTTCATTTCCGGGTCTTCAATTCTATTCCATTAATCTACTTGCCTATCACTGTACCAATACCATGCAGTTTTTAACACATCTGCTCTGTAGTACTGCTTGAGGTTGGGGATACTGATTCCCCCAGAAGTTCTTTTACTGTTGAGGATAGTTTTAGCTATCCTGGGTTTTTTGTTATTCCAGATGAATTTGAGAAATGTTCAACATCCTTAGTTATCAGGGAAATGCAAATCAAAACAACCCAGAGATTTCACCTTACACCAGTCAGAATGGCTAAGATAAAAACTCGGGAGAAAACAGGTGCTGGCAAGGATGTGGAGAAAGAGGAACAGTTCTCCACTGCTGGTGGGGTTGCAAGCTGGTACAAGCACTCTGGAAATCAGTCTGGCAGTTCCTCAGAAAATTGGGCATGATACTGGAGGACCCAGTGATACCACTCCTAGGCATATACCCAAAGGATTCCCCAGCATGTAATAAGGGTACATGATCCACTATGTTCATAGCAGTCCTATTTATAATAGCTGGAAGCTGGAAAGCACCCAGATGTCCCTCAGTGGAGGAACAGATACAGAAAATGTATATCTGTATATATACACAATGGAGTACTATTCAGCAATTAAAAATGATGAATTTATGAAATTCTTATACAAATGGATGGATCTTGAGAATGTCATCCTAAGTGAGGTAACCCAATCACAAAAGAACACTCATGGTATGCACTCACTGATAAGTGGATATTAGTCTAGAAACTTGGAATACCCAAGACACAATTCACATATCATATGAAGCCCAAGAAGAAGGAAGGAAAGGTCCCTGGTCCTGGAAAGACTCAGTGTAGCAGTGTAGGGGAACACCAGGACAGGGAAGCAGGAAGGTGTGGATTGGGGCACAGGGGGAGGGAAGAGAGCTTATGGGACTTTCGGGGAGGGGGGATCCAGGAAAGGGGAAAGCAATTGAAATGTGAATAAAAAATATATTGAATTTAAAAAAGGAAAGTTATTTGAGCACCAGCATGAATCAATCTGCATTTCTTGACTGGCCCTGATATGATAGACTGCATCTTTGAACTGTAAGCCAAAATGAACTCTTTCTCCCATGAGTTAATATTGTCAGGCCATTTTAGCACAGCAGCTGTACAGGAAGCTAAGACAGTGCCAGACATATCCTACATGGAAACAGATTATACTACCATCCATGTTATTACCTTTAGCATTCTTTTAATAGCTTTTTATTTTCTTTGTTTTCTTCTTTTTCCTCCCTTTTTTGTCAGCAAAACAAACAGACAAACAAACAAACAAATTAGTTCTCTCAAGGTTGAAAGACACAAGATCAGCCTTAATATATTCTCATGGTAAATATTAACTAGCTCTCCGTGTGTGTATTTGTTTCTGGTTTCTGGCATACATTACCCTCTATGGTCCTAGAAAATAATAGTCAATGCCATTATTTTCTGGGAAAAAAAAACAGCAGCATAATAAAAACTGTCAGTGTAATAAATATGCAACAAAGGACAACCAAACTGGATGTACCTCCTTTTATTATTCAAAGGAAAATAAACTGTGGAAAGGATTTAGTAGTTCAGGAGTTCATTGGCAATGCAGAAAGAGCACAGCAAGTAAGGCACAAAGAGGAAAAATTCCTCCCCACCTCTCAGGCAGGGTAATTAAGGGAGTAGAGCTGGGAGCCAAGGAGTCAAGGAACAAAGGCCTGGACTCTCTCTGATAAGCATGCTAATGAGGAGGCCTGCTTTCATCTTCCTCCCTTTGGTAAACAGACATCTAGAGAGCACTTACATCCTGAGGGCGTTTCTGCTTCCTCTTTCTGCCTATTATGGAAGTGTCAGGAAGGCCCTAGCCTAGTTGCCTGTCTCACCCTCTCTTGTCTTGGTTACAGTTGCCTTTAGTGCTGAAGTAAGCAGGGGCTCTGCTCTCTGCCATGGTGGCAGACATTCCCCAGCGTTACAGTATGCAGCTCTGGGGGACCTGAATTAGATGCAGCTACTTGCTCACAAAGACTTTTCTGAGCTTGGAATGCCCAGATTCCTAAAGTCTATCATTTTTTTTCAGGGAAACACGCAATTGTGACTGAGGGAAGTGTACATTTTTGTGGGTCTTCTGCAGTGCCAGCATAACACCTTTAAAAAGGAGGGTCATGGTGATTGTTAATACTGATTAAAAACCTGAAAAAAAAATCTAGAACCCTTCAGGAGACAAGCTTTTGGTCATTCTTGTGAAAGATTATCTTTATTAGATTAGTTTGAATGGGAAGACCTACCCTAAAAGATGATGATACTGTTCCCTAAGCAAGCTAGGGCTCTAACCTGCATGAAAAGGAGAGAACAGTAAGGCTCCTAACATCCATGCCTCTTTTCTTTCTGACAGCAGATACAATATGACCAGACACTACAACTGAAATGATATCACTCAAACCGTGAGTCAAAATAAACCCTTCTCCCTTAAATTGCTAGGAATGGGAAAGGTGATTAATATAGAAACATCTTGGGTAGTTCCAAAGAGTTTAAGAAGAATATGTGATGCAATGTTTTTAATTCACATTTTCCCGGTTTGATTAGAACACTAAAAAAGATAATGTTCTCTTACCTACAGATGTCATTTTCTGCTTCCTCTAGTCCAAATTGGTGGTCAAAGGCCAGTTGTATCCGTGTTTTCTCCTGGGAATGGAGCCGCCATGTCAAAAGCAGGTTCCTTGGGTAGCTGTTTGGGAAGCGAGGACTCTGCACGTGGCCACTGCCTGTCACCCGGACGTTCTCGTCCCTCCGGTACAAGTCTGTGAGGTGATTGCTCTCTGTTAGTAGTCACAACTTGTAGAAATTAGTATGTTGCTCCAATTACAAGAAAACACAAAAAAAGAATAATTCACAACAGGACATTTCAAAGTATTTTTTGTTTTAGTTTAAGATCAAGTAGTAGACTGAGGTCAACAAAAAAATCTAAGCTGTATTTGTATTTTGCCTGCTTTCCCAAACTCTTTACAATGTCCAATGTCCATTACTTTGTAACCTTGGGCAGTTCCTCCATTACTCTTGAGAAGTAAATATAACCAATGATTCCAGACCTCAGATTCATTTAAACTAGAGTCAAATCAGAGAATAACTTCAAACAGTTCATGTTTTCTCTTTATGTTATACAATTAAGTTTAAAAGTATTGATTATGGGTTCAATAAATATTGTTGAAGGAATGAATGAAAGAGGCAAATGAAGAGATTCTAAAAGTGTTCAAGGGCCACTTCCAATTTGTTCAAATAAAAAGTTTGAAGTGAATTTTTCTATCATAAACCTAAGAACTTTCTCTCTCTAGCTTCCTCTGACTTTAACAACTTTCTCTCTCTAACTTCCTCTGACTTTAACAGATCTAACCTGTGTTGTATTTTCTTAATGTGTTATAACAGGGAGTATATTTGGTCCTTGTATTGGGTTCCTAGGAATAGGCTCCAGACACTTGGGACTCTCAAGTGGTTAAAACATTCTTTGTTTTCATAATGAGGTTCCTGGAACTATATCTACATATATACTCATGGCAAAATATATTTCGTGTGTGTGTGTGGGGGGGTCCTTAGACAGTTTGACAGGCATGAGACACACCAGAAAGATCATGAAGTTAAAGAGGTATTTGGACATGAAAAGTCAGACTAGAGGTGCCAAAGTATAAGAATGAGAGAGTGGGGCTGGATATCCATCCTATGTTGCCAGAGGCTCAGGTAATCATGCCTGCATAATGAGACCAGAGTAAAATCTCTGAACAAACATGCTTCCTCAGGAGGTAACATAATCAAGAAACACATGGAACTTTCCAGGACTTTCCCTCTGCATCTTATTATTTTGCCACTCCTAATTTCAGTGTTTTAGTATCACACTTCTTGTACAGTGTTTTCTGGAGTGCCTGAAGGGTTATATACAGGGACACTTATATCAGTAGCCAGTTGGCCAGTAGTGCAAGTATCCTGAGATTTGGAGCAAATGTCAGAATTGAGAGCAGTCTTGTGGGGCCTGTACATTCAATCTGTGAAATACTCGGAGAATTGAAATCACAATTGCATTGCTGCATGGTGGCTATTATTTTCTATGTTTCAGTATTTAGAGTTCTTTGCAATTTTAGGGTTTTTCAACTCCATAATTAGCAGACCTCTAACCATGGACTATTTGTGTCCTCCCACAAAGATTGCTTTGAAGCCTGTAATTCAGAGCCTGGTCAGAAAGGTTAAAGTTGCTGGTGGAAGGCCTTAAAGGTGGGCTGCCCAAGCAGGCTGCTGAAAGCTCGAAAACAGGGAGGGTGATGAGCAGGCACTCATTTATGCAGATGCAAATGGAAACTCAATACACTGCAGCTTGCTTTGGCAGACTGACAAAGGAGCCCCTGAGGGATGTTGAGGTCCCCTCCCAGGATTTGGATGACAGCACTGGCTCTGTAACAGACAGCCTCAAAGAGGTGGGAGACATTGTCTCAGACAGCTAGAAGCATCCACCAGATGACCTTCTCTTCACCCTTGACATTATGTTGAAAATCACTGGCTCTCTAATTTTGTTATGAAGACGTTTTAGGGAACCCAGGCAAACACTGCTTCCTGGGCTGATATGCAGTCTCAACCAGTCACAATTATTCATCCAATGCAGACAAACTATAACATATCACAGAATCTTCAGTCCTCCTCTAACTTGTTCACAACTGCTGTGTTATTTTCTTAGACTTAGTATTGTTGATGGCTTGATTTCTTAAGTGATATTTATGTTTAATAAACAATAAAGTTATCCTGAAATAAAAATTTGTATCAATAATGTCAAAAGCCCTTAGGTATAATGTGTCATGAATAGAAAGAACTATATATCTTGATATACAGCTACTAAATTCTTAAATACATATCTCAGGATTTCAGAGTACTCATTTATGTACTAAAGCATTTAGGGTCAAGTTTGTCTTTGGTCTTTGGTCTTTTACAGGGGTACTATCTAGGGTTACATTCATTATGTGCATGTCTTCACAGTTACAAATAGTATGCTATATTTGGATATAATTGGAAGATTATATATATATCATATAAAAGATATACACTATATTCATATATACGTGTGTGTGTGTGTGTGTGTGTGTGTGTGTGTACAATCTCATCTTACATAGAAAACAAAGTGGATGCTTGTCACACAGTGTAAATAAGGCCCAAAGGAACATTAAGAGACCAGTGGAAATGCTAAAGGTTGTTCAGAGTCTGGGTGAACTAGAGAGATATGAATAGAAGATGTGTGACTGGGGTGATGGTCAAAGCCTGTCCATCAGATTTCACCCAGACTATTGGTCTATGGGTTGAAAGATGAGTTTGGAAAGAGCCACACAATCTGCACTTGATGTGAATGCAAACGGGAAAGGTTTGGGATGAAGGAGTGGCTTATCAAAAGGAAGATCAGCCAGCGCACTGGTGGTGGCAAAGATGACTGGCAAGAAGAGTGCTGCTGAGAAGTCATCTCCTGGGAGGGAACTGCTGCACTGATAAGGTTCTGGCACAAAAGGGCAGTGATAGTGAAGCCAGATGTCAAAGGGACATATAATAAAGTGCACAATGGTACTTACAATGATATGGGCCATACTTTAGGTATGGGCCAGAGGATGTAAGGACATGGAAAGACCATCTACTAGTCCTAGGTCTAGCAGGGCATCTTAGAGTCTTTACTTGCTGCTGTGATAAAACCACTTGAAGGGAGAAAGGGTTTGTTTGTCTGAATATTTTAATCCACCATTGCTGGAGAGCTAGATGATGGGAACTTGAAGCAGGTAGTCACATCAGGTCAGCAGGAAAGAGAACAATTTATACCAGACAGTCTCTGACACTAACTCTAATCTAGACAGCACCTTAAAGAGTCCTTCCTCCTCAGTGTCAAGTGGAGTGAATCCTAATCATCACACAGGGTGTATAAGACCAATGGGCCTGCATGGAAAGTTTGTTTGGAAGAAATACGAGTTCAGTGTGATGTAGTAATGAGGAATTCAAGAAGAAATATCACAAGGCTTGGTGATAGGTAGCTGGGCCTGAAATGAAAGAATAGAGTACAAGAGAGACCTGGGGTTTCCAGAGGAAAGAGCATGGGCCACCCTGAGCGCTCAGAGCACAGGTCTAGAGCTGTTCATCCTTGTGCATAAGGAGGAAGGCGAAACCTGGTGCTGGTGGCAGGTGACAGCAGACATGTTTCAGGAAACCAGATGTTGTTAGCATGACAAAGCCTTGTCTGAACTGAGGTGCCCTACAAAAAGACACTTTCATATGTCAAAAGCCAGGGCCGGACAGACAGATACAGGGAAGACAAGAGAACTCAGCAGGAATTAAGTCACAGGCATCCATTAGAGACTACATTGAGAAGCTATAAAAAATTACTTCTAATTTTTCTATTTCAGTGCATCATTAAACGCTAGATTACCTTAAAATAGCAACTGTGGATATAAATAAAATGTCAGTTATTTATGGAGGAAGGGGTAGATATAGAGGTATATCTATATATCTATGTGTGTGTGTGTGTGTGTGTGTGTGTGTGTGTGTGTGTTATTTGTTTTTAGTTTGGTGAATAACCAGACCCCACTGTATTGAAATAGAGAAGCAAATTAAGACTTCTAAGAAATGTTTTCCTTAAAAAGAAATCTCTTCTAAAATAAACATGAATATAAAATCAATAAAAGTAAAAGAAGATTGTAGTAATGTTAATTTTGTGCCAGACATTATTTTAAAATCATCTCATTTAATTTCCAGGGCCTAGTCATTGGTTGTATATGTGTTCTCTGTAGTAGAAATTATAATAATCATCACTATCATTATTTAACATATGAGATTTTTTGCAGCACAGGGAGTCATGTGTCTTTCTCAATGTTGCAGAACTCATTAAGGGTATAGTGAAAACATGAATCCAGGCATCCTGGTTCCAGAGTTGATGTTTTTAATGGTGGTGAGACTTGGGAGATGGCTAGGAAAGTTAAGTAACTTAACTAAGTTACTAACTTAAGTAACCTAGCTGCATAAACATGAGTTTACTAACACTCCTGTAAAACTGGAAGCATTTATACACCTCTACAATTCCAGTACTCCAGTGGCAAATGGGGGCTGGGGACAGGAGAAGTTTGGAGGTTCATGGGGCAGCTGTCTTGGTATATGAAGCAATGAACAAGAGACCATTACATGAGAAAGGACATCAGAATTTGTCCTCTGACCTCAACATGTGAATCATGACAGATGTATGCCTGAAACTATACTCTTTCCAAATAAATAAATAAATAAATAAATAAGTTGCAATAAATAGGAGAAAGTGTTCTTCCTTTTAGTGTGAAGTTTGCTGGAGGCAGTTATGATCCTTGATTATTGATAACACACCTTAACTTCTGAATCATATTGTTTGCATATAATTTAAATTCATGCCAACTCAAGGACTCAAGGTTACTCTTATCAGAAGAGTACCAATGAATTATAGGTATTGAGAAATACCTATCTGGTTAAACATAAGATAATTAAACACAGTACACACAGTCATATCCCTGGACCGAATAATTTACTTTGGTAGTGCAATAATAGCTAACATTTATGGGACAATTGTTATGTACCAGGCACCCTGATAAGTGGCATTCAATTTCCTACTGCATGTAACTCCCCCATGATAACCTTATATAATTAGTAATTTCAACACTACAAAGGAAAATCTGGGAGTTCAGGAAATCTATAGCTCAAGGTACAAAGCTACTCAGAAGCAAAACCTGACTCTAGCAGTACTTTTCAAAGCAGACTTAACTAGAGCAAAGAATGAGCTGTTAAATAAAAAAATGTATGAAATCCATTAGAATTTCTATGTGTGATTAGAAGGAAGGAGTATAGAGTTTTATTTTATATTTTAATCCAGAAGGAAGATCATATTTATTTTCTAAAAATCTTAACTATGCACTTGACTTTTAAAAAAATCCAATTAAGATAAAAATGTTAAAATGTTAAAACATCTATGATGTTTCCACCGCTTTAACAAAACCCAGTTTAGCCCATCATATCTCCCAGAAAATTCCAGAAAAGTAACCCAAGCACTATTACCTATCTCTTGAATTCACTTAGATCAGCAACCAGTTTATTGCTGAACAGAGGATCAGTGCATTCTCAGCTGCACTATAATCTACCCAGACAGTCCACCAAGCAATTGTGCCATACTCTGAAGTTGAGAACCAAGGATTATTTGAAAGCTCTCATGTCTTGTGTCCTACCCCAATCTTCTGGAGTTCTCTCTCCTTATTTAGATACTAATCTGCCATATATGGCTTTTCATTTCACTTTCTTGTGCTGAGACTGATCTTGATCTCATTTTCCTATCCTTAACCTTGTAATCTGCCTCAAGCTAGCACTATTGGTACCTAGTGACCTAAAATAAGAGGATATTTACCCCTATGCCCTAGGACCTTACTTTTATCTTAGCTTTTCTCATTCATAGAAAACAATCAGCACTGGTTTTAACAGATACATTTAGGAATCCATTGTAAAACATAATAATGCTGAAGAAATGCAACTATAAATATTGGTAATATTTTTATTTCCCCTGCTAGAACATAGTATATTATCTATAACATTAAATAAAAAGAGAAAATATTAAGTTGTTGAAGTAACAAATAAACCATTCAATGATCTATAGCAGCAAATAACCATGGAGTTTGTGGCTCTGTCATCTCATAAACATTCAGTGTAGCAAGTCAGACATAGTGACTTGACTCATGGTCTTCATAAAATAGCTAAGAGCCAGAGCCTTAAGTTATAAACCTGTGCACTGCAGCTACAAGCCTAAAGCTGAGAATAGTCACACAGGCAGGAAATAACCTCACAATGGGGTTATTACCAAGTATCATTTGTGCAGTGGCTGGTTCATGATCTCACAACCATATCACTGCAACACTGCTCACTGTAACTGAATGATTTATAAGTATTCAGTTTCAGAATGTAGCTAAATGACTTACATATACAGTCTCATTTCTGCTTTTAAGCAACCACCAGTAAGAGCAATTTTTGCGTGATGAAATGTGGTTTCTGTATATCCATTGTGGAAGCCCTATCTTAAGTTCAAAAAAGTGAATATATTACCAGTGCTTTCATGCTGTTTTGTCATTATCTCTTGTTTTCTTTTAGAAAGGAAGTGAGAGCAAGAGCAAGAGTGCGTGAGAGAATGAGTAAGAGAGAGGAAGAGAGTCAGAGAGTCAGAGAGACAGAGAGACAGAGAGGAAAGTAGGGCCTCTTGTAGCTCAGACAGACATAGATGGATGGAGAGATGGATGGATGGATGGATGGATGGATGGATCGATGGATCGATGGATCGATGGACAGATGGATGGACAGGCAGACGGACAGGGGGATGAGGTCTGCATAGACTGACCTTGAACTCACTATATAGCTCAGATGACCTTGAACTACCAATCTTTCTACCTTCACCTTCCAACTTCTGTGAATACAGGTGTGCACCATGCCTTATCCATGATTTATTCAGACTTTAAACAATCGTTTTTGTACCATTTTAATGGGCATTAAACTCAGCAAAGAGAGCTGAAGTCATTGGGATAAATAATGGACAGAGGGTGCTACAGCTGTCTCCGGGTTTTAGCCTCCCTTGAGTTCACCTGTCCCTGGCTCTTGCTTCCTTGGGCTCCCAGGCTGGCTCCCCGGCACTGCAGAAGCAGCCCCAGTCATAGGATCTGCATAGGCTTCCTAGCCTAACACATCAGTGGCTGGACATGACAGGATTTAAAAGTCTTTTTCAGGTAACATGCTAATTTCAGCATGACTAATAGAACACAACGTCACAGCAGAGTCACGGAGACAGGGCAAGCGTGCTGGTTTAGATCTGAGGTGCACTTTACTCCTAAAGCCAGGACTTTAAACAATTATCAATTTACTTTTTATGCATGTCCGTGTTTACTTCATGTGTATGACTGTTTGTGCAGCCTCTGTGTGCGGCCCACCTCAGTTGTGGGTTCTTGCCTTCCACCTTGATTGATAAAAATCTTGTCGTTAATTGGTATAAGCACAGGTCAACTAGCACAGGGGCTTCCGAGTTTCTCCAGTATCCAGCCTCATCTCAAAGTAAGCATGCTGGACTCACTACGGGACTCCTGCAGTTGAACTCAGATATTCACACTTGCATAGCAAGCACGTAATTCACTGAGTCATGACCCCAACCCTTTGAAAACAGTTCTAAGAATTGAATGCTATCATCTTCAGGAAAGGCAGAAATTTATTGATTAAACAATATGATCAAATATTGTTTGAGAAAATTTTTATTTTTTAAAAATTTAGAAAAGTGTGTGGTGGCATAAAATATTTCTATTTGTGTTGAACATGTTATAGAGGAATTAAAATAAATCTTTGAATTTAAAAGCAATGTAGTATTTTCTTTGCTAATTTTAAAACTATGTAAAGGCCTCACTTCAAGTCTAACTGGGAATGTATGATAAAAAACAAAATATTCGAAGGAACTTTATGCTCTTTTTCAAAGTTTAGTAGGAGAAAAATCATATTTCAGATATTAAATTTCTTATGTCTTATTCAACCACAGAACTGCTGTGTCTTGCCAGTAAGGACATGTGGTGCCACTCAGAACTCATCAATTTAATCAATACAAATGGGTAGTTACTTCAGATAATGAGAGACAGATAACAAGCAATAAAATGACAAATAAAAACAATTTATTCAGATGAAGAGTGTAAAACATCTTCAATACTTTATTTGTAAGAAATTCAATTCCATTGTAACTTGAGGAATGACATTTGTGTGAACATATTAACTATGAATACTGACAGATTAATCTTGAGATCATTCCACAGAAATCACCATATTCACTCTCTGACTTTTATCTATTGTTGTGCACTAGGTACCCCCTATTAAGGACTACATTCAGTTTCATTTACAAGTAGTTGTAGCATAACCAGGCTCTAGTACCCCCACAAAGTTATGGCACGAAAGGAAAAGGCGAACAGGAATATGGTAAATGTCGAAGAGTGTAGTTTTGTATTTGAGGTTACTTTTCAGACTTTTGATTTTTCTCTGTTATTCCATGATACATAGAATAATGTGATTGAGCATTCACAGGTCTCACAATATGCCAATATCTATTGAAATTTTAAGCTCAGGTCTCTAAAACCTCAGCTCCGTGCTTTATAAAAATATTACTTCAGTGTTATTGCTCAACTACTTCCAAAGATTTCCACACCCTGGTTCAACAAATACAAAGTATAGAAAATGTCTTAGCATGAAAGATGGTGCCTGTTGAAACATGGTTCAGAATACTTTTGACAACATATATATAAAAGAAATGAGAAATAAATGAGGACCATAAAAGAAAGGAAGGCAAGAAGTCCTTAATTTAAAAATAAATGGTCAAATTGTAGAACAGAGCCTGAAACACGGGATGGACATGAAATTAAACTTAATGAGATAATTTCCTACCAATTATTTCCTAACCTAAAAAGTACAGGATTATAGTCTCTAAGAAAGGGGGCAAATTAAAGTTTAATAATGTTAGTTAAAAAGTAGCAAGGAACATAGTCAAAGCTTTTGCTATTCAGGGTTTGTTTAGTCACTGAATCTTTGAAAAAAATTCCTCCTGCCACTGACTTCTAATAAACCAATCTTCATCAATGAACTCTTGGTTAGCACCTTGCTAAACAAGTTCTCAGTGAAACCACATATTACAGTTGCACCAATAATTCCCTGCAAATAGCCTCCTCCTCTCTTCTCTCTGTCCTGTATTGAGCCAACTGAATATCAAAGCTGATAAAATAGAAGGCTTTGTCAGGATTTGGGAGTAGAATTTTCTAGGAATAAAGTAATAATGTTACATTTTCTGTTTACACTGATTTTGGAAAGAGTATGTACAAGCATATGCACATTTGTGTAATCCACACACATACACATACTCACTACACACATGTATATTCATGCACATGAACACATAAGTACACATATAAGCACACCAAAACATACATGTGTGCACATGAACACATGTACACACAAACACAATTCATACACAATCACACACATGTACATATACATTAACACATACAGACACATGTGCACACACATTACACACATGAACTCACATGGGCCCACATCTGTGTCTATGTATACTTATATATATTTTTCTAGTTATGGCTCACTTTGTTATGAAATTTTATGCGAATGTTTTAGAACCAGCCTTGTTTATAGCTGTAATTTGGTGGTAACACTTTTTGATAATAATCACCTGATTAATCCCTGAACTTAAAAGTCATTTTTAAGGAGCTGAATCTCCAAAAAGACACAAAGCCAAGCACCATGCAATCCATTTGAGCACAGAGTGATCAGTACTCTGTGTCTGCTTGTCTGAAATGCTAAGCTAATAATGACTATTCTTCATTCAATTATATTTTTAAATATAAAAGGTGTTGATTTATTTATTTGCACAGCAGTTGCAATCGTGTTATTTATCTCTAAATTGTTTGTGTCTTATAGGTGGATTTCAGAGTGACTTATAATTATACTAAAATTGAAATACCTTGCCTTTGTGTAAACACACTAAGTCCCTAGATTATCACCACAGTGCCTCTCCATTATAATTTAAAACTAAAAATCCTGGTAAACATTTCACCTAATAAAATATTCTTCCTATCATATAAATTCATATTAATCAATTGTCTGTCAATTCTTTTTTCTTTCAAAATTGTCATTTTATCCTCATGTTTACATAGAACATATCCTCTTTACATAGAAGATGTAAAGCAAACATAAAATGACATTCAGTTCCATTGCAGATGTGGAACAGAGAATGGAAAAACATCCTGAAAGACTGCATAGAGAGACAGCTATAGTTACCAAAATTTTAAGTATCAGAAAGCTATTACCAGCTCAGCTCACAAATACAGAAAAATAGTAGGCAAAAGCAGGAAAGTCACATTCTTCCTGTGCACGCGAGAGAGCTGGTCTCCCAGGAGTGATCTCACTTCCAAGCTTGGAGGTGAGTTTTCCACTTTCTTTCCAATAATCCTGATTGGGACCAGCTAGGAGCACACAGGGCACAGGAACAGTGGAGCGGCTGGGATAGGATCCTTCTGGTTGCCCAGGGTCTGGGGATGTCCCACAGCTCTCTGTACACAGGTCCTGCCAGAAGAGTGCTACTCTCCCAGGAGTGCTGACACAGGTTTACGGGCCCACAGGAGGGTCAAGCTCCAACCAGAGACAACAAGACCAACTAACGCCAGAGATAACGAGATGCTGAAAGGGAAACTCAAGAATATTACCAAGAGAAACAAAAGCTACTTGGCATCATGAGAACCCAGTTCTCCCACAACTGCAAGTCCTGGATAACCCAATACACCAGAAAAGCAAGATTTGGATTTAAAATCACATGTCATGATGCTGCTAGAGGACTTTAAGAAGGATGCAAATAATTCCCTTAAAGAAATATAGGACAACACAGGTAAACAGGTAGAAACCTTTAAGGAGGAAACAAAAAAATGGCTTAAAGAATTACAGGAAAACACAGCCAAACAATTGAACAAAACAATCTGGAATCTAAAAATGGAAATAGAAACAATAAAGAAATCACAAAGGGAGAAAACTTTGGAGGTAGAAAACTTAGTAAAGAGATCAGGAGTTATAGCTATAACTCTATAGATGGAAACATCACCAACAGAATACAAGAGATAGAAGAGAGAATCTCACGGGCAGAAGATACCATAGAAAACATTGACACAACAGTCAAAGAAAATGCAAAATGAAAAACGCTCCTAACCCAAAAATCTAGGGAATCTAGGACATAATGAAAAGTCCAAAGCTAAGGATAATAGGTACAAAAGAAAGCAAATATTTCCAAATTAAAGGGCTAGTAAATACCTTCAACAAAATTATAGAAGAAAACTTCCCTAACCTAAAGAAAGAGATGCCCATGAACATACAAGAAGCCTACAGAACTCCAAATAGATTGGACCAGAAAAGAAATTCCTTCCATCACATAATAGTCAAAATATGAAATGCACAAAACAAAGAAAAATCTTGAAAGCTGTAAGGGAAAAAGGTCAAGTACCATATAAAGGCAGACCTATCAGAATTACACCAGACTTCTCACCAGAGACTATAAAAGCCAGAAGATCCTGGGCAGATGTCATACAGACCCTAAGAGAAAAGCCCAGGCTACTATTCCCAGCAAAACTCAATTCCCATAGATGGAAAAAACAAGACATTCCATGACAAAACCAAATTTGTACAATATCTTTCCGAAACCCAGCCCTACAAAAGATAATGGGTGAAAAATACCAACGCAAGGAGAGAAACTACACCCTAGAAAAAACAAAAAAGTAATCTTCTTTCAACAAACCCAGAAGATAGCCTCACAAACAGAATTCCACCTTTAACAATGAAATTAACAGGAAGTAACAATCACTTTTCCTTAATATCTCTTAACATCAATGGGTTCAATTCCCCAATAAAAAACATAGAGTAATAGGCTGGACACGTAAACAGGACCAAACATTTTTCTGCATACAAGAAACCCACCTCACTGACAAAGACAGGTACTACCTCAAAGTACAAGGCTGGAAAACAATTTTCCAAGCAAATGGTCATATGAAACAAGCTGGAGTACCCATTCTAAAATGGAATAAAATTGACTTCCAACCTAAAGTTATCCAGAAAGATAAGGAAGGACACTTCATACACATCAAAGGGAAAATCTACCAAGAAGAACTCTCAATTCTGAATATCTATGCTCCAAATGCAAGGGCACCCACATTCACAAAACTTTTACTGAAGCTCAAAACACATATTGAACCCAGCACAATAATAGTGGGAGACTTCAACACCTCACTCTCACCAATGGACAAGTCATTGAAACAGAACTTAAACAGAGACAGAGTAAAACTAATAGACGTAATGAAACAAATGGATTTAACAAATATTTACAGAACATTTCACACTAAAACAAAAGAAAACACCTTCTTAGTACCTCATGGTACCTTGTCCAGAATCGACCATATATAATTGGTCACAAAACAACCCTCAACCAGTACAAAAGGATTGAAATAATCCCATGTATTCTATCAGATCACCACAGCTTAAGGCTGGTCTTCAAGAACAGCAAAAACAACAGAAAGCCCACATACATGTGGAAAAGTAACAACTTTCTACTCAACGATAACTTGGTCAGGGACGAAATAAAGAAAGAAATTAAAGACTTCCTGGAATTTAATGAAAAATTGACACATCATAGGCAAATTTATGGGGCACAATGAAAGCAAAGGTAAGAGGAAAACTCTGAGTGCCTTAAAAAAGAAACTTGAAAGAGCATACACTAGCATCTTGACTCCACATGAAGGCTCAAGAACAACAACAACAAAAAATACACCCAAGAGGAGTAAAAGGCAGGAAATAATCAAACTCAGGGCTGAAATCAACCAAGTAGAAACAAAGAAACCATAAGAAGAATCAACAAAACAAGGAGCTGGTCCTTTGACAAACTCAACAAGATAGATAAACCCTTAGCCAGACTAACCAGAGGGAACAGAGACAATATCCAAAATAACAAAATCAGAAGTGAAAATGGAGACATAACAAAAGATATCGAGGAAATCCAAAAAACCATCAGATCATATTACAAAAGGCTATACTCAACAAAATTGGAAATATCTGGATTAAATGGACAATTTTCTAGACATGTACCCAGTACCAAAGCTAAATCAGGATCAGATAAATGATCTAAACAGGTCTATAATCCTCAATGAAATCCAAGCAGTCATTAATAGTCTCCCAACCAAGAGAGTTTAGTGGTGAGTTTCTATCAGACCTTCAAAGAAGTCCTAATACCAATACTCTTTAAGCTATCCTACAAAATACAAACAGATTCATTCTATGAAGCCACAATTAGATATTTATAAGGGGATACCTAAACCAGACAAAGACCCAACAAAGGAGAACTTCAGACCAATTTCCCTTATGAATATCAATGCAAAAATACTTAATTAAACCCTTGCAAAAAATGATCTAAATGATCATCCATCATGATCAAGTAGGCTTCATCCTAGGGGTGCAGGGATAGTTTAATATATGTAAATCTATCAATGTAATCCACTACATAACCAACTCAAAGGAAAAAAAACCCACATGATCATTTCATTAGATGCTGAGAAAGCATTTGATAAAATCCAACACACTGTCATGATAAAAGTCTTGGAAAGATCAGGAATTCAAACCCATACCTAAACATAGTGAAAGCAATATACAGCAAACCAGTAGCCAACAACTAAATGGAGAGAAACTTGAAGAAATCCCACTGAAATCATGGACTAGACAAGGCTATCCACTCTCTGTTTAATATGGTACTTGAAGTTCTAGCCAGAGCACTTAGACAACAAAAGGAGGTCAAAGGGATACAAATTGGAAAGAAGTCAATATATCATTTTTGCAGATGATATGACAGTGTATTTAAGTGACCCAAAAAAATTCTACCAGAGAACTCCTAAACCTGATAAATAACTTCAGCAAAGTGGTTGAATATAAAATTAACTCAAACAAATCAGTAGCCTTCCTCTACTCAAAGGATGAAGAGGCTGAGAAAGAAATTCTGGAAATTACATCCTTCCCAAGAGTCACAAATAATATAAAATATCTTTGTGTGACTCTAGCCAAGCAAGTAACGATCTGTATGACAAGGACTTCAAGTCTCTGAAGAAAGAAATCAAAGAAGCACTCAGAAGATGGAAAGATCTCCCATGCTAATGGTTTGGCAGGGATAATATAGTAAAAACGGACATCTTGTCTAAAGCAATCTACAGATTCAATGCAATCCCCATCAAAATTCCAACTCAATTCTTCATAGAGTTAGAAAGAGCAATTCTCAAATTCATTTGGAATAACAAAAACCTCAGGATAGCAAAAACTATTCAAAACAATAAAAGAACTTCTGGCAGAATCACCATTCCTGACCTCAAGCAATACAGAACAATAGTGAAAAAAACTGCATGGTATTGGTACAGTGACAGGCAGGTAGATCAATGGAATAGAATTGAAGACCCAGAAATGAACCCACACACCTATTGTCACTTGATCTTTGACAAAGGAGCTAAAACCATCTAGTGGAAAAAAAGACAGCATTTTCAACAAATGGTGCTGGTTCAACTGGTGCTACACTTACACAATGGAGTACTACGCAGCTATTGAAAACAATAACTTTACTAAATTTTTAGGCAAATGAATGGAACTAGAAAATATCCTAAGTGTGGTTACCCAATCACAAAAGAACACACATGGTATGCACTCACTGATAAGTGGATATTTTAGCCCAGAAGCTTGGAATATGCAAGATATAATCCACAGACCATGTGAAGCTCAAGAGGAAGGAAGACCAAAGTGTGTATACTTCGGTCCTTCTTAGAAAGGGGAATATAATACCCATGGAAGGAGTTACAGAGACAAAGTGTGGAGCAGAGACTGAAGGAAAGATCATCTAGAGACTGCCTCACCTGAGGATCCATCCCATGTAGAGTTACCAAACCCAGACACTATGTGGATGCCACCAAGTATTTGCTAACAGGATCATGATATAGCTATCTCCTGAGAGGCTCTGCAAGTGCCTGACAAATACAGAAGTGGCTGCTCTCAGCCAGCCTATGTATTGAGCATAAGGTCCCTATGGAGAGCTAGAGAAAAAAACCCAGGAGCTGAAGGGGTTTACATCCCCATAGGAGGAATAACAATGAGAACCAACCACTATCCTCAGAGCTACCGGGAGCTAAACCAGCAACCAAAGAGTACACATGAAGGACCCATGGCTCTAGCCGAATGCGTAGCAGAGGATGGCCTTATTGGACATAAATGAGAGGGGAGACCCTTGGTCCTGTGAAGGCTGTTGCCCCAGTGTAGGAGAATGCCAAGGCAGGAAATCAGGAGTGGGTTGGTTAGTACGTAGGGGTTGTGGGGATGGGATAGGGGATTTTTGGAGGGGAAAGGAAGAAGAAAATATCTAATAAGTAAAAAGAAAAGTCACATCCAATAGGTTCAACCAGACATTTTACATATATATATATATATATATATATATATATATATATATAAATAGAGAATTTCCAATTTGCTCTTCTATTTATTTTTTAAGGTTTCTAGGACATTCTAAATCAATGCCATCAGCTAGGAAGAAGGAGGATTTAACCCAGAATTCTGTAGAGGACAGTTCCCAGAATCATAACAGACTCTGTTATGTCTGGACATACTCTGGTATGTTTGGACAGGCAGCTGAAAAATCCTGAAGTGATTTGAAAGCTGATCTTATGGGCTAAAATACTTTCTTCACTATACCTAACCACACACATGTCTCAGGACAAACATAACATGTGTTAACATAGGATGGACATGCTTATGTTGCATGTACATAAATCTACATTTAGGAAGTAATTCCCATAGCATACAATTTATAGTCATGCTTAAATAGTGATGCAATGACATGGCTTTTGTGCTACTTACTGTCATTTGAACACCAAATTTTTTCTGAGTTCTAAAATACATTTTTTTCATATCTCAATGTATTATAATAGCAAGTATGATTACACTTTCAGGCAACTGCTCATCTTTTAGGAAAAGAAAGCAAGTTGGGACTCAGTTGTAATAGCTTGTGATATGTAAATTAAGTCATGGTAAGAAGACAACTATTCACTTGATTGTAACCTCAAATATTCTCTTCAGTGCTTCTAGATATAAGTAGATGGAACACATTTGGATATTTAACTATCATCTGTAATGCCTTTATGATGAATGCAGCATGGTAGGATACAGAAAAACATAAAAATGTAATAAAATTCAAGATGCAGATACACCCAATGATGTATCCATGTTTGCTAGTAAATAGTCAAATAGTTTATGAAATCACAAAGCCGCGAGGATGCACACAAGTTATGCGATTGTGATTTGATATTGATACTCTACATTCAAAGCCATGAGGATGTACACAAGTTATGCGATTGTGATTTGATATTGATACTCTACATTCACTTCCTGCATCAAACAATAAAATCAAAAACAGTGCAAAGCAGGGACTATCTCAATTTGTCACAGAATTCTGACACTTCTAGACTAATATAAATAATTCCCATACTATGATTATGCTTAGCTATTTGTCAGAAGCTGGTGGCTTTCAAAAAATTTAACTACTTAGTGCTGTCTGGCAGTCAAGGACGACAGAAATACTACTGAATGGGAAATATAGACAAGTTCTCCAGCGTTAACAGCTAGCCTTTAAAATACCATAGAATCATAAAATGTTCACTAAACAAATCAAGAAAACCCATTAGTTAGAGGAAAGACCATGCTATGGCAAAGCTCTGAATCAATCTATTTCATTTCCTGTCTTCTCACACTGGAGCTCAGGCTTTGGTTTTAACTTTTAAAATGTTGACATTCACAGCAAGCAGAAGCCAGACACTGATTGAAGCACAGATTGCTTTAGTATGGTGGGTTTTATTTGCTTGTCTTTTTGTTGGGCTAAGGACCAAAGCCTTAGGTATACCAGGAAAGTATTTGATCTTGTGTGTGTGTGTGTGTGTGTGTGTGTGTGTGTGTGTGTGTGTGTGTGTGTGTTTGTCGGGGGAAGAGGAGGGGACTGCACATGTGCATGTATGTGTGTGTGCACGTAAATATGCCTCCTGTTCATGGAGGAAAGAAGAAGGCATCAGACTCTCTCCAACTGGAGTTACAGGGGGTTGTGGGCCACTACATATGAACCCTCTGTAATAACACAGCAGCAACTGCTCTTAACTGCTAAGCAGTCTCTTCACACAAGCACTCATTACATTTTCTTTTCTTTTTTATTATTAGATATGTTCTTTATTTATATTTCAAATGATGTCACATTTCCTGTTTTCCCCCTTCCCCACAAATCTCATAAGCCATCTCCCCTTTCCCAATCAACCCTCCCCTGCTCCCCTGTCCTGGTATTCCTCTACACTATGACATCAAGTCTTTCCAGGACCAAGGGCCTCTCCTCCTTTTGGTGTATAACAAGGCCATACTCTTCTGCCTATGTGCCTGGAGCCAAGGGTAAGTCCATGTGTACTCTTTGGTTGATGGTTTTGTCCCTGGGAGCTCTGGGAGTACTGGGTGACTCATATTGTTGTTCCTTCTGTAGGGCTGCAAACCCCATCAGCTCCTATGCTCAGTTCAATGGCTGGCTGAGAGTGACCCTCTCTGTATTTGTCATGCACCCGGAGAGCCTCCCAGGTGAAAGCTACATACAGCTCCAGTCAGTCAGCACTTGTGGGCATCCACAATAGTGTCTGGGTTTTGTAACTGTATATAGGATGGATCCCTGGGTGGGGTAGTCTCTGGATGGTCTTTCCCTCAGACTCTGCTCCATCTTTTGTCTCCATATTTCCTTCTGAGGGTATTTTCCCCCTTTCTACAAAGGATCCAAGGACCCATTCTTAGACAAATGGATGGAACTGGATCCATTCTTAGACAAATAGGTGGAGCTGGAAAATATCATCCTGAGTGAGGTAACCCAATCACAAAAGAACACGCATAGCATGCACTCACTGATAAGTGGATATTGGCTAAAAAGCTTGGAAAACCCAAGACACATTTCACCTATCGAATGATGCCTGCTCTTTACTTTTTAAATGCTGCTGTACATATTCCACTGGCAGCCTTGAAAATTCCATGGCCACGCCCAGCTCCTAACTGATGATGGGAGTCCCAGATGCCTGAGTCCTGGTGATCAGGTGCGCGCTGCGTGGTGCGATGGCTCACTTGCTTCGCACATGCTGAATGTAGAAGCTCAGCTTTAGCTTCTTTTTGACCAGGTAGACAACTAGGACTGTGAATATTCCATGTGCCAAATGACATTCTATAATTGTTTTACTATAAATTGTTGCAGTGAAGTTGGCAGAGATGGTGAGGAGAGAACTGTAGGTTAAGACATGATGACTAGAAAAGAAGAAAAATGTGAGTCGAACTGCTATATTTGAACACCTCCATGTTCCTTAGACTTGGTGTGTTTTTGTGTTGAAAGAGGTGGCAGATAAACTTTACTCAGTGGGTAAACCTAAACAATGGTGACTTCCTTCTTATGGTGCTATCTTTAAAAAGGATGCTAGGGGTAGGAGGAATCTCAGCAGTTAAGAGCACTGGCTACTCTTGCTAGATCTGGGTTGGGTCCTCTGTCTGGAGGCTCACAACCATCTGCAACTCTAGGCTCTAGGAATTTGGTGTTCTCTTATGTCCTCCAAGGGTACTGCATTCATGCAGTGCACACGTATTGACATAAATAACATTTTTTTTTCTCTTAAGGCAATGATGCTGAACCTTTTTTGTGCTAGTAAGAAGCAGAGACACAAGGATTAATTAACAGAGTCTGACAAGTGTTTGGGACAAACAAACAAATACAGTTTGCTATCCTCTTTGACAAGAACCTTCTGTATTTTCTCATTGCTCTGTCTTTGTTTTCCTCTTGCTTGTTCAAGAAGACTATGAATTTTCAGAGAACAATATCTCTGAAAGCAGAGTAATAATACAATAATTACTTATTGAATGAATATTATTTAATTTGCTTAAACTATTATTGAAAACAAAAATAAAACAACAACAACAACAACAACAACAACAAAAAAAAAAACCCAGACCAAAACTCTCTGGGTAAAATACATTTCTGTAGGAAGTCATTTCAGAATTTTGGATGATGCTAATTGAAATAGTTCTTTTTTTTTAAAAAAAACTAATATTTGCTAAGTTTATCCAGATAATATAATAACATTTAGTTTGGTTAATGCTCATGGTGGCACATATGAGTTAGTTCACATTATTTCTGATTATTCAGAAAATGAAGTGACCTCCAGTAGAACACTCTTAAAGTTCCATGACAAATTCTGCCAATGATAAAGAACTAATTGAACAAATGAGGCCAGTATTCACTTGACTTAATTCTCCTTTTTTGTTCAGTCATTTACTGCTGGCCAGTCTACAGAAGTCTATACATAAAATCCTATTATGGTAATCAGGTACAGTCTCTATAATAGAGTCCTATGTTCTTGCTGCATGAACACACAAATGGATGAATAAACAGAGCCTATAGCTTGATGATCCTTCAAAATGTAGATGCTTTACCATTTGTAGTGGTTTAAATGATAAATGTCCCCAGTCCCAACCATTTGCACACTTGGTCTCCAGATGATGGTACTGTTTGGGGGGAGAGGTTCATGTATTGCCATTTTCGTGGGGAAATACACCACTGAATACAGGCTTTGAAGTAAAAAGGCTTGCCCAGTCCAGTTCACTCTCTTTGTTTTGTGCTCATGGTTCAAGATGAGAGCTATTAACTTCCTGTTCTGGTGTCTGCCTGCTGCCTGCTCTGATGCTGTACCCAATATTTTGGCCACTAACTTTTGGGAAATATAAAACAAAATATACTGTGTCTTCCTCTTGCCTTTGGTCATGGAATTTTATCACAGCAATAGAAAAGTAAATAATACACCACCTAAAGAAGATGGCCCTACCTAATGCCTGAAATCCTTTTAGGCCAAATTTTGGTAACTGGTAGAACTAGTATGTTAAACAGCATAGACTTTTCTATGTATGATGTTTGGACATTGCACACCCAATAATCTGTCAAGCAAGAAACTTACAAATAGTCTAGTATCTTATATTTTAGGAATTTTTCAAAATGCTTATTACATATCCCTGGCTAATAATAAATGTGACAGATCCAGGCAAACTTGCTTTCCTATGAGGCCGCTCCATGACAAGTTAGTTACTTTTTGAGATTAGTTATAGGAAATTGCTTAACCCTTAATAAAAGAAAAATGTATGTACATTAAATAGATATAGAAAATGTTGGGAAGCCATATATATATATATATATATATATATATATATGTGTGTGTGTGTGTGTGTGTGTGTGTGTGTGTATTATATATATATATATATATATATATATATATATATATATATATATATATATATATTAAAGTGGAACCGATTTGTGAATTCAACATGACTTTCCCACATTTAATGAGCTTTGGAAAAAAATGGCTACTACATAAGTATTGATTTGGATTCTTCACCAACCAATAAATCAATGATAATCAGATAATTTCTTATATAACTAATAAACAATTTTAACCTATTCTCTGAGATAATATCCAAGGAAGACTCTTTAATATCATGAGAACTTAAAGAACCTTGGGTGAGAAATGAGAGTAGCATCCAAATGTTTGAGAGATTGGTAGTGTCATCCTACACAGAGTAGCTACTGAGTAACATGGGCAAGTTCTGTTTTCTGGACCTATTGTTTTTGCATAAGCAAAGAAAAAACAACCTCTCCATTTTATCATCTAAAGGCTTCAGTGCATTTGTTCTTCAAACTCTATAAGATGGTACCTTTAAATTAATAAACCAAGAGTCCCTGCTTTTAGAACACGTGAAGTTAAGCTTTAAATAAGACTATCAAAATGTTGAAGCATCCGCAGTAGAATTCCGATTTTTAAATTGTGTTGGGTTACCAGAATTGAATTTACCAAATTATAATATCACATACAAAATGTGCATGGTGGCTCAATTTAAATAAGATATTCTATATCTTTATTTTCATGTATGCCTAAAAATAAAGCTATACTTCACAGATTCCAGCCTAGCAGAAGCTGAGAATGCAACAAGATTCTCTTTTTCTACTTAGATTGACAGGTGACCACTAGGAAAACAAATAGAGACTTTGTTCATTTTCAGAGTCTCAGGTGTGAACATAGCTTTGGTTGAAGTTAATATCAGAAAACAAGCACATTTAAAACTGCAGGGCTATAGTAATTTCTTGTAGGAGACATTGTTTCCACACTGGAGTGTAGTAAGTAGCTGACAACACCTACGCTCATAAGAAATACAGCCATTTAACATTTTTCTTAAAACATTACACTCAAAAACATGATTTTAATAAGTATGTATTACACTAGACTTAAAACTATATCCTGAATAAAATAGAGATACTATAAGTGTGAAAACAGAATAAATTTCAAACCACCTAAGCAGTAGTATACAATAATTCTAGACTGTCACATTTCACCAAATTATAATATCACATACAAAATGTGCATGGTGGCTCAATTTAAATAAGATATTCTATATCTTTATTTTCATGTATGCCTAAAAATAAAGCTATACTTCACAATTTGATGAACATAAAAAACTCATATGGAAAAACCTCATTGAATACAGCTGGCTTTTTCCTCTTGATTTCATATTTGTGCCACCATGTCCAAAACCTTGGAAGAAATACATATTCTTTTGCTTTATCATTTTTCAAAGAGAAGTAAACTCTCAAGAACAGCTTTTTGTATGAGTCCCCTGGGGTATTGCACTGTAATGTATATCATATTGGCAAGTTATTGAATGCTGTCTAAACCTATTGGAGAAAAGTCTCTGGGAGCAAAAGGTCCTGACTTATCTCCTCTGAGACTCTCTCTATATAGGAATGGGATGCTTACCCTAACTCTGTGACAAGGAGCACCAAAAGACCCAAAAGTTAAAACATGTCCTAGTGAACAGCTAGCACAGAGCTTATTGTTACAGATCCAATAAAAATGCAGAATGGAGAAGGGAAGCTGGAAGTCCAGCCATAGGCAGAGAGAGGCACTCAGGCTGACTGCCTCAGCTTCTCCAGTCAATTTCCTTTGGATGTTTGAAAATTCCAGATTTGATAATGCTACCTTTGTTTGCTCTGCGTCAGGCTACTCTAATCACCTCTGCTGGATGCTGTAAAATCCTTACTTGATGGCATTCTGCTATCTCTCTTCTGTGTCTCTACCTGTTACTTGTTATCTGTTCTTTTACAGTGACTTGTAATATACTTAATAAAAGCACCCATTTGAAACCATAGCTACTGTGCTTCACTCTGTAGACCAGAGCAAGCATACACATGGAGGGAGCTTCTCCTGTCTTTGCAGAGAATGGTATATTCCACTATGATTGTGTTGATTAATTCTGGCAGTTAAGGACCAAGAAGCCAGGCAAAACTGTCTTAAAGTATAGGGTGATGTGTATTGTCATGTTCTAAGTCAGAGGTAGAAGCCTCTAGTTTTGGTTAATGCAGAGCTTAGCAGTCATGGGTTTTGGCATATCAGTGCCAGTATGGTATTAGTAGAAAACCCCCCTTCATTTAGCAATATTAGCTACTTTTCTACAATCTAAAGAAAAAGTTTTATCCTGGCTCAAGAAAATATGGTTCATATGATAGACAGAGCAGGTATCAGGCTAGCCACATTGCATTCACTGTCAGGAAGCACGGTGTGATCAATCAACCTCATGGTCAATTCACTTTATCCTTTATATTCAGTTTAGGGTCCTATTCATAGAATGATATGGTCCACATTCAGTATGGATCTTTCCACCTCAGTCAATGTAACCACAACAGTTCTTCCAAGCCATTCCCAGAGGCTTGTCTTCTAGATAATTCTAGATCCCACGAAACTGACAATCAGTGTTAACCATAATAGCATGTCACACTCCAAAGGAATGCTAGTTTCATGAAAATGATTTGTGAATAACTCTTTGCTCACTTTTTCAGTACTCTAAAATCTCTGGCAAGAGTGGGATATTTCTGTTGCCTTCAATTTTATGTGTTGAAATCATAAGCTGTTTGCTGTCTTATAAGGGGGCACAGTCTTCTGGGAGGCACTTAGGTCATAAGAACAGAGGCCTCGCGGACTGGTTAGTGTGTCTATAAAGGAATACCTGGAGATACCCTTGGCATTATCTACCAATTTAGGACAAAGTGACAAGATGCTACCAGTAAACCAGGAAATGGTAAAATTTGCTAGTACCTTGATCTTGAACCTGCTGGCTTGTAAAAGTATAAGAAACAAATGAAATTTCTGATATTTATAAGCCATCCTGTCTATTTTGTCACAGAAATGCAAACAACTAAAGCACATGCTGCCTATTTATACTTGTAAAGAGTTCTTGGGCCTTTTTCCTGTGTGTTTTCCTTTAACCTTCATAGGCATGTTGTAGCATGAAAGTGTGTGTGTGTGTGTGTGTGTGTGTGTGTGTGTGTGTTCTCCCACATGCACATATACACACATACACAGACACACAGAGATCAAGTTAGAAAGAGAGAGAGTGAGACAGACAGACAGAGACAGAGATCAAAGTAAATAAGAATGTAAATTTTTTTTATATATTTTAAAAGTTTCAGTTTAACAAGAATGAAAAAATTATAGGGGAACACAAGTTCTAATTGCAAGAGTGTTACTACATTTACAACAGATATTTATACATTTAAAGATACAAATATTTTAAGAATGTGAGGAAATAGCCAGTGAGATGTATACTTTTCACTTTAGATTTACAAAAGGGTTCCTCTCTTAAGCATACTACACTGAGGAAATAGTTACATTTTGCATTATATTTTTCAAGTATGTTTATAGGAATGCCCATACATATCTATCCTATTAACATGAGATTCTCTCTATGAATGTCTTCAACTAAGGAAATAGTTTAAAAACCACAGGACTGTCAATAAAAAGTTACCAAATTTCATTGCATCTTAGGTTCATTCTGGGTAGATTTTATCAGTAATGGGAAATACATTGAAATTCTGAGTTTTGGATCCTGTCTTCTCATATATTCTAGGGCAAAGGACTTATTTGTGTTATATTAAGAACCTTGCTGAAATCAAGGGGAACATCTTTCTTAATGGACAACTTCTTGCTACAGAAACATGTTTTAGCAAGTCAAATAAGAATTTTACGTTTTAATTTATCTACACATTATTAATTATATTCCTTATATTTAGACTAAATTTTTAGATAAAAGGTCAAAGAGAGGTTCCCACTCATGTATCACATCTGGACTGCGGTAGCTTGAGAAATTCAAGCAATGAAGTGATTCTTCTCAGTCTGACTCACTAGCAAGGATCCATTACCAAAATAACTTAAACAGCACTGTTTTTGGAGATTAAGTCTAGGGGTCAATTCCTAGGAACATCCAATGGTAGATTAGATTGCTGTTCCATTTCACTCTCTGTATTTTACAAATCTCTTTTATCTTTGTGATTTCCTACAAAAGGCCATAATTAGCTTCCTGCCTTGCTGGTGCTGGTCCTGGGAATGTGGCTGAATTGTGGAAAAATGCAAAGGGAAGAACTAATTCTGAGCCATGCTTTAGCTTTCTAAGTGTTTTTATTGATTTGTTTTTATTTGAGCTCTCATAAGTGGCATGGACAGAAAATTCTGTTAACAGACAGTTTGGCTAAGGGTCAGAGACATACTAGCAGATCTAGATCTAGCTTGAAGCTGAGAGTCAGATCATCCAAGTCATTCTAAGTTGGTCAAAACCCGCTATCCCCAGACACGAAAGAAAATACATTATTTCTAGTTTAAGCCACTGAGTTTTGCGATAGCTGTTACACAGCTCAACATGGCAACAGTCAACTAAAATACACAAGAACATTATATTTCAAAATTAAGGACAGACATGGCTACTGATACAGTTATTATTGGAGGACAAATATACTGGCTGCAGGCATATTAGAAGTTCTGGTAACTAAGATATCTGTGAGAGGCATATTCATGGGAAAGGGTTAAAACCTCCTATTTTCTTAAGAGCTGAAATTCCTCTTCAGTGTTCTGATACATGGTTAGTTTAGCAAACAACAAATGAAGAATGAAGCACACAAAGAAATGCAATATTAATAAAACAAGATTGTTTCAAAGTAGCATATAACAGAAGACTTTATGTACTACAGTAGAATTTTAAAGATAATACAGGATGTATGTAGGCTAAAATATACTGAATAAATTCATCTTGCTTCATTAAAACAGTTCTCCAAAATCAAGTGTGAGTTTCTGTTCTATAGAGTGGATTCAGTGTTGATTGCCTATTTTTCGTGTGCTTTAAAATTTTAACTTAATGGGCTCCCTCAGGACACTGTTTAAGATTGTGGTTGACTAAACTCCCTTCGGAAGACTATTGCATTAATTTATGCAGCCTGCCTGGGAAAACAGAACTGTTTGTAGAATAATGCTTTCATGATTATTATTTAGAAGTTTCACATTACCATACTCTATATATTTTTCTTGCACCCACAAGGGACAGATTTTATGCTTCCAATTTTCTAATGAGTGGTCTAACCACAATGATAAGAAAGGAATAGCCTGGCCTTAAAACTTACAAGAAATAACTGATGTGATATTTTATATTAGTTTCCATGACTACTATGTTAAGTCAAATTCAGCACATATGCCTGAAGTTAATTTTTTTTTACATTTAGGTTTATATACACAAACACACACATTCACTGGAATGTGTGGTTTATTTTTTGTTGCTATTAAAATTTCCTGGATTCCATGTGGGGTAATGAATTATATAAAGTGTACAGATTTGATATTTATTTTCTTAAAGGCCTATGGGTATACATTTTTAGATAGTTAAAAAGTAAAAAGAATAGAAAACTTTTGCCAAAGAAATAGAACATATATGCATAAACCTTTGAGTTAGCAGCCACAGCCAAATTTGGTAGCAACTAAGATAATAAAATAGTTACAGACATTTCAATGTTATGTAGACTCCCCAGAGTGGAGTGCTCTACTTTTTAAAGCTTTGTATATAATTAAAATTCTGATGCAGATATGACCTCAAATGTCTTTTGGAAGAGGTATAATTCAGTAACCCAAATCTCTTGTAAGTAACAGCGCTGCCATCCTGTCTGTGGTCCCTGCCTCAAATCTCTGAGCAGCATGGCTCCTGCTCACTCCCTGCAGTTCCTTGTCTATCTTCATCTCAGAGTTTCAGTGTCTTCTTTTTGTAATTAAAACTTTTCCCTGTTTATTCCTTTACCAAAGACAGATACACAGAACCATTTTCAAACACACCTATCGGGAGGCATCTTAAGATTTGTTGGTTTTGAGCACTAGTGGAAAAGAACATTGAGAACTCTAGCAAGAAGTCTTAATCTAGTATATAAAAGCAGGAAATTAATCCATCCTGATAGCATGTCTCTGAATGTCTGGACTCAATATCACATAAAGACAGTTTTGTATGATGAAATTCTTTTTCATGAAACATATTATGGAGCTATAAAGTTTAAGTAAACATGCCATGGAAACACAGGGCTCAGCGCTTCTAAGGATGAAATTTTATTTTAGTCACCAACTTCCACATGGTGTTTGTAGCAGAAACTTCCACAGGCTGACAGAAAGACCATTGTATCTTATATGTACCACTGGGCTTCTCTTAGGAATAATTAGCAATTTTTGTTTGTATAAAAGTCAAATTATGTTTAAATTAGCCATGTTTTAATGTAGAAACCCAGCACAATTCAGAAAATGGTAAAAAAAATACTTCGAGAGAAATAAGTAATTTGATGGTAAATATTTCTTCAAAGAATGCTTGCTTTTATTTGCTCCCATAGACTTCAACATTATCTATCACATTGTAATGTGTTCCATATATATGACATTGATTTGACTCCCATGATCAGACATCACCTGATCAGGGACAGGTTTCCTTCTGCAACTCCAGAAGATCTCTTATAAAATGCAGTTTGGAATTTGGTGTGAGAATGGAGTTTTTCTCTCTTTCACTAGAGGGGACCACCAAATAGGTCCTTGAAGAAATGCTCCCAGAATATTTCAGCATGATATTATAGGAGGAAAATGGAAACATTCTAATCTATCAGTTAGCATACTTTTGTTGACATTGCAAGTGTAGCACAAAATATAAAATATTTCAGAGAATATGAATTTTTCTGCAAAGAACCACAGTGGGCTGACATTCAAATTGCATGAAAATAACTGCTGCCGAAGTTGGTGTCTTCCTAATATTTGCTAATATTGTCAAAACAATGAGGCAGATACTTAGACCCCTGTCAAAACTGTGCATACAAATTACCCATTTGCACACATAAGTGTCAAATCTGTTTAGTGTCCACAGACGACCTGATTTTAAGTTGCTGTGTGTGGAATATGGATTGTGTTCTTACCCAGTGACACTGTCATCTTAACACAGCATCCTAAGTGATTTAAGCTGCAGCACAATCCTCTGAACCGGTACCTGGAGGGTTTCTTAGCAATCAACAAAATACGAACATTATCGTTCTTTAAAATACAGAGAAAGCTACACACCTCTGGGAGTTTGCTCCGGCCTCCGTTCCTTACGGAGGGGCCTCTGGCAGTTGCTAGCTGCTGGGGAAGAAAAAAGTCATTCATTTTGAACATGTGGTGACTGGTGGATTTTCCACGCTCTAGTGGTTACCTGTACAGATATGGGCAGCACTAATTGGACTTGGTGTGTTAGCAAAGATTAAAAAGAACTTCCTGATGCCTTTGAATGTATATGAGAATTATTCAATAAATATGCAAAATTCTCAGACCCACTGTGGGGCACTTTCGACTCTGAGGTAGCCAATCCAGAGTCAACCCAAGGTACAAAGCTAGACACCCCGCTGAAGCCCCAAACTAAGCAAATTTTCCTTGATTGATGATGTGAGGTACAAATCCATTGCTTTGTTCCAAAAATTACTTGAGCCTCTCAAAGAAATAGTTTAGGAAAAATCAGCACAATGGATAAAATATGTGACTCTACCTGCTCTGTCACGTTAGCACATGTCCCCTGCAAACAAGAAAATGTCATAGGCCATCTAGGGAGGACCAAGATCAGAATAATGCTTCCACTGGAAAGCTCCCAAGGAAAACAAACAAGACACAAAACTTCTAGAAATGGGAAGATGTCAACTCTGCAGGAATGCACATGTGGAATTTTGGGAGATGCACTGGAGCAGAAGCTGTGCCTGCTCCAAAAGCATAAACACCACAAAGTCACAGCATTTCCACTACGTGATAATGCCTTTCTCATGAACAAGTCAACCTCCAACCACTGGAGAGGGAAGCAAAGTCTTTTGTTTTCCCCATTTCCCTCTTTCCTGGGAGACCTGGACACATCATCTGCCCACTGATGGCCCGTGGAATCTGACTGGAGGCTCTCAGCAGCTCTGGGGAGGCTAAGGCAGGCAGAGCTGTGTCCCCCTCAGCCCTGTCTCTGCCATGGCAGCTTCTGAACTCCAATGTGGGACAGTGCTTGTTGTATCTTCTGACTGTTCTCTGCTGACTATCCCAAAGAGTCCATACTCAAACAATCTTAAAAAGAGATTGCCACCATCATTACTATTTTATGTAACAGGATAGCAACTGGTAGAAGTTACTGCAGTGTCCATGGACATGCAGGTAAGTAGGGAAGGACCAAAGAACTTGGGATCAACTTCTGCTCTGTCTCTGGTGTTTCTGCCAGGGTGCACAGAGAATGATTCTTCACAACTACACTTGGTACAGAATATTATTGCATGGGACAGAGTAACATGCCTTCATTTTATATGAGTTTTTTTAATGTTTGCATTTTATAGACTACTGCTAGATCTAGATCAAGTCAATATTTTCAAAGAACAGATATTAAAGATTTTGTTGTAAACTGTGGACCTGTTACATTAAATGCATGAAAAATCTTACTTCCCCAGTGAGGCATCTTCTGTCTAGAATACTGTTACTTATATTAGGTAAGAATATTCCTCTATTAAAAAAACTGATCTTCCCTGTAATGCTAACACAGAGGAGAGAGGCTTTGTAGCAACTGTTGCTTTGTAGAAACTGTGAAGACATTTTCTACAAAGCCATTACTATGAATTCAATTACATTTTTCTTAGATTTTTTTATCATTATATTTTTGGCTGGCTTGCTGCAAATTCAAGTGCTGATGATCTTGCTTTCAACTTTCTATGTAGAGAGGCCCCAGAACATAACTTTCATATCAGGTATCTCAACCATAATAGGACTTTACTTCTGGATGTCATTGAAATCAATGAAATGTCTGTATATTTCACAAAATATATACTAGTGATTTGTGACTATCCTTGGAACAGTATCTCTTACACACAAGGCCCACTGAAGCTCTACATTCTAGATAAAGAACACTGCAGTTATTATTCAAAAGAAAATAGAGCCATTAGAATTCATAAAGATCTTTTCCCAATCTGTTGGTTGCCTTTTTGTCCTACTGACAGTGTCACTTGCAAGTTTATGAAGTGCCATTTGTCAGTTCTTACTTGTAGAGCATTAGACATTGGTGTTCTGTTCAGGAAATTTTGCCCAGTACCCATGTGTTCAAGGCTTTCCCCCACATTCTCTTTTATTACATTTAGTGTATCTGGTCTTCTGTGGAGGCTCTTGATCCACATGAATCTGAGCTTTGTACAGGGAGACACAAATGGGTCAATTTACATTCTTCTACATACTGAACTCCAGCTGAACCAGCACAATTTGTTGAAAAATGCTCTTTTTTCCACTGGATGGTTTTAGCTCCTTTGTCAAAGATGAAGTGACCGTATATGTATGATTTCATTTCTGGGTCAATTCTATTCCATTGATCTACCTGCCTATCTCTGTAACAATACCATGTAGTTTTTACCACTATTGTTCTGTAGTACAGCTTGAGGTCAGGGATGGTGATTCCCCCAGGTGTTCGTTTCTTGTTGAGAATAGTTTTTGCTATCCTGGGTTTTTTGTTATTCCAAATGAATTTGAGAGTTGCTCTTTCTAACTCTATGAAGAATTGAGTAGGAATTTTGATGGGGATTGCATTGAATCTATAGATTTTTGGCAAGATGGTCAATCCATGAGTACAGGAAATCTTTCCATCTTCAGAGATCTTTTATTTCTTTCGTCAGACACTTGAAGTTGTTGTCATATAGATATTTTGCTTGTTTTGTTAGAGTCACATCAAGATATTATATATTATTTGTGACTATTGTGAAGGGTGTCATTTCCCTAATTTCTTTCTCAACCTGTTTTTCATTTCTATAAAGGAAGGAAGGATACTGATTGAATTAATTTTATATCCAGCCACTTTGCTGAAGTTGTTTATCAGGTTCAGAAGTTCTCTGGTGGATTTTTTTTGGGGAGGGGGGTTACTTAAGTATACTATCAAATGCAAATAGTGATATTTTGACTTCTTCCTTTCCAATTTGTATCCCTTTGACCTCCTTTTGTTGTCTAATTGCTCTAGCTAGAACTTCAAGTACTATATTGAATAGATAGGGAGAGAGAGGCCAGTCTTGTCCAGTCCCTGATTTTAGCGGGATTTCTTCAAGTTTCTCTCCATTTAGTTTGATGTTGGCTACTGGTTTGCTGTATATTGCTTTTACTATGTTTAGCTATGTGCCTTGAATTCCTGTTCTTTCCAAGACTTTTAACATGAAGGGATGTTGAATTTTGTCAAATGCTTTTCCAGCATATAAGGAAACAATTATGCTGTTTTGTCTTTGAGTTTGTTTATATAGTGATTATATTAATGGATTTCCACATATTGAACCATCCCAGCATCCCTGGGATGAAGCCTACTTGATTATGGTGAATGATCATTTTGATGTATACTTGGATTTGGTTTGCAAGAATTTTATTGAGTATTTTTACATCAATATTCAAAAGGGAAATTGGTCTGAAGTTCTCTTTCTTTGAGCCTCTTTGTGTGGTTTTGGTATCAGCATAATTATGTTTTCATAGAATGAATTGGGTAGTGTTCCATCTGTTTGTATTTTGTGGAACAGTTTGAAGAGTATTGGTATTAGGTCTTCTTTGAAGGATGATAGAATTCTGCACTAAACTTCTCTGTCCCTGAGCTTGTTTTGGTTGGGAGACTTTTAATGTTTGCTTCTATTTCTTTAAGCGTTATGGGATTATTTAGATGGTTTATTTTATCCAGATTTAACTTTGGTACCTGGTATCTGTCTAGAAAATTGTTCATTTCATCCAGATTTTCCAGTTTTGTTGATTGAGGAGATGGTACAGAAGGTCAGGAAATTGAACAGAGGTGTGTAGCAATGGGGGATGGAAACTGGGGGTAGCAACCAAAAAGTCCCAGAGGCCAAGAAAGCAAGTGCCTCCTAGGACCCTATGGGGATGACATTAGCTGAAATACCCAATACCCAACAAAGGTGAGAGAGAACCTGTCCCTTCTCCTGGACTGATGACAGGGACCCCAGTGGAGGAGTTAGGGGAAGAACTGAAGGAGCTGAAGGGGCCATATCTGGTATTAATTGAAGGGGAGGCCCTTGGTCCTGTGAAGGCTTCATGATCCAGTGTAGAGGAATGCTAGGGAGGTGTGGCGAGAGTGGGTGGGTGGGGAACACCATCGTAGAAGCAGGGTAGGAGGTTGGGATAGAGGGTTTGCAGAGGGGAAATAGGAAAAGAGGATAATATTTGATATGTAAACAAATAAAATGACCAATTTAAAAGAATGTTGAAACAAACAAACAAAAAATCAGAGCCTTTAGCCTTTATTTAAAGTTAACAGTGTTTTGACCTTTTTTTTTTTTTTTTTTTTTTTTTTTTTTTTTTTTTTTTAGAAAAGTAAAGAACTCAGTAACAGTTTTTCTTGGTTTGCATGAGACATTTTGTTTCATTTTTGTTTCCTTTCATCTAGTTTCTAAGGAAAAAACAAAATCAATGTTTTTATCTTCTTTGTCCTCAGTATCACAAATTGGGTTCCTAGTTTTTAATGCCAGGGTACAAATTCTACTTAGTGCCAGTACTCCTAAAAGAGACTCTGAGAAACAACAGGGGATATTTTCCTGATACTGAATACACGAGAATACAGCAGTAGTTGGGCACATGTTAGGAGGCATGGCAAGTAGAATATTAGTGGGTTGTCAATACTAATAGAAAAGAGGACTGTAGCAGCAGCTCTTGTCCCCACCCCTCAGAGCAGACACAGCCCACGGAGGCCCGAATGCTCTCCAGCCAATAAGAACTCCCTATGCCTGCTTCCATGCCAGCACTTTCAACCCTCTCCCCTGTCCAGGCTGCTAAATTTAGTGTCCTGGGGAAAAACAGACAGGAGTTGTTCTTCTATCTTTTCTTTACAGTCTTAAAAAATGAAGCTTTTATTTACCAGGCTTTGTTTCTCATTTTCATGGTTGGAATGATAGGAAATTCTGCAGACAGGTGGGCGTCAGCCATACTAATTTCCATAGCAATTCATTAGCTGAAGTTAATATTGCTGAGATTAGTAAGGCCACATAAACACCACTCTGGGAATGCTTTCCTGTACAAGACAGTTGCAGAAGTTCTCCCTCTCATTCACGAAATTGGTAGAATCTCTTCATTATTTGGGATCTTTTAATATAGATAACTATTCTACAAAGGCCTAGCCTTTGTGGCCATCACCACAAATGAAGGAACTTGCCACAAAGTGACTTTTGACATGTTCTGGTTAGTTGATGATTAGGAAGACTGTATGCTTTTGCTCTGTAATGAAAGGTTAGGTATCTGAGGTGAAGGCCTGTGAGTAACCCAAATCTAGCTACTTTCAGAAAGCTTTCTTTGACATTATTGATCAGTCTGTCACATCATTATAATCCTCTTCAAAATATAATATGATATTCAACAATCATATATATTCTTATGTATTCTTATAAAGACTTTGGGGTAAACTCCCAAAGAAGCCTCTACCTACTTTCTATTAAACCACCCCTACTTACTAGAGAAAAGAAGAGGCAGAGATGGGTGGGCAGCGCAAAGCCAAGGACTGAAGGAATCTCCGCTGCCGTGCATAGGCTGAATGGAGACAATGAGCCACGCAGAGTTTGACCAGGGGCTTTGAGCATGTTAAAGTCATGACAACTTCAGCTATCACATGGAAGCAGAGCCTTCTAGTGTGCTAGTGTCTGTGGTGAAACTAGGGTGTGGATGGGCTGTTTTCTGAGAAAGTTAGACTATCCTTCGAAGCTATATGCCAATTTCTGCCAATTTAATGCATTGGTTATCGAATCAATCACAGGAAAACACGGGCAGAACAATTTACATGGAGCAAAACAAAACTAAACAAAGGTCCAGAAAGTACTGTGATGCCCCAGGCATGCATCTGTCTAGAACCCTTGTGTGTGAAGTCCTTGCAGACCTACTTCAGTGACAGTTCTAGTAAGAATTCTAGATAGTTCCAAAAATTCATCCACTTTACTACTGTAACACACAAATACATTTACCTGCTAATAAGCACCCCTTATTTATACATCTATCATTAATTTCTATTTCATAACACAACTCAGCAATCATGGAATTTTATCTTCATTAATAGGCAATTTGTTTGGAGAAGGACCCTGACTCCTATTCTTCTGCCCGCCCTCATATCCCCAGCCTACTTCACAGTCATGGAAAGTGGTTATAAAATAGATATGATGAGGGACTGATGACAAGTTTCTAAGATCATCTTTACGTGTGGAAAACAAATGTTTTTTATATTCAGAGCATCCACCAACCCATTGTGTCTATACATTTTTGGACACTTTGCAGGACTGAATCATAAGGCTTTCAATCAATTGTTTTGCTTTCCATTTATTTGCAAAAAAAAATCTATTTCAGTTGGAGGAAAGGGTAAGACAAAGCCCAGAAATATTGATAATTAGAATAGACAACAAATTAAAATAGCTTCCCAACTTAGTTTGGTTCAGAAATCAGTGGGAAATGTACATGGTTGTAGGCGAAAGGTTTTACTAACATTTTTGTCAAGTGGACTGTTCTCCATTATGCAGGCAGGCCTGTGTCCATTTTGTTGTTTAATGATATTTTTGACATGTATCATGAGCAAGAGACATGATAGGAATTTTTTTTCAGAATTTCAGGTTGAGCAAGTCAAGGGAGCTGATATAGAAACATGTATTGCTGGAAATAACTCAGAAATAGTTTCAATGTAAGAAAGCTAAACTTTCCTAAAGTAAAAGCACAAAGATGTAATGAGTGTTCTGACTTTGAGACCTCATCTTTCTCTTCCTGACACTCTGTCTAAGCTTGTGCATTACTGTAAAGCAGATGGAAGAGCAGTGGAAAACTCAGTTCTTAATCCGGGGTGCTACATTAGCAACCACACGGTTTTCCGTAAATTGCATTGAAACGTTCAAGTGATGATATAACTGCCTATGCAGTCTTGATTACTGTCTCCTCTCTGGCTTGCCTGTCTGTCTGTCTGTCTCTCCCCCTCTGTCCTTCCCTCCCCCCCCACGCCGTGTGTGTGTGTGTGTGTGTGTGTGTGTGTGTGTGTGTGTGTGTGTAATACCCATGTAAGTATAATATATTTGTTTGTGAATGTTGTCCCAAGGACCACTTCCAGTTCTTAATACTCTTGCCCTCCACCTTCTTTGAGATAGGGTCTCATGCTGTTTGCCTCAGAGTATAGGCTGGGCTAGCTAGCCACAAATCTCCAGGGAGTCTTTTGTTTCTCCCTCCTAGCTTGTTTTGACATTCCTGGGATTCCAGACAACTGCTACCAGATCCAGCTTCCTATTGGTCTTAGGGATCTGAGGGAAGAAACACAGAGCCTCCTGGAGTTAGGCAACTGTTCTGCTTCTGATCAACATCCTGAGCCATTATGCAGATTTTAAAGGAAGAACTCTAAACAAAGTCAGAGAATATAAGTACTCAACAGGCTTTGATTATTATGTATGTAAAACATGAACTTTAATCAGGCATTCTATTTCTCCACAGTAATAAACCCCACATTTATTTTGCTTTGCAAAGCAACTATGCTGCCTTAAATATCAACTGATTATGGGACCATCAATTATTTAAGGTTTTTATTGTTGCATTAAGGCATTGATTCTCAACTTAGTGGGTCATGATTTGATTCCTTTGTGGGTGTTAAAAGACCCTTTCACAGAGGTCACAAATCAGATATCCTGTATATCAGATCCGTACATTATGATTCACAACAATAGCACAATTGCAGTTATGAAGTAGCAAGGGAAGTAAGTTTATGGTTAAGGGTAACCACAGCACGGGGAACTGTATTAAAGGATAACAGCATTAGAAGACTCAGAACCACTGCATTATGTCTTAAAAATACGTGAATTGTAGAAGCTGTTACCATGGTTTATTCCAGAAAACAAGATGAAACAAAACAAACAAATAAAACAAAACACTTTGTTTTTCTTTTTAAATCTACGGAAGTCAGTGTTTTCTCTTCCATTTTCTGAGCATTTAGGCTGTACAATGAGAATTTAATTTCTGGGAGATATCCACAAGACTCTATAGAATTCTCACATTTCAAAGATTCAGTTATGTTTTTATACTACACTTGCAAAGAAAATATATTTAGGAAATATTTAAAGTATTCCTGGAGAAAAAGCAACAGTCTCAGGTTACCTACATGAGCACACCTGGTTAACTCACAGTCCATCAATCTATACTTCTACAGAGAGGGAGTCATGGCACATTTGATGTTTGGGAGTGTTTATAATCTCCATGTTTATTACATGATCAGATGATGCTTTTAATTAAAATTTGGGTTAAGAAAATTATACATATAGTATTTGAATAACCAATACTGCTGAGTAAAGTCCGTGAATTAACTGATATACAAAGCAGGAACCCCACATAGCCTGGGGAGACTGTGTTTATCTTTGGTGATTCCAGCTGTTCTGTGAAAATGGGTTAAGAGCAGCGTGGGTGGTAGAACCAGAAGATTCCTGTCAAGTCTGCCTTGCTGTGTGAGTTAGGGGTGATAAGAATTAATTGGCCAGACCTTGAGGCTCATTGCTTCCTTCTGGGTCAAAGGTAAACAGTAAAGCTTACTTCAAAGCAAAAATACCAGAAAAACTAAATAATTACGTCAAGGTAACAGAACAGCTCCCATAAAACTGATTTCTGTGTGGTGTCTGGCAATGGTAACATTAGAGAAGATCTTAGTTTCTTTAAACATGAACCTTCAACTTTTGCTTTACCAAAATTGAAATAAAAGAACAGTAACACAAAAATACCATTTATCCTACAAAAAAAAAAAAAAATCAAACCAAAACAACAGGAACAACAACAAAACCCTAGTATTATCTCTATAATTTAATAGAGTTTAATATTCACTGAGGAAATCAAATGGTCTGGGGAAATGTCTTGTGGGTAAAGCACTTGGAACACAGCAGTGAGGCCAGGAGTTGAGCTCCTGGCAGCCCCTAAAACTGACCAACAGGTTGGGTTGCCAGCCTGGGACCCCTGCACCTAGAGGTAAAGCCTAGGGATTCTCGGATAATCAGACCAGCTGAGTCCGGAAGCTTAGCTCCCAGGAACAGACCCTCAATATGTAAGGAGAAGAGTTACTAAGAAGCCAAACTGAAAACTTGAGCTACACACACATACACATACAACAACAATGATCAAAATAGCATTGAATGGTTATATTGAAATGTCTCTTCAAATCTCTGTAAGTGGTAATAGTTGCTCTAAATAATTAATAGTTTTAGCAGAAAAATCTGTTGTTTTTCCCCTAAAATTTTGTATATTTCTCAATATTAAAAAGTCCTGTAAATCAGAGCATCCTCTTCCTCCTGATTTTTTCTCCACTGTTTGGTAAACTGTCTCTTTCAGGAAGCTTTTCCTACTCAACAGACTTCACCATTTTCCATGTCAGTTATCCTAATAGTGATACCCTTCAGGCTGTTCAGAATTCTACTATGGCTTCTTCTTCATATTTAACATCTGCAGTTTGTGTTTATGCATGAGTTTTATTTTAGATTCTGAGTTCCTATAAGAACACAGCATGAATTTCACATCATTTATGACTATATTCCCAGAACTCAACTAATGCTTCCCATTATGCAATCAATCAGTCAACATTCATGATATAACTAAATAGAGTATGGCCACATTGAGATAATTAGAGCATGAAGTGATGCACAGTCTTTCATCTGAGAAAAATACAAGAGGAATAGAAATAAAACTATTCTTTAGGCTGATGCAAGAGCCTCTACAGGATGGGGCAAAGCTGAAAGTTCCTAAATACTGGATATGGTCCAGGTGCAGAACAGGTACAAAAGGTAGACACTTGAGGAGGAGGACCAAGGGACTTGTGAACCCTTTATGGCACGGAACAGTTTAAGAAGTCTAGAGAAAAATGAATATATAAGAGTTCTACCCAATCGTCCTTGCCTTCAGATTTTCTACTCTGAGGTAGGTGTTTGGGTGGTGGGGTTAACTGTGCCCCAGGGTCAGAAAGAGATGTATTTAGCTTATGGGATATCATGTACTTTATGATAGAATAGACATTGAGCTGCTTTACTCAGAGGTCATCTGTTGAAGGTAATAGCCTCTTCTCACACAATTTACTTGGGTTGTTTTAGAGACTTTCTACTTAAACTTTCTCTTCAACATGACCCACATCTAGCCGTGTCCCTCCAACTGAGAACAACTCTCTTCCTTATTACTCAGTCTTGTATTTTCCAGGCTCACCAATATCTCCCTCACAGCTTCCTGAGATGTTTTTGGTTGCTCATATTCTTCATATGCTACAGACCCCTCTACATGTCAATGAAAACAACAGTAATCACCCTATGTCTCAAGTCTTTTTGATTCCTTTCCATCTTCTCCCTACCCCAACTTCCTGTTCTTTCTTTTTCTCCCCTGCCTTTCACTTTGTCTGAAATGGCTAACCTCTTCTTGCTCTGAAAAATTTCCTCCCTCTATATTCTGCTTCTCACTTCTTTAGTGGCCACAGCCTCTATGCTACTTATTGGCAATGCTGAACAATTAACTCTACCCAAACTGATTTACTTGTCTATCTTCAATGGCAGGGACCTATGTGTTCTACTAAGGAAGCAGCATGGCCCTTGAAATGTCAAAGTCACACCCTCACTTTTCAGGGATAAGAAAAGGTATGTAGAGTACAGACCTACAATAAACAGACTGGATATGAACAGGGCTAGAAGAAAAATGGGATGTTCTGCACAGTCTGTACTAAGTAGGTTTTGAAGAGCCAACCTTGGAATCCACTGGCTTTGAGCAACTATTTCCATGGAAACAGACATTCTAAGTTCCAAGCAGCAGGTACACATATGAACTTGCTACTTTAAGGCTCCATGGGGCATCAGCTGGCACTGGAGTTAGGAGGCAGCCCCCACTCTGGCCGCTGGCTTGCCTTTCTGAGAGTTGAATGAGTTTCACACCAAGGTGTGAGGGGCAGGCCAAACATCCACCCAAACCAGCACCAGTCAGCCAGTGATCCACCAGATGTTCGCTGCCAACGTGGCCTCCCTGAGCACATACCATGCTGATCACTGTGTATTGTGTGCGTAGGGACCTCACCGAGGCAACCTTTTCCCTCCAGGTCAACCCTGACTTTGAGCTCTCAAACTTCAGAGTCCTCTGTGAGCTTGAGTCTGGTGTGCCTGCTGAGGAGGCCCAGATCGTCTACATGGAACAGCTTCTCACAGATGACCACTGCTCCCTGGGCGCTTATGGACTTAAAGATGGTGATATGGTTGTACTTCTTCAGAAGGATAATGTGGGACCTCGAACTCCAGGAAGGACTCCAAACCATCCTCGATCAGATTTCACTGGGTCAGGGTCCGCAGTGCCTGGAACTTCAAGTTCTCGACATCCGCATCAGCATCAACACCATCATCACCATCATCAACGCATACCATCAACACAGCAAGCACACGGATTGGCCTCTGGAGAGAATATGGCCTTTGCTCAGGATCTCGACAGCCCTGCCCTGATTCGAAGCATGCTGCTTTCCAACCCCCATGATCTGTCCCTGTTGAAGGAACGGAATCCGGCTTTGGCTGAAGCTCTGCTTAGTGGAAACCTCGAGACATTTTCTCAGGTCCTGATGGAGCAGCAGAGAGAAAGGGCCTTAAGAGAGCAAGAGATGTTTCGTCTTTACTCTGCTGACCCATTCGATCAGGAAACGCAGGCTAGAATAGAAGAAGAAATCCGACAGCAGAATATTGAAGAAAATATGAACATAGCTATGGAAGAGGCTCCGGAGAGTTTTGGACAAGTCGCTATGCTCTATATTAACTGCAAAGTGAATGGGCACCCTCTAAAGGCTTTTGTTGACTCGGGTGCCCAGATGACTATCATGAGCCAAGCTTGTGCTGAGAGATGTAATATCATGAGACTCGTGGACCGAAGGTGGGCTGGGGTTGCTAAGGGAGTAGGCACACAGAGGATTATGGGCCGCGTTCATCTGGCTCAGATTCAGATTGAAGGTGATTTCTTACAGTGTTCTTTCTCTATACTTGAAGAGCAGCCCATGGATATCCTTCTAGGGCTTGATATGCTCAGGAGGCACCAGTGTTCCATCGACCTCAAGAAAAACGTGCTGGTGATTGGCACTACCGGCTCACAGACTCACTTCCTTCCTGAAGGAGAGTTGCCCTTGTGTGCTAAACTGTTGAGTGGAAGTGTACAAGAAGAGTCTTCAGACAGGGAAGTAGCAGGTAATATCAAACATCCTGTCAAGGGTCCAGGACGCAAAAAGCATTGAAGGAGGTCATATATAAGCCACTGCCACAAGGAAACAAGCCTTAAGTTCCAGGAAATTATAAGACATGAGCTCACTGGCAAAGTCATCATTAAAAACAACTTAGCAACCAAGCCTGGCCTTGTGACTGAGTTCACAGATGGGTGACTGTGTAAGACATCAGTGATTCATCAGAGTGTGTATGTGGGCCCAGTCCTTCACTCCCAGATCACTGAACCTCAGCCAGGGAACAGTGTGGAGCTTCAAGTTGGCTTCCCAACAATCTAGGAGAAAGAAAACAAGTCTACCCTACCAGGTCATAGGGTAGCATGTCCACGCCAAGAGATATTTATTTTGCCCAAGTCCCTAAAAAAGAAGCCATTCTTTAAGACTAAAAACACATGTAAAAGAAATGTTTTTACATAAGCAATAGCAATGGTTTTGTATTATGCCCCCAACCCTGTGTGTGTTTGTTTGTGTGTGTGTGTGTGTGTGGGTGTGTGTGTGTGTGCGCGCGCGCGTGCGCGCGTGCACGCGCCTCCTCCATGTCCCCCCCACACACACACAGGGCAGGGCAGAGGTTGAGAAATTTGGATACCTTTCTTAATCTCTTTCTACCTTAGCTCTTGAGACAAGTTCTCTCACAGAACCTGGAACCTTCCCAGTGTTGCTATAGCATAGTTGTATACCAACTTAATCCATCTTTTTCACAGGAGTGATAGAGATGAAATGTAGGTCCTTGTGTTCCTGCAAAAGGCATTTTACTCACTGAGCCGTATCATCAGCATCCTCTGTAACCCATCTACATGCCTTTTAGAGACAAAGTGTCCTGATTCTCAACCTGGCTTCAGACTTGAGATGGCTAAAGATGTCCTTGTATCTCTGATTCTGCTGCTTCCAAGTATGGATTGAGTGTTGGAAGTACAAGTGGGGCCATCCCACCAAGTTTGGTGGTGCTGGGCAGCAAATGCAGGCCTTTGTGCATGGCAGACACGCATTCCAACAAAGAGGCTGCACCCTAGCTCAAACGGCTTTCATCCTCTAAGATCTGCTTTCACACTCGCTTTCCTTAGGAAGGCTATGAGCAGCGATGCAGAGTCTAATTGCTTCTTTGGCTCACTATTACTCATACATGCCTGCTTGGGGTAACACGCTCATCAGCTTTACACTGCACTTTCTCGGTCCCTCAATTCCTCTAAGGTCCTGCTTATCAAGTCTATCTCCACACTTGATATCTCCAAAACATATTATTCTCCTTTTTAAAGAAAATACAATTATAAGACAAGTAATGAACTGAACGTTTTCATCTTAATTCTAGAAGTTCTTGGTCTGTATGGCGATGGGCTTGGAAGGTGAGTGTGAGCCATGGTCCAGGACTCTGATATCTATTTCCGGATTTCAGTTAGGCCATCTTGAAAATATGTGCTGAAGTCTTTCAAATCTTGACTCATTTGAGAAAGCTTACTTTCAGAATGATTAATGCTGGGAAGTTTTTGACTTAGTTCTAACCTAAAATACCTGAGAATAACACTTCAGCTTCCAGAGGCCATCAGAAGCAGGCAACAGTATGGGTAAGAGGGATATTGGAGTGCTGCAGAGCAAGATCTGTAGCCAGACTCTCTGCTCTTCCAGATGATCCTGCTCAGTTCCCACAGCCAGTGAAGGCTGGTTCACAACTACCTGCGACTCCAGCTCCCAGGGATCCAGTGCTCTGCTCTGGACTCTGCATATACTCACTCACACATACACAGATACATGTTGATACACATTATTTTTTAAAATCAAAATACTGATATTATATAAGCCCATTCAAAGCCAAGAAGAGATACCCTGAGCTTAGCAGGCTGTCACTTAGACAAAGAAACTACTTTGGGGCTAAACTTATCCTCATTGAGTTCCTTTATGGGCAGGGCTGCCTTATAGCCAGAACCAAAGAGCTAAAGAGTTCCTAATCATTATAAGAAAAAAAAATCTTCCCTTATAATCACATTTCACTTTCTTTGGCTTGATTCTTGGTGATATGGGTACATTCTTTCTAGACACAAGCTTATGTACAGTGTTCCCACACCTACTTTTCTAATAATACCTACATCTGTGTCAAGTGTTAGAAAGCAGAATTGTTAAAAGTTCCATGGACAGATGTCCTTTTGATCTTTGTTCCTAATAAGTACTCAACATAAAATGCAAACTGCAATTACAAAAAGACAATTAGTTTCAAAGAGATGATTGAGTGTGTAAAGCTACCTGCCACCAAGTCTGGTTTCTTGAATTACATTCTTGGGAATGACATGGTAGAAGACCCCTAGCTTCTACAGCTTGTGATCTGAAATCCTTACCCAAGTTCTGGTGTGAATCATCCCTACTAGGAAGTTATTAAAAAATTAATGGAGAGGAAAAATAAATAATAAATAAATAAGATGGAATTTATAAATAAACAATACCCCTATAAAAACACATATTTCCTTAGTGACTAAAAACATTGACTATCCATATCATATCATTTCCAGACTCAATCTTAATGTCACATGGGATCAATTTTGATATCAAATGACTCATCTAGTCTAAAAAAGTTATTCCTGAAATCACGGAATCTAAGTTAAAAGGCAGCCTATAGTCCAAAGATGCTCTGTCTTCTCAAGATACATCCTTCTAGGGCAGTTATTGATCCAAAATATTTGTTTCATAGTTTTCAATAAATTGATCCCCACATTCCTTCTGCCAAGGATACATTTAAGCTTTCTGGCATGAGGCAATTTTTCTTATATATGAAATCAGTTATTAATATTCTTGACCACTTTTAACAAATTTTTGAAGTGTTCCTCATAAGGCAAGTTTGCACACTTCTAAAATGTTTCATACTTCTTTGGATATGTTCCAAGTTTTAAAAATACAATTTAAGTGAATGGGTAAATTAAAACTGTTTTGTTGAATTGATAAACATGACCTAAGAGAAAGTTCATATTGTTAATTAATTTGCTGATAATTTTCTTGATTGATTTTTAAAAAATATTATCTTAGAAATCGGAAAGTATTTGAAAACTTGGTTGTGGGATTTAAAATCTTTAAATAATCCTGCATAACATACAAAAGTGCCCCAATTAGTTAAGCTTAAATACACACAGTTATGGAAAAATGCAAGATCTTTTATTTGTTTCTTTAGAATGGGTACTACATAAAGGTATTTTGCATAATATTCTGACCATTAATGCTCAGGCTAAAATACCAAAATAACTATCAGGAACTTTACCTTGCAAATAGAGAATTTCATACTTGGTTTTTTTTCTTTTTTCTTTTTTTTTCTTTTTTTTTGATAAAATTGAAGATTTATTTGGGAAAAAAACTCAGATACAATTGTCAGCATACAAATACAATTAGAATATAAATGAAAAGGGAAGTGGAGATATTTTCTGATAGAACTGAAGATTTTCATCTAAAATATACATGATAAAATTGAGGATTACATAGGGTAACTGCTAAAATTGAAGGTTTTTTTTTTTTTTTTTAAAAAAAAACCTCAGATACAATGATAGGCATTCAAATATGATTAGAATATAATTGAAAAGGAATTGGAGATATTTTCTGGTGAACTGAAGATTTTTTTTCCAAAGCATTCAAATATACAAGTACCAGCATTTAAAAACATTTCATTTTCTGTGGTTCATTTACACAATGCAATACTATTCAGCTATTAAAATTGAGGACATCATGAATTTTACAAGCAAATGGAATGAACTAGAAAATATCATCCTGAATGAGGTTACCCAGACCCAAAAGGATGTATATAGTATGTACTTACTGATATGTTATTAGCCAAAGAGTAAAGAATACCTAGGATACAACTCATAGAAGTATAGCAAGCAGAAAAGCCCAAATGAGGATACTTCAAGCCCACTTAGAAAGGGGAAGAAAATATTCATAGGAGTCAGAGGGAGGAGGGAGAGATCTGTGTGGGGATAGTGGGCTGGATCAGATAAAGGGGAAATGGACAGGAGAGAAGCCCAGAGGGCCAAGAGAATGAATGGAAATATGCAGTCTTGGGGGTGGGAGTGGGGAGGACCCTCTAGAAAGTACCAGAGACCCAGGAGGTGAGAGACTCTCAGGACTCAATGAGGGTGACCTAAGCCAAGATGCCCAACACTGGGGAGAGAGAACTCTAAGAATTCACCTCCAGTAGATAGGCAGGGCCTCAAGTGGAGGGACTGGGTTACTAATCCACAGTCAAAATTTCTGACCCAAAATTGTTCCTGTCAAAAAAAACCCCAACCAACCAACCAACCAACCAACCAACCAACCAACCAAACAAACAAACAAAAAACCTACAGGGACAAAAATGGAAAAGAGACTGAAGGAAAGGCAGTCCAATGACCCAGCACAACTTCAGATCCATCTCATAGGGGTGTGCGTGTGCACCAAGGTTTGACACTATTACTAATGCTATGATGTGCTACAGATGGAAGCCTGACATGGCTGTCCTCAGAGAGGCCTTACCAGCAGCTGACTTGTACTTACACCCAGTACTGAACCTAATTCAGGGGCCCCTTTGGTTGAATTAGGATTGAAGAAGCTGAAAGGGAAACGGACCACATAGGAAGAACAGCAGTCTCAACTCACCCAGACCCCAGGAAGCTTTCAGAGACTGAGCCACCAACAAGGCAGCATACACAGGTTGGTCCAAGGGTCTCCACTCCTCAAACCCCAGCCAGACATATCTAGCAGAGGACTGCCTGGTCTGACCTCAGTTGGAGAAGATGTACCTAATCCTCAAGAGACCTGAGACCCCAGGGAAGGGTGAGTCCTGATAGTGAGGAGCACCCTTTTGGAAACAAGGGGAAGGAGGAATGGGATGAGAAACTGTAGAAGGAGGTCACTCGAGGAGGTAATGTCTGGAATGTAAATAAATAAAATAATTTCAAAATATTTCATTTTCACAGAAACCTCAAGCTTGCATTATAACTATTTCATATACTCGTGTGCACAGATATCTCCACACATTTATTGAACTGAAATAAAAAATGCTTCTTAGAGTTCACGATGTCTCATTCTTTCCTACTCTCTCACTTGCAAAAATTTTATTTTATTTTTAAAACATTTTAGATATGAACCTGGACAGTGCATTCTGCTCCATGAATTACAAAGCCCTGACTGACCCTTCTGTTGCCCAGTCAAATCTTATTTCAAATGCTGAATTATTTAGTAACATATTTTAAGCCTGGAAAGAAAAGATCCAAAGTAATAATAAAATTTCCTTTTTTTATTCAATTCAATAGAATTTTATTTTATTTTATTAAATGTTTCCTTAGATAAGATAACATTGCATTTGTTTTGTGTACAATTATTATTATCTGCAAAGAATTCCCTAGTAGTAGGGCTTGGTAGTGTATGCCCTTGATCCCAGTACTAGGGAGGCAGAGGCAGTTCTAGACCAGCCTGGCCTGTGTATGGAACATTAGGACAGTCAGGACTATATAAAGAGACCCTATTTTAAAAACAAACAAACAGCAACAAAACAAAACAAAAAGTAATTCCTGAGTAAATGATTAGTAACTTGGTATTAACACCAGGAGATTGGTTAGAAACTACCACAGTGTTAGCAATAGCAATGATAACAAAAGGTCATCAGAATGCACTCAATAACCACAGCTAAATTACAGCTGATAGGGTGGGGGCATCCATTTTCCTTAAGAAAATGACCACTCATAGTCCAAGCAATGGGGCTATATTAAGGCCTTTGTTTTGATTTATGCCCACTTAAATGCTCATTTTTATGGAAACAAACATACTGTGTGTTTTAAGACTATAGTTAACTCTGCTCTGGTTAAAATTATGATTAAACTAGAAGACAGGAGAGAGTAAACAAAACACACGATATTAGCCTCATTCTTAAAATAATCTGTCCCTGACATTTTTCTAGTTTGTAGGGTGCCATGACCCTAAAGATAAACACGAATGGATGCTTCTATGTGTATACTTTTGACCACAAGGACTAAATTACATTTGTTAATAGGACACCATATTTATTTTTAATCCAATTATAAGAGAACCATTTGCTGATACCAATAATCCATGAAGAATTCCTAAGTAAATGATCAGTGAGCTGGAAATCAAAACCTGCAGTAATCTCTCTCTCTCTCTCTCTCTCTCTCTCTCTATATATATATATATATATATATATATATATATATATATATATCATTATGTATATATGATATATGTGTATGGTGATGCACCAGCCCATAGTAACCAAGAGAGACGGGAGAAAGACATCATGTGGAGTTAGGAATTAGGAATTAACTAGCTTGAAGTTAGGCTGATGACCATCCTGTTGCCTCAGGCCCCAACAGAACTGTTGTCACAAGCATACATAGAATAACTTTCTACACACACACACACACACACACACACACACACACACACACACCACAGGCATGCACACACACAGAGGCATGCACACACAGAGAAGCATGCACACACACATGCACAGTAGAACTGTCCTGTTTACCAAGGTGCTGGGAATTTTAAATCAAATCCACATGCTTGCACAGTAACCGTCTTTGCTGAGCTATCTTCTCCCCAGGCCTAATTATTCTTCCAGGACAACAACTGCTTAGGCAACTAAAAAAGGCGAGCAATGTTACCAATGATGAGATGAGGAAGAAACAAAACAAACCAATTAAAATCTCTCCTAGAAATCAGGGTTGATTTGGTTCCATTCAAACTTGCCTTTGAACCCCAGCTTTTCCCAATACCTAGGTCCATCTGTCAGAGTCTCAGCAGTTCTAACAGTCTGTTTAGAAGGAGACCAATACTTTCAATATTGCTGTACCTTCCTTTCCTTCTTCACAGGTCCCAAGAAATGAGGTGGACACTCGTAGGCACACTCACAGGACACTCACACTCACAGTATGCTCATGCTGAGCTTTCCCCTGACTTTATTTTTTCTCCCTTCCCTTCCTTTCTCCCTGGCTGTTTGCTGTCTAGTTTTCTACTTTTACAAGACAAGTAATTCAATTTATTTTTGAAAACATTACTTTTACTTATGTGTGTGTGTGTGTGTGTGTGTGTGTGTGTGTACAGATGCCCACAGAAGCCAGAAAGGTGGCAACAGACCCTTCAGATCTGAAGGACCAGGCATTTGCAAGGGTCCTGAAGTAGGAGATCTGAGCTCTGAATCTCTGATAGAGCACTCATTGGTAACCTTTTAGCCATTTCTCCAGCCCAGAGTTTCTAATCAGTACAGCTTGAGTAGAGCGTTACCAACATTTTCAAGATGATTTCCTTGTATATTTAAGTCTCGGGCTATGCTTTCAGTGTGGGCAGAGTATGTATTTTTTCAACTGATAAATGATACAGTGCTATTGTATTCAAATATAAGTTTAGCCATTACCAGCATAAATATACTCCATGGATACAATCACTTATCCATCAGATTCTTGCCCTATTACTTGATGAACAGTCTGAAATTAAGCCAGATCTTTAGAGCAAGAACCCCTTAACACAAATCATTTAGACTATATTAATTCACATGTTTTCCTCTACAAGCTCCTGTTGTATCTAGCGAGACAGCAACTTTTTAAGTAAAAAAAACCAAACAAAAAACAATGTTTCAAATTTGCAGATGTAAATTTTGCTCTTGTTTCATGCCATGAAGTAAGATAAGAAAATGTAAGACCCTGACTAAGCACATACAAAATATAATCACCCAAGGAGAGGATTAGAAAATGCAAAGTGCCATAGAAACACACAGAGAAGCCAACACTGATTCATGAACGTGGGATCAAATGAAACAGAAGCCTACCTCTCCTTCACTCACTCTGCACAGCATGGTGGCAGGATCTGTCCCACAGAACTGTAATGGCCCTTTCCTGTATGCCAGGTAAAACCTTAGGACCTGAATGGCTTCCGTCAAGTGACTGAAGTTCAGGACTGAAATGGCACACTGCACTTTAACCAGGTGCACTAGAAACCTCCCTCTTAGCGAGGACTTGACTTCTTTCCATAGGCAATAATGTGACCGAACGGCTCCTAGGTGGGGATATGTTGACAGAACTGCAGCCAATAAGTTCCGAGTCAGCAACCTTGCTGACACTGGTGTGTGCAGCTAAATTAAGGCAGGCCATTATGCACACCCTGCAAGACTGTTTGATGTTGCAGAGATATGAAGTCTTTCCTTTAAGGTTGATAAGAGTGGCCAATTAATGAATTTCTCTCTCAGCCTCTTTGCTCAGACCTGGGAAATGAAGAACAGTTAGAAGTAGCATTAGAAGTCAACTTTCAGTTTGCCTGGAGTCATACTTTATTCTCCAAACCGAAAGAGACTCTAACAGGTTTGAGTAAGTAAGATTCTGTGCCATCAATGCACACCCTAATGTTAAAAGTAACTTATGCTATCTCATTCTGATAGAAGAAATAATGTAATTGAAATCAATCTATCAAACATTTCAAGTATGGAGAAAGTTAATCATTTAGAAGTTCTATGAAAACATCATTATTAAAAATATAAAATAATTTAATGGAAGTACTCTAAAATAGTTTCAATCAAATTCATATCACAGCTGACTTTTCAAAATCACTGAAAACTGGACATTTTTATACAACTAGGAATTAGAATGAGTAGAAGGGGGCATGAGAAAATCAGGGCCTGGGAAACTACAAACAGATACAGCATTTAAATGAGTCAAAAGCTTGGAGCAACTTAGATCCAACCAACATTAATGAAATTACATCATTTCCCCACCCCTTGGTCTCAAATATGGTAGATTTGGGCTTTGAAGGCAATATTTCTTTTTCAACGGGCAGAAATTTCTGAAGTAGCATGAATAGTCATGAGATCTTAAGTAAAATTGCCATGGGAGTATGGAGGGCTTAGAAGAAGAGAACAGGTAGGAGTGAGATAGCAGAAAACAAAGGGCTGCCTAGGGCATGCACAGTGAGCCGGTACTGACAGAGGCTGGCACACACATTGGCAGACTGGCTGCATGACCGGTTGAAGGCGGCGAGAAGCAGGGGGGGGCCATGCTTCTGTGGTCTGCTGCGCACATCGCTGCTTGGCAAGGGAAAGCTGTGGCCAGACTAGCATATTGTCATAGAAGCCGAGGGGGAGCCGGTTGGTTGATGACATTCAATGTGCTAAGCTGTGTGGAGAAAGCGCAAGGGCAGAGTCAGATTTTCCCTTGTGAACAGAGGCACAGACAGACAGCTCAGATTCGGAGCATTGAGAGGGGCTCACAAACAAATTGATGGAATCAACGGTGCACTGTAAACATACCGAAGGAAACATAGGCGTTACCTGCTTTGAAATTCACTGTTGAATAACTTTGTTCCTAGTGTAGCTCATCTAGAGTTTAAAATTAGATGACATGAAATCATTTTCACAAGAATCTGAGGGAGCTAGTGGTATAGGCTTCTATCAGAAATAAGCACATAAAGTTCAAGCAACAGATGGGCAGTTAGGGTGAAACAGAGATGAAATGGTCTCTGTTCACACACTGCCAAATGCCATGGCTTGGGCTTCAGAAAAGACATTGACAGTAAATGATCCAATTGATATTCCATAGCCGTAGGAATTTATGTCCCCATATGGTAAGGCTGGTGCTGTCAAAGTCTCACCACACCACAATTCCCATGGCACTGCTGTGGAAAGGTTTGCATAGTACAAGAAATAAAGACATGGCTTATTTTCATAGCAAGTATCTAATTTATAGTTTATGAAAAACACAAGAATTTTCCCTACCATCTATCTGCTTTCACTGATTCACTTTGAATTATTTTTAAATAATAAAAAGATTCCATAGTAAAGAACAGTGGTAATATCCTTTATAAGTTTCCTTCCGTGGGAACTTCCAGGCCTGTTTCAGGTATGATACAGAGCTGCCAGAGCACACTGGCAAGTTTAAACTTCTACTGCACTGTAGCTTTTGATAGTTTTCTGGCAACAACAACAGGGGCAAACATGTCTGGGAGCATGTTGTAAGAACTGATTGAGGTGCCTTTGGTAGCAACACTGGAAGGGGACAATGCAATACACCAGTCTAACTGCAGGGTGCTCTTTCAAGGTTGGCCAAATGAGTACAGTACACATCTAAAGATCTGCTATGGCTACAATAGGAAGGGTGAGGTCACCATTGCTACTTGTCTGTCAAAATGCAAATGAGCTCCGGTATACATTTGGAGAGGACCATGTAAAAGGAGGGCCATCTGTGAGGATTTCTCTTATGAGCACCCTCTCAGCATATCTGCTTATAATTCAGTAGTTTTCTCTGATGCTCTGAAAATCTCTGTCCTCATTTGACTGTGTTCAGTTGAAAGGTAACTTCCTGACCCAGAAGAATTTACATAGGAATTCAATTCCAAATATAAAACACTAAGAACATTTAAATTTCCCAAGAGTATTTAAAAGATTCTAGAAGCACCTAGGTAAAGCTGAGTATTATAGCAAGGCTGCTAAGCCTGCCTTTGATGCAGCTTTGCAGTTATCCTCTTCCAGGAACGACAAGCCAGTGCTCTGAAATCATTGCTGGGTAGTCTTCTAGTTCCCCGCACTCATTCTGTGGCCACTAGTTTCTTTCAAAGGCACCCATACCTGGGACAGTCTGAGCCTAACTTTAGCTAATTGGAAGGCTATAGAAAGCATGCTGACAGAGACGATGCAGGCACGTTACTTCACAGGTATTCTAGGTGACCTCTCCTTACAGATACTCAAAGGTTTTCAAACCTCAGAACTGTTTGCAGGTTATATATACAGCATGAGAATACTTCAAGACATTAATATCCATCACTCACTTCATGATCTCACAACGATATATTGAAGGCAACACTATACCTATTACCAAATGATAATGCTCACAAAAGCAGATGTAATCTTCCCTTGAATCCTGCTTTCAAAACAAAAGCTTCTTATAAAGATAAAACACAAGTTAGCAATAACATCTGACATTTACTTAGCATTTACCAGTTGAATCATGTCTTCAAACACGATGCTTAACTTTTTTTAAAAAAGTTAATTTTAAAATTAATCTTTAAGTTAATATTAATTTATTTTAACTTAACTTTTTTAAAGTTAATTTTTAAGTTAAAATGTAAGTTAATTTGTAACTTAGCTTCTAAACTGTAAGTCTAAAGCAACCTAAATAATAAGTAACATCCTCACTTTAAAGATTAGGGTATTGAAGAATGGATCAATGGAGTGGGATGTGTATGTTCACGGGTCACAGAACTAAGTGGTCATATTCAAGAACCAAGAACCCAGAGCCTGTTGTTCCTTCTACTGTGCTACCCCTTAGTGAGAGTACTTATCATCAGAAGAACAGGGAACCTGTAGAGCTTTGTGAACTAGATAACAGTTGAGGACTGCAGTGGAAGAAAGGACAATGGAAGAGAGAGGATGCTATTTCAGACAAGAATCAGGGATCAGGTCCCCCAAGAAGAAATAACTGAGGAAATCCTAACCAATGAGAGCATGGAATGCGGAAAAGGTAGGGCTGAGACCATCCCAGGAGGAAACAAGAAAGGAGCTGGAGCAGGAACAACCAGGGGGCCTCAAGGGGGACATGAGGGTGGGCAGGGGGACAGTCTAGAAGGAACTAGATGGATTAAGTAAGATTTGCAGTTATAAAACAAAAACAGTCTTTACTTCATTCTAACTGTTCTGTGAAGATACTTGAGTTTTAAGAGGATACATTTTATCCTCTACCTATTCTTTAAGATAATTTTACTGACTGATTTGTCAAAAAGGAGAACAGTGTGGATTGGGCTGTGAGAAGTCTAGAGCTAGAACTAGAGGTAAGAGAATAAGCGATGAGGTAAAAGGAACCAAGACACTTCATAAGTGTATGTCACAAAGGAAGGTGCAGACATCATGTGCATTCTCCATGTCATATTCAGCTGTGAGGCCACCATGGAGATGAGCACAGGTGAGAAAGGGGAGCTGCTGGTAACTCTGAGAGTGGCTAAGCAGGGATGGTGAACGCAGAAGCCCCTGATGTGAAGGGGGCCGGGAAACTGGTGGGATTACAGGAAGAGGGAGAGCAGCACCGACTTTCAGGAAGTGAAGCCTATGAGATCAGAAAGGCTGCAACAGAGCAAGTGCTGTAAGATCTTTCCTTTGGCTCGGATGGTAGTCCAGTGTGGTGCCATGTTATTGGCAATAATCACGTGGGAGGAAGGAACTTAAGGAGGAACGGAGCATTCATGCGGGAGAGTCCTTCTCATAAAGGAGGAGCTCGGCATGAGAGCGGCTCTGGGGTGCAAAGGGAGGCCAGTTGGTGTAGGGAAGAGATTGTTCCCTCCCACAGTTCCTCACCAAGGAAACATGCAGTGGCTCCCAAGGAAGAAGGGAGGGCTTAATGACGGAGCATGAGAAGGCACGGGGCATCCTTTAGAGCATAAGGCAGGAATCCAAGAGGAAAAGGTAATTGGGTTTCAGACCAATTGTGGGAAGTCATTTGTGATTCTACCTTAAGATACAAAGAGAACCAACTATGCTGATGACACATTAGATTCATTTTGACATGGATTTTGTCACTTGATGGACATGTGTTTTTATTCAGTCAGCAAACCTCTGTGTAGTTCAGTTAGCTTAAATAAATGAGATGGCTACAGATTGATACTGTGAGACACAGAGAAAGATAGTTTTCGGCTGTCTCAGGACACTGGAATTTAGTTCTGTGGATTGGGGGTATTCAACAGTCTTTAGTATTTGGGAGAATCTGCAGAATAAGTCATTATGCCTTCTAAATCTCCAGCAGTACCCACCCCTATTGGGAAGAACAGAAGCAGCTGGTCAGGACAAATGTCTCCCAAGTGTATCCTGAGGGTCTATGTCAGAGAAGGCCAGGTTACAGTGGTGAATAAATCTGGCATTCAGTCTCAATTCTCCACTTTCTCCTAGTACATTTGAGAATAGGTTCTTATTCAGATAAAATGAACAGAAGTTGACTTTGCCCCTGCTGTTTCTTCAGTCCTTAGAAGGTACTAATGAGCAGTGAAATTCTCTGTAGATGATAGCCAAGAAAGGAAAGAGCTAGCACAGGGTGATCCAGAAATGTAAAACACAGGCATGAATTATCACAGAAACTATTGCCATTAGAGATTATAATCGTTAAACCTAAGCGTTGCTGGAAATCACACCAACAGTAGCAGAGAGAGGCTGGATCTCAGAAGTCATCAGAGCGGCAGAGACCATCTCACTACCATCAAAGGAGGAATAATTAATTTTAACCAAATTGACCACAAGACTTCCAGCATGAGCTGTGAATGAGTTGACAGGGACAGGGCAGCTACTAAAGGCAATGTGTCAAACTCTATTCAAATGCTCAGGAAGGTGCAGCACACACGGCTGTTAGTGACTTTTCTAGTTGGCACCTTCGTTAATAGAGAAGTATAAAATGGAGACTGGCCAGCAAATAGGTTTTCAAAGATAATTCTGCCCTGGGAATTGCTCGAAGTGAGAGCTTCTAACATCACAGTAACAATTTATATTGAAATAAATACACAGGTCACTGGGAAGTTTCCAGATCCGGGTAGATGACTGGATAGTGACATAAGAGAGAGATGTACAGAACTCTAGGTGAAAATCTTTAGCAATAGGAGGGGATTCCTGGGCAAAAAAAACAAAAACAAAAACAAAAACAAAACCAAAACCAAAAATTCTAGTCATTGTAAGTAGTTTTCTAAATATTTATTTTAATTATGTGCATATGTGTGTGTTAGAGGGAAGGGGTTTCACAGGTAAAAGCAGGAGCTGGCAGAGGCCCGAAGGGGTCATTAGATTGGGAGCTGAAGTTGCAGGTGCTTGTAAGCTGCCCTCTGTGGATGCTAGGGACTATACAAGAACAGCATGTGCTGTTAAATGCTAAGGAATCCCTCCAGCACCTCAAATAGTCTTATTATTGCCATTTACTATTTATAAAACACATGCTAGATATCAGAGCTACCACTCTTTCACTGTTTCAGATACAGTGATATACGTAAACAAATACAGCCTAAATATAAAGACAGCCATATGTTTTTTATCTTTAAAAGTTCTTTTGAAAATATTTCTGGTATATTTTTAAATTGATGCTACATTCATATATTCTAAACTAACCAACCAATGGCCCAAGAATGGGCTTTGATAGCTCTGACAGAAGATGGAGAACAAAAGAGGCATACATCCACACGCATGCTCCCTATCTCATGTTATGGCATGTTCGGCATCTACCAGCAAGAAGGTCATTGTGTGTCCCCAATCTTACATCTTTAACATTATAAGCTAAATAAACTTAACCAATTTTCTTCAAAAATCTTACTCAGTCTATGGCATTGCTTTGCTAGCAACAGGTGCATGCTGTATACAGATACCATGCTGATCAAAATTTTCCAGATAGGTAGAATAGGAATAAATTAATTGAATTTACAACCTGAGTGCCAAATCAACTGTTTGGAAAACTATATATATTACAGAAAGCACAGAGAAAAAAAGAACAAATATGCACCTGAGAGGAATGTATAAACACATGCATAATCCAGCAAGATCCAGTCAGCTGTAATGCAGAGTCACAAAGCAGCTCACGTTCTCGGTAAATTTGATGAGTCTATAAAGTGGATGGAAAATTCCACAAGCTCCTGAGGCTTTGTAGCTTCAGAACAGTCTTGATTATGATGCTACTTTGCCACATAATGAATATGAAAGAGATGTGTAATTTAGCAAAATAGGGACCTTTTGAAGGTCCACGTTTCGGGAATTATAGAAAGGGAAAAGAGGAGGCATGACATTTTATTTTAAAAGATAAACTTGCTGACTCTTCGCAGCAGGCATGATTCCAACAACAGGATGGTCCGTCCCCAGCAGCTGCAGAGGCAAGCATTGGCGGAGCCCAGCACATCCTTGCTTCATAACTGGTTTGGACTGTGGGGCATGGTGTGTGCAGAGGAGGCAAGCTTGGTTGTGCCGGGAAAGGAGAGTGCGCCATTCCCCGGTGTCCCTCCTTGCTGGACTGCTGAAGTTCTCATCTACACTGTACTACTGACCCTTAAGATCTTGTTGCATTCCATCCATTGCTGCTCAGTGAGGAAACAATTTGATTCTCACAAATTGACTCATGACAATTTATAAGGAAGAAGGCAATGGCGACAAATTAAGTGGTGAAAGGTTAACACACAATTAACATATATTAGAAACGGATGAGAATGTAGACACATTCAGTGGGATTAGAAATAAAATAATCGGCTGGAGAGATGGCTCAGTGGTTAAGAGCACTGACTGCTCTTCTGAAGATCCTGAGTTCAGATCCCAGCAACTACATGGTGGTTTACAACCATCCATAATGAGATCTGATGCCCACTTCTGGGGTGTCTGAAGACAACTACAGTGTACTTACATATCACAAACAAACACATAAATAAATAAATAAATAAATAAATAAATAAATCTTTTAAAAAAGAAATAAAATCATTATGGAGTATTGTCATGTGCAGCATGGCTGACAGAGGCTTCTGAACACAGGCAGTAGTAAGAGATCGTGAGACAAAAGTAGTGGTAATCACAGGTTAAGAGAAAGGAATTGGTACCAGGCAGAGGATGCATTCTAACTAGGTTGTTTCCAAGGAATGTTGGTGTTTTGTCTCGGCTCCGCCCCACAGTTACTGACAACAGCCAGGTGTGCCTGGCCCACTATAAAAAGGGCTGCTCAGCCTCTTCTCTGCTGTCCTGCCTCTTCCCCCTCTCTCCCCACTCCCGTCCCTGCTCTCTCTCCATGTGCTTCATGGCCTCCTCTCTCTCTCTCTCTCTCTCTCTCTCTCTCTCTCTCTCTCTCTCTCTCTCTCTGTCTCTGCCTTTCTCTGACTCTACTATACCGCCTGTGGCCGGTCCCTGGGGGAAGGGATCCGTCAGCATGGGCCCGCAGAGGTCCCCTTACCCCATACCTGAATACACATCCACCATGATACTTCTCCACTTACCTTTTTATAAAAATAGGAAGAGCAGTTCAGCATTAGCTGCAGTCGGGTGGGGCAGAAGGGTGAAGGGTGATACCTGTGAGATGGCAGACACTTGTGCAAATTGAAAGACCAAAAAGAAGCCTCTAAATAAAGCGTTACAAGCAAGAGACTGAAGGACTGGGTAATGACAACGATAGGGTCCTGCTGCAACATGGCAGGGCAACAGGACAGCGTTACGCAAGAGGCAGGGTGAATTTTAGATATGAGTCAGTGTTTCTGAGCCTGACCTCATTGTTTCTAAATTTAATTTGTTCCCTTTAAAGTAAGAACAACAGAATTTATCATTTTAAAATAATTCAACCAATGGCATGTGGCATATAATTTTTTAATTTGCTTTTTTACACGGTGGACCTCTTCCTTAGGTGGATTTTACGAGGGTAGGGGGTGTTGAAATATAACCTGAAATGCATCCCAAGGCAGAGTGCTGTGCTAAACATGGGTAAGTCCCTGAATTAAATCACTGTAACCTAAACAAAAACAAAACAGAAAGAAAAAGAATAGAGAAAAATAAAACAAGGAAGAAAAAAAAACCCAATTTCCTGAAGAGACTGGGTGACTTTTCCTTTGTGGCACAAAATACAAACTCACTTCAAGTGAGTAATTTACAAGGAGCCGACAGTCCACAAGCAACGTGAGAGTCAGCAGAATGCTTATTGGAAAGAACACTGAGCACAGAGTCTGAGACAGAGCTTGAAACTTGGCCCAGTTTGCTGCTAGCTCAGCCTTGTTCACTGCTATATGCCTGATAGAATAGTGTTTGGACTAATGAATATTTATAGAATGAGAAAATAAGCATAAATGTTCTTAAGTTCCTGTGTTTTGATTTCCTTATGGGACTAACAATAACCAGAGTCAGCTGCAGCAGAAGAAAAAGAAAGAAGTGGGGATCCAGCTCAGCCTCTATGTAATCTGGATATGCACAGAGTGTTGTATTATGCAGATAATGATAGGTGAATGAATAAATAATAAAAAGAACAATGAGAAATGTTACAAATGTAATTAATTTATGATTGTTCACATTTGAAGTCAATTTACAACACTGCTCTTGCCTTAGAACCCTTACCCCAGGATGTATGAAAATGTTGCATAACAGATTCTCATGCATGCTTCCCCAGACTGCCTCTCTTAGAGATGCTCACTCCAGCAACCCAACACGTTGTCGGACATCACTACCAAAGAACAAGCATAATGGAATTGCTGATACAGCAATGGTTCTTTGGAGTTCTCCACTATTCATTACATATGCTTCCTTCAAATAAGGGTTAAAAACCAAACGTATAAACATGTAGGAAATACAAACACATATACGAACATACACATGCATTGCATGTAAATCCATGCATACAAAAATAGGCATTCACATATACACAAGACATGCAGATATGGACAGACCATGTATATATGCCTACTCACAAAGACATGCACACACACACAAATACATGTGAAAAGTGACCAGATTCTCTTATTTTTCATTTATGTATTTTTCTTCTTTGGAATATCTATCAAAAAATAAAACTTGTCAATCAGCAAAGTCAGAATATTCATCCCAAAGTGAGAGGGGTGGATGGGGGAAGAGGGGGAGGGAAAAGGGCATGTGGGACGTTTGGGGGGCAGGGAACCAGAAAAAGGAAAATGAAATGTAAATAGAGAATATATCCAATGAAATATGTTAATCTATAACATGACTTAAAATTACTAGAAATACTCTAACCACAGAACCTGCAGGTGCTTTCATTTATATAAAAATCTGTCAAACTTTAATTATTTTTCAAATGCCATGATAGAAGGAGGATTGTGTGCATGTCAGATTGCATTCAGAAAGAAATATATCCCACATCTAAGTCATTTCTCTTCCTTTATTGAACCAGACAGAACATGTACCAAGCGGCCAATGCCTTTATTTCCAGTTACCCTTTCTCTAAACATTGCAAGTGATTGAAGGGTGTCCTTCTTCCTCACACACAAAAAATGGCCAAGTCTCAATTGCTGATCCATACCATTAATGGTTCTAAATACAAGACAGCTTTGGAAAGAGAGCTATTGAAGATTAGTGACCATATCACTATGTGGGAGAGTTAATTCCTATCATTGATTGGCCTTCAGTGGTGTTATTTATATTTTATATAGTTTACTCATTTAACTTATATAATTCACTAGGTTTTCATGACATTATTTTATTGTGGTAAAAATTAGATGACCTAAAATTTAGCATTTAAGCCATTTCAGAACACAAAATTAAGTGATGATGAATGCATTCTAATATTGTCTGTTGGGTGTGAATACCAGAAGGGCTTTTCCCCGAACATTTCCTCAGATCTTGGAATAAGGGAGAACTACTCACACAGCAACTGCCGTGAGCATTCACCAGCACCCCAGTTCCCAGGTGAATGCCCGGTGTGTACTTCCTGCAGTGCTCCAGCTTCAGTGTAGACTAGTTCTTCCTGGTTGGTTCTCAGTCTTGACCTCCAAAGGCAGACAATCCCTGTTTTGCCTTCCCAGCCTGCCCTCCAACCTGCGTCTTTGTGCCCTCTGTCTGAGTTCATCTAACACAAAGATTTACTTTTCGGAATACAAATGAAACTTGTGAAACCCCATAACCAAAGTTCATCAATCACTTACACAATGACTCCTTTAAGTTTGAAATTAAATTAGTTTTTGTTAGACTCAAAAACCACCAGGTGACAGCTCCATAGCATAGGGTGTCTCAGAAGCGACCATGTCTATTTATTAGAAATACTTATCTACTTGCTCAATGCTCCTTTCTTTGCAACACTAGCCAGCAGAGACCTGACACTCCAAGAAAGCTTGCTGCAGCACTGTAGGCACTCTCATGTATGTAGCCTGAAAAGACAAGGTGCAAGGGGTTTATGGAATAGTTCCTGGACACAACGTGATGCTAGAAAGTTCTCCTGAAAGGAGAAAGAAATCCATCTTTAATCAGATTAGTTACTATTACTCACAGGAGATATGCTAGTGATCTTTATGATAAGACTGTTCAGAGACAGAAACAGAGTCTGCTGTTGCTATTAATTTCATCTTCCACATGGACTTTTCTTTCACCTGTTTCTTTTGAACATTAATGAAAAAAAACCTTCTAATTTTGAACATGCATATTTGAAGTAATTTGCATATTTTTAAGTAATTCTCCTGAGATTCAGGAGATTCAGCTAACTGAGACAATTGTCCCAAACTGAAAAGTACTTAGCCGACATGCATTCAATTATGATGCTAAATATGGCACAGTGAAAACTAGTCAGGGGCATAGAGGAGATATTTCTCTCAGGTAGAGCTTTGTGTAGACTTTTTACCAATATACATAGTCCAGTAACACAGTATCATCATCCCTACATGGAGAAAAACAGAAAACCCATGAGAGTTTCTTAATGATTCATCATTCCTTTTATGATGATGTTGTAAATGTAGGTATGTGACTATATGCATATACATATGTGCATGTGTGTATATGCCTGTGAGTGTGTGTGTGTGTGTGTGTGTGTGTGTGTGTGTGCATAAGCTAGAGACAAACAGATGAAGCAGGAAAGGCTGAGGTTGTTTCTTTTTATTAGTAGGGGGAATAGAACTAAATTTCTATGTTATGTATAGAGTGGTGGTGCTGTGAGTGTGCTTGGATCACAGAGTCCCTTTTTATAATTACATGCACTTTTTCTAAATATCTCACATCAAATTACACTATAATTCAAAAGGAAAAGGGAAGCCAATGACCAGCAAGGAAAAAAAAGCCTTATGTAAGTGATTCGTTCAGGGTTTTCTAGTTACTGGTGGAGTGAGGATTTGGGATCATCACTCTGAACCTACCAGAGCTATCCACATAGACAATAATTTTACTCTTCCACATGATCTCAGTAACATGATCAAAATTACAATTATAGTATCCCAAATATTTCCATCACACTCAATTTCATGTGTGTCATAGATAAATAACACCTTTATAAACTTTCCTTCCCAATTGATTTCAAGGAAATCTCTTAACACTGTGTCTGAGGTCATACCATAAAGGGCCATTTGGGAAACACACTGAGTCTACAGAGAAGCTCTCATTGTCCTTAAATCTCTTATTTTGGAGTGGAAAACTTATACACAGACATCTATTTCTTGACTTGGCATATGAGTAATTGGTAAAGTAATATAAAATAATAGAATATAAGCTTCACAGAATGTAATTGTTCTCTTAAGAATACATCTAAAACTTAAATCATTCCAACTTATTAGTCAAATTTCATAGAATATTGAATATGAAAAATAGATCTTTTGAAAGGGGTATCAAAATTACATTTGAAACCTTCATTTGTATGCATATATGTGCATGAATGTGTGCACATGTGTTTGTACATATATGTGTGTTGAGGTACACATGTCATGCGACAAGGCCTGCATGTTCATGTCAGAAGACTTGCAGGATTGAGTTTAATCTTTTCCCCATGTGGGTTCTGTGTTTAAAGCCTTTGGCACCGGTCACTCCTACCCTCTGAGCCACCTCACAGACCTGAAAATGCCATCTTTATGTCTGTGTAAATCTTCAGATGTCACAGAGTATTAATTGATCAGACACATACAGTGGTGAATTTGCTAGATATTTGGCCTGAAAAATGTGCTAGGGCAAAATTTTGTTAAAATGTATGCACACTTTGTTTGATTCTAGTATAAATTGAATATATGGTGGGGAATGAGAAAAATAAATCGCTGTAGCTCATAGATGACGGAGGACATGGTGATTAGTCTTCACTCTCACTTACTGGGTTGGTTTAGTCACCTGATGTTGTGTCTCTGGGTGTTTATGACAGTGCTTCCATAGGATCTGAAGTGCAGAGGAAAGACTTACCGTGAGTGTGGGTGTCAGCAGCAGGGACCTCTCTGCCTCCTGACTGTGGGTGCAGGGTGGCAGCAGCAGGCACCTCTCTGCCCCCTGACTGTGGGTGCAGGGTGGCAGCAACAGGGACCTCTCTCTGCCTCCTGACTGTGGGTGCAGGGTGACAGCAGCAGGGACCTCTCTGCCTCCTGACTGTGGGTGCAGGGTGGCAGCAGCAGGGACCTCTCTCTGCTCCCTGACTGTGGGTGCAGGGTGGCAGCAGCAGGGACCTCTCTGCCTCCTGACTGTGGGTGCAGGGTGGCAGCAGGAGGGACCTCTCTCTGTTCCCTGACTGTGGGTGCAGGGTGACAGCAGCAGGGACCTCTCTCTGCTCCCTGACTGTGGGTGCAGGGTGACAAGCTTCCTCACAGTCCCACAGACGTGCCTTCACCACCACAAAAGACTTGCACCCTCAAACCATGAGCCCTATGATAAATGCTTAAGTTTCTTCTGTCTGATATTTTGTCCCAGAAACAAAGTAACTGATCAAAATTGAACTACAAATACACAGATTCTTCCAAACACTTTAAAACCTGATTATCCACAATATTTCAATTATTTGAAAAACTTGTCAAAAATAACAGACTCCTGTAATCTGGCAATATGCCAAGTGCAAAATATACTTATTGTTGAAATATAACAGTAACATGGCTGCTGTTTTTGGGAAGTGAATGTCTGACTTCTAAGGAACGATGCCAGGAATAATTTACCCTCCCAGAAGCTTGTGTATCTCTGAGAACAACACAGCCTTGAGTTGTCAGGATCAAAGCTCCGATCCCTGAGGACCTGTACCAAAATATAAATATGAACTGAAAAGTTCTGGAAAAAATATCTCAACTGTACTGAATTAAACAGAGAGATACACTAAGGTTACAAATGTTCAGGGAATAAATGAGAGCAAAAGGTAACATTCTTTCAGAACTCTATGGTGGCTTTAGTCTCACTGATGCAAAATCAGGAGAAGGCAGTGAATCATCCATTGAGATGACACAAACAGCAGATTACAGACAAACTAAGAGAAATATTCCTTATGTAATACATAATAGGCTTGACTTACTGTCAAACGTAATACAATGTGAAGGAATATTTGGAAAAAAATGAATGACTATAACAGTTTAAACTTTATGTAGAAGAATGCTGAGAGTATTTCAAGCTAGCGACAGGGGAAAAAAAACAAACCAAACCAAACCAAACCAAACCTTATATCATCCCCACCCTTATGTCATCACTGTGTAAAACTGTGACTTCAATCCGATTCATTGACCAATCAGATGTATTAAAACAGTTGATGTTTTCAAATCTGATTCACTTCAATATTATTTTGTTCCCTGAAATACTAAAATAAAGATGCTTAGAAAGTTGTGTTCTGTCGTGACTGTACATATGGGTCTTCAAATTTTCTCACTTCCTCAGCCATGGATTAAAATTATTTTCAGAGTTTTAGTGTTCAAAGATAGGTCATTCATTTATATTTTGTTTGTTTGCTATTACATATATCTCTTTCCTCTATATGGTGGACTGAATAAGTTGTGCTCAAAGTCTAGGCATTTGGAGACTTTATCCCACTGGGCAGCTCTTTGTGGAGGCTTTGTTGGAGGAAGTATGCTAGTTGGGTGGGCTTAGAAAGTATAAAAACTCATGCATTTCAAATTATCTCTTTGTTTCCTAGCTGTGGTTTGAGATGTGAGTTCTTAGCTATTTCTGCCCTCATACCTGGTAGCTGTTGCCATGTTTCTCTGTCCTGACGGTAATGGAGTCTATCTCTCTGGGAACCACAAGCCCAAAATAAACTTTTCTTACCAAAGTTGCTTTTGATCACAATATTGAGTCATAGCAAAAAACACTATAATTATGATATTCCCATGTGTATATGGAGGGAAGGACTGATTCTAACTATGTGCCTACGGCATTCTTTTACCCCTTGGTATTTACGTGTTTATATTTTTAAAAGCATGAAATACACTTTTGGAGCATGTGCTGTCGTTTAAATCAGAAAACTCACACTGATGTAACATGCAATGTGCAGATACCGTACACCATTTACTGTCCCAATTATGTCTAAAAGAGTCTAAGGTCACACATTCATTTGTCTCGTCACATACCCCACCTTTCCTCTGACAGTTTCTCAGCATTTTTCTCTCATCACACATTCATGAAGAATACAAGGTAATTATTTCACAGAACTGACAATTTGGGCTTGCATAGCAGTTGATCAAGGTGTGATTCGGTTTACATACATTGTGTAAGAAAAGCCTGAAAGCAGCACTAAGAAGAATGGATGGAATCAATTAGTAGTGATAAAGGGCATATTGTCTTTCAGACTCAACTAATAATGTTATTTTCTGTATTTTATTCAGTCAGATTTTGCCATGTTTTCTCCTTTCAATGTTATTATGACACAAATATGTAATGAATGAATATCTTATTGTAGGATATTTTGAGACAATGTAATTATTTTACATAAATATATACTTTAAAAAAAAACATCCACTAATGTCACTTTCCAGAACCAGCTACTATTATGACAATTATAGGGTTTTTCTGATTCTATCAACCCATTTTTACTTAAAGGATGACTTTCTCCTGAAGCAAGAACTTTTCTACTCTGGGCTCATATTCTATTATTCATGAGTGCAGTGTTTATATATGCAATACTCAGCCCTCATATTTTTAATGTTGCTGGTATTCTAGATTTTGCCAGTGGGAACCCCTTCAATGTTGGTCCCTGAAGAGACATCTTCGAAAATCAAGATCTTGCTTCTAAACATATTCATTCATTCCTTTAGTGTGGCTGGTTCTGGGCTTTCTTAGAGAACAGAGCTGGGAAATCAATACATTTGTCTATTACTCAGTGCTACTGAAGGATATTGGAGGAGAATCTACAACCATTACTTTATGAAACCAGCATAATTCCTAATAACAATCTATGTGGGTCCTTATACCCACAGTTGAATGCAGTCTTCACTTTCATTAAGGAAAATTCTCTTTGCAATAGACAGAGGCCATTTCAGAAACTATAATCAATCAAAATGCAAATTTGAAAAGTCCAGTCCCAATGGCTATACTTATAAAATGAGGCAGACATTAAGGAGTGTTCTGTGAGGTGGTGTTTCCTACTAATGCCATAAGCAATGCCTGTAAAGTCCCACCAACATGACTTTTCAAACATGCCAAAGTGGGTGGGGCCCTCCCTAACAATCTCACAGAACACTCCCTAACTTCTGCCTCTTACAATTCTCCTACTCCCTCTGCCTTGTGTTAACTGAGACTTAGGTGTGGAACACATTATAAGTATAGCCAGGCGTCTAAGGAATGTTGAGAGAGGGAGAAATTGTCAGTCCCAGGAAGGAGCACACTGATTGTTTACCTAATACCAAATGACCAGCCTTGAAAAAAAAAAGTAACATGAAACTTATTAGGCTAGATTTAAGAATATGTGTGAAAATATACATATATATAAACACATGCATATACATATGTGTATGTATACACATATGTATATATGTATATCTATATATGTATATGCATGCATATATACACCTATGCATGCAAGAACAATGAGAGGAGCCATTAATTTGAAAGAGTATGGAAGGGTATATAAGAACATTTGAAGGGAAGACAGAGAGAAAATTCTTTCAAATCACAAAATGCCCATACAGAATGAGGAAACCTCTGTGTATATGTGTATGTATGTATGTATATATATATATGTGTATATATATATATATATATATATATATATATATATATCTTTCAAGGACAGCTAATGTTATACAGACAGACCCTGTATTAAAAAAATAAAAACCAAACAACAAAAAGCAGAGCCGTTGCTCTTCCCTCCTACAAAAAATTAAGATAAACATGTTATTGACAAACTCAAGAACATCATTGCCATAAAAGAACCATTTGCAGTATTTAGCTATATAAATAGAAAAGCTTTACAAACTATGCAATGTCCATTTAAATTCAGTATTTGTATTTTTAACTTTCAAAACTACCTCTATTCAACAGGGTTATATCAACCCTTTTTTCCACATTTATTAGCTAATAAGAAATTGGAATTACATGGCAGAATAATTTCCATATTTTCAAGAGTTCAGATGTTATCTTAAAGTGAAGTTGTCCCATAGTTGTCCCTCTTTGTTGCATGGCTATTACAGTTGTTATGTCTTCTTAGTCTTCCTGTTCTTTCTCCTACACTCGACACTGGCTCCCAGATTCTATCACCAGGCCTTATCCCTCTATATCCATTGGTGTGTGTGTGTGTGTGTGTGTGTGTGTGTGTGTGTATACATATATATTGATATACATACATATATACTTATATCTTACTGGGATAAATGACCTCATTTTTGTTTGTTTGTTTTTGTTTTGTTGTGTTTTTTTGTTGACACAAAGTTTCTCTATATAGCCCTGGCTGTCCTGGAACTCACTCTGTAGACCAGGCTGTCCTCGAACTCAGAAATATGCCTGCCTCTACCTCCCAAGTGCTGGGATTAAAAGCATGTGCCACCACTGCCTGGCTTGCAAAGATCTCTTGACTGGACTTTCTCCTGTTATATTTGTGTTCTACTAATCTGTCATTAAAAGCATTACTGGTGCTATATGTTATCATTAATATCATTAATATTTAGTTAATTTTGGTATGTTATGGAATCTACAAAGGAATTTTGAAGAAATATCAACCTAAGGGTATTCAAATTCAAATAAGTTGATATTATTTGCTCTGAATATCACACCTTAAATCATTTAGACTGCATTCTCAAGGCAGTGGGCTGCTGGAGATTTCCAGGTGTGGAGAAAGAGAAAGATAGGTTTATACTTAGAAAATCATCACAGCAGCTGATGGTAATGCTCCCAGGGTAGGGAGATCTAGATAGGGTGCAAATGCACTCCAGTAAGGGGGGGTAGAATCAGGATGTGGGGACAAATTGTAAAGTATGAGAAAGAAGAAAGAGGACAGAGACAGAGACAGAGAGGCAGACAGAGAGACAGAGGAAAAGATAGAGAGATGTACACACAGAATGAGCACTAAGAGAAATATAGATAGGGCAACTCAGGTTGGGTACTTAAACACCATCACTGGCCCTGAGAAAGAGAAGAGTAGTATGACCTTGAGGGGTTGGGGAGTGGTTAGATAGTTAAGGAGCCCAGTAGGAAGGTAGGGAGCCATGCTTTTGGGGGACAGAAGTGGAGAATCCCAGAGATATCCAATGCAGCAGGAAGTGGGGTGAAGCTGTGCTGCCAGCATGCATGTTTCCCATGCTTCTCCTTGTGACTCTACTACAAGGGACAGCAGAGAAGGACTTCCAAATGCATGATTTTCAGTGTTTTCAGGACATCTGAATCTTTTCTCTTCATTGTATTATAGATAAATTCTGAATTAGTTCACTATTTATATTCTAAATTTTGTATGCTCTCTCTTCTCCTTCACACCAGTTATTTGAGCGAATTGGAAACTCAGCTCAGGCCATCTTGGAGATGGGCTGGAGGAAGATCCAGTCATCTTGTGGTCTCTGTGGACACAGTACCTGTATGCTCATGGTGGTGACCACATAGAATGTGCTGTGGTGCTGTTCTGTCCTCCCACATGGGTTTGCTGTGTCTGGTTCAGACTGCTTGGACAAAGTCTCTCTAAAAGGCCTACATACCTGCTACTGTTATGCATTAATGAAACCAGCTGTGGCCAGGTTCTTAGGATTCAGATCCATTTTTTTTCTAGCGGAGGGTATGTCTTTATTAATTTTAATTATTATTATCACTCTATACATGGACAGGCTGAACAATATAAAGGAAGCTCATGTAATGATTCAAACCATTGTGGAAATATCAGTTGAACAACTCAGAATTCACTGTCCAGGTAAGCAATGGGAGGCCACCATTTTTCCCTGGTTATTTCAGCCTGGTATGACTCAAGTCATACACATACAATGTGCCAAGACTCTTCCTCACCTCACCCTATTCTTAAAACAATTTAAGTAATTATAACATGAGCTCCTGAGTTTCCTGAGCTGCAATTCCAATTCTAGTATAAGGACCTCATTTATTCCTAAAGATCCTCGTTACAGAAGCTCTATTCATTCTTAACATTTTGCTTATTTTATTTATGGATATGTATATGAGGATGTGCCACTTGTGTACCTCAGATCCTCTGCATCTGGAGCTACTGGTGGCGTGAGCCACATGACATGGGTGTGAGCAACCAACTCTACCTCTCTGCAATATAGTAAGCACTCTTTACTGGCCATCTTTCTGTCCTCAAATTATTATTTGTATCTATAACAGCACAGTTGCTGCATTCTCAGAAGCTAATCTTAATTAGTACTATTCTTAAGCAAACTTAATATGTAGCAATGTGAATATTACTACATGCATAAACAAAACCATGGCAAAGATTAAAAGTAGCTGAAAACATGATTTCATGAAACTCTTGTATACTATAACATTTCTGAGAAGAATATGCACCTCTAACATGTTTGTGTTATATATGATCACAAGTATAGGCCACATTCTTTGGGTTAAAAATAATGATGCTGATATCATGATTGTTAATACATATGAATATGTCACAAAATCCCAGAGGAGTTATTTGATCTTACTCAAAATCTATGGAACATGTGTGTAAATAAAGTCAAGAGACGATAACAACAGCATGTCTTCTGTGGAGACTTCTGTAGAGACGGTACATTTATGAAAATTGATATTCCTGGTTTAAGTTTCCCATGCTTCTCCTTGTGACTCTACTGCAAGGGACAGCAGAGAAGGACTTCCTGCTTATTTTATTTGGCTTACATTTCCATATTGCAATTCATCTCCGAAGGAAATTAAGACAGGAAACTCAATGAGGGTAATAAGCTAGAGGCAGGAGCCGAGCCAGAGGCCATGGAGGTGTGCTGCTTACTGGGTCTTGTTCACTCTGGTATCTTATAAACCCAGGACCACAAGGCCAGGGATTACCCTTCCCTCAATAGGCTGGGCCTTCCTTCCTTCAATCACTGATTTGAAAAACACTTTACAACTGGATCTTATGGAGGCATTTTCTCAATTAATGTTCCTTTCTTTAAGATACACCTAGTCTGTATGTCAAGGTGACACAAGGCTAACAGGCACAGTGAGCTTCAGAGACTGACTTATTTCATATTTTGCCAAACATATATGTCCTATAGTATATGATAATAAATACTATATAACATAATACATACCAACAAATTGGATAGTGACTTGTAAATAATGCCTTAATAATAACCCCCAACCAATTTGTTTCCAGATTACAAATTAGAAATCCTCTCATCCCAAAGAGAGCCCATTCTTTCCTCTAAGAATCACATTTAAACATTTATTTTATTTAGATGCTAAACTTATATTGTAATATAATATTGAGCTGAGCAGTATTTTTCTATATAAGACAAGTTCCTATTAGTTCTGTTTTTACAAGCTAGCGGACTTTCAAAACTAATTCAAGTTCTATACTAAAAAGGGACTGTTATGAATATAAGTTGTTCACAAATAGAAAAAAGGAAGAGAAAAGGGGACTGAGGGAAGGAGAGAGAAGAAAGAGAGATGAGGTTGGAAGAAAAGGTACTTGGAAGTCACAAAAGAAAAATGAAAACCTATTTATTAAATATCAGAAATAAACCATGAATTATTGCATTTGTGTGACCACACAAAGTAAAACATAAAATACTTGTCTTACAAAATTTTATTGTTTAATTAGGAAGCCAAGAATTATCAAAGGCAGGATTCAATTTAATTGTTAAACGGGTGGTGTAGGCAGTAAACCTACAATAGAAACAATAGAAATGGTGATCTCTGTGCTCTCTGTTCATACTAAATGTACCAGTATGACTAATATTTCTGTCAATAAAAGCAATAATACCAAGAATATGGGAATGAAGAACCAAAGTAGCAAATCTTTAATGTATTAAAGGCAATTACACTCTAAACTCAGCTCAATGGATAATAAATTAGAGAGCCGAGCCTTTTATTTTGTGAGTTGTTCCTTCCCCCAGAGAGAATATAGGAAAAATATGGGCATGAAAGGTCTGCCTTCCACTTTATGACTTACGACAGGAACAACACAACACTGTGCACTACTTGCTAAGAGCACATTTTGTCCACCATCCTTCACCTACTTCTCACTGAGCCTTTTCTTGTGAGATGGTATCATTCAAAAATAGAGAAGAGATAAAAGGATAGACAGTGTAGGGACTTCCAGCAAGCCTCATATGATGACTAACATATGTGGAAAGGCTCCTCTTTCTACAGCCTATCTATTTATCTCTCCTACAACCATGACCCCACTGTTAGGTACCACAAGATTCATATATGGGAACCATTTCAGGTGAGTGAAACAACTTGTTCACAGGGAAAAGAAATTAAAATCCAATGACTTTGGATTCACCTTCAGATATTGAGGGTTAGACAGCTGAATTTTCTAATGTAAAATGTTCTCTAAATGTTTTTCTTCAATCAATACCTAGGATTTTCTCTCCAGGTGTCTAAGTAGCATAAATACATTTTTAAAACTTTTCCTGAAAGTGGATTAGACCATATCAGTGACATCTTATCATTAACATGATGGTTTAAAACAATCAGTGATGCCTTATTACCATGTTGAAATAAAACATATAAAAGATATCTTATTCTTAATGTATTAAATTAAAATATCTTCTCAGCCACTCAGGGAAATATCCCACTGGGAACAGTGCTTGAGAACTTTATCTATTCTGGGGTCCAGGACTGGAAGTTCACTTCATTTTATACTGACCATCAACTAAAAGGCCCTGTGTGGCTGTGGACCTTAACTTCATTATCTATTCACCTACTGAAGGTCATCTTGGTGACTACCACACTTAGTCATGCGTGAAAAAAGCTGCTAAACATGTATGCCAGAGTTTTTTGCAAGGACGTGAATTTTTTTTCAAGTTCTTTTTCATAATTGCCATAGGGTTTGTGATTTTGCTTCAATCAGTTACTTTGAGAATAGATCGTTATGTTCAGTATATAAATAATATGTTAGTGGATTTGGAAGAGAAATTGGTTTTCATTTATTTATGAACTCTGACAAGGAAATACCCCGAAAAGCATTGTGCATAAGCTGGCAATATGCTGATGGAGCCGTATTTCAGGCTGCGGCTGATAGAAAACTCCATTGCTAGTATTCTTGGCGAGAGGCAAAGCTGCCTGTTTTATGTGACAGCTTGGAAACCCGATTGAATGCATGTTCAGCTTGTTATTTAATGTTTTGGAAAAAATAAGTCATCAAATGTTATTTTTCTTTCATCAGAAAACCTATAATTCCTATCAAATATGAAATGAACTGAGAACCACAAAGAATATACAGTCCCTATGATCAACTCTCTTCATCTACACTATAAAATTTCACTTTCATTGTGGTTACGGTGGCATAAACAATGAAGAACAGTTCAGTTTTGCAATTGCAGCAGTTGATAAGAATATTCAGCTATAAAAATTCTGCGGAGTAAAGCATGTTTACGAGGACACTGAGAACAGCCATTTACATAAGCCTTTGCTTTCTATTATAATATTCCGCATTTTATTTTTCAGAGAAGGACAATTGATATCCCAGTTTGAACATCATATTCATCAAATAAATTCCTAGATTCATTCTCTAATTACTAAAGTTAGTTAGAATTGATGACATTTGAAACAGGCAATTTCATGGAACTTTTATATTGATAAAAATCTCACAGAACATCCTAAGAGCACCACAGTAAATTTTTTAAGCAAACACACATTAATGAGAGTTTTAAGTCACAAAGATTTTAAGATTTATTTTGTTATTATTGTTGCTATTTTTACTTCTTTTTGCTTGCTAGCTTTTTATGATTGTTTTTAATTATGCATATGTGTGTATCTATGTGCATGTAAGTGTACATGAGTACAAGCACCTGCAGAAGCTGAAAGAGAGCATCACATCCCAGAGGTATTGGTTAACGTGTTTATGAGTCACCTGAAGTGGATACTGGGAATATAACAACATACATTTGACAGCTGAACCACCTCTCCAGCCTCACTTGTTTATTTTTGAAAGGATATCTCCTATTTAGCTCAGTCTGGCCCTCAAACAATCAGACTTCCCGTCTTACCTTTCAAGTGCTGGAGTCAATCGTTGATATCCACTTTCTCAATCGCTTAGCAATCAGAGCATATTAAGTTTAAAATGGATGTTGTGGTTCAAATCTAAAATGTCCCCTTCGGTTCATGTTGGGAATTCTCATTTTCTACCTGGAAGCACTGTTCTGAAATGTGAGGTGCCTGCAATGTCTTGTTCACAGAAGTAGGCTATGAGGGGCTGGCATCCCAAGGTCAAACAGAAGTAGGCTATGAGGGGCTGGCATCCCAAGGTCAAATCTCTGACCCATTCCAGCATGTGCTCACTTTCTGCTTCCAGGCTGGATCCTATGAAGGGCCCATATATGGATGCATTTCACCATGCCTTCTCTGCTGTAGTGGACTAAAGGCCCTCTGAAACCAAACAACAAAATAAAATCGTTCCTTTCTTCAGTTGTTTCCTAATGGGATTTTGTTACAGAGACATGAAAAGAACTTTTACTACAATATCTTTGCTGTTGTTGACTTGCAAAGGACATGTATTGACTCTTACCTAACTATCCAAGAGTAGATGAAGTAGTTATGCTTGACTGACAAAAAAGCAACTCAAAAGAGGGATGGCTTGATTTGTTTACAGTTTAAGAGGACTGTTCAGTGATGGGGGAAAGGCATGGTGGCAGGAACCTGAGAAATCCAGCCATGCTGTGTCTGCTGTGGAGAAACAGAGGGGGAAGACTGTTTCACTAGGCTTCAAATTTCCTTTTATTAGTGGAGGAGTCTATTCCAGGAAGTCGTGCCGCCAACATCCAGGGAAGGTTTTTCTACTCAGTCAAACCTATCAGGAAACATATCCAGGCAAGTTCACAGGTATCTTGTAGATGGTTCCAAATCCAATTAAATTAAAGAGTCATAATTCACCATCACAGGTGAATTCTGTTCTGATGAGCAGAGTCTGAAGAGTTTCAGCTCTGTCCTTGGGTCTCAAAAAGTCCTTACTTACAAGCCAGTCTAAGATTGACCTTTAACCATCCCAAACAAGAGTCCTATCTAGATTTGCTTAGAACTTTCACTCCGTAGATTATAGTTATGACCTTTTTTGTTATAGTTACTAAAATTTCTAGTGACCTTCAGATAAATTTGCATACTGAGATTCTTTTCATTGTCCATATTAAAGGCCAGTGCAAAGAAGGAGTGCTAGGTCTTATTTTCATCAATGCATCTGATTAAAATGCATGACCTTTAAAGAGTATTTTCTCTTTGGTTGTTACTAACTGCAACAAAATTTAGAATACCAAGTTTATTACAAAAATGTATAATATTATGTGCATTACGAAAATCTTTAAGGTCCTTGTCAGTCATAGCAGTATGCTTCCAGTTACTGTAAAAAATTTGTATTTTGTATAGTTTCATCTCATATTCAGATCATGCTAACCCAAGTCTTTTCTAAATCTTTGAGATTTTAACAGATTAATTATAAAAGTTAGAGGATAACTGAAGTTGGTCATTTTAACCAGTTGAAAGAAAAATTAGAAACAACAATAGATGCTAGTTGCAAATAAACCATCTGATCTAGCCAGTGGTGGGAAGAAAGATGCTACGCAGGAAAAAGGTTCACAGCAAGGTCAAACTAACCGTGTGGTTTCTGTGAGACAGAAATTATGTAAAAAAATGTGCTGTGAAGATTTCTAGGACATACTAAGATTGATACATAGCAGCAGAGTTTCCCATCTGTTGTTGACTTCCCAAGCTTTGACCATGTTCATGTTATTGTTTTTGTTGGTAGCACTTGGCATCCCGATAGCTCAAGTCAAAAATTTCAAGTAGTAATACACAGAAATTATACCTGTTGTCTAAGGCTTTAAAATAACAAACCAAACAAAATATGGTATTATTCCAAAGAGAAAATATTGATTTTATTAACACATGCATATTAGTGCTATTGACAGATTTCTATGACAGTAACAAAATACCAGATATAACCAACCTAAAAAGCAAAATGATTAACATTGGCAAAACCATTTTGGAGACTTTAGTCCACAGTTGGTTGTTCTGTAGCACGATGGTGTCGCTTAGCAGAAAAGCAAGTTGCTCACATTGTGTTGGTTGAAAGAGAGACAGGAATAATTGATACCCTTTAGTTTCCTGTGATTATGCATATCCTAGTATTACCTAAGAGTTCCTGTTACACTCTACTTAAAGGTCTACCACATATCAACAGGGCCAAAGAAGACATTCCAGGTGTAAACTTAGCACAGTAAATTTACAACATAAATGACCTAGTGTGGAAGCTCACACTTGGAAGCAAGTATCCTAGGTTTCTTGTTTACAAGTACTGGGCTACTCACAGGAGTTGGCACATGTATCTTAGAAAGAATTAATGGTTAGTGTAAATTAATCTTTTCTCTAATGGAAAATCTTTCCTGATAAAATACAGAATACCCAGTTAAATTTGAATTTTGCAGAACGAACAACACAGAAGTCCGCTGTCCATTCTAAAAGGGTTATAGCACCTCAAATCCCACACTCAGATCATGCGCTCAGAACGCCCGTGCGAATTGGCTGACTCTTTAAGTCACAGAGTTCCTGAGAAGAAGGCTGATCTGACAACAAGGAGGATGGATGCATAAGAGAATTCAGGCAGCCTTTCTGTTTGCAGTTCTGGTGGGTTTTGAGTGTCCCCAGTGTTGAAATATATAGGAAACATGTAAGATAGCACTGCTCAGTGCACCTTTTCTTCCTTAGAAGACAAAGATAGGAAACAGGAAGAAGTGGCGGAAATTTTACTTTATCTAGATGCATAGCTATGGTTCTCACAGAAAATGACCTGTGATATAGTGCTGGAGACTTATAAACTTGTGGACATTTTTTTAAATGAAATTTAGCATGAGCTTTCCCACTGTGCAAGCTATAGAAGAGCATGTTTGTTGAAAAAAATGCAACTGATAGAAAAAAAAACTGGAAGAAACCAAGATCTTGTAGAAAGAAAGACAGCTAGTTGGTGGAGGTGCACACCCTTAATCACATCACTCCTGACGCCAAGTCAGAAAACATTGTGAGTTCAAGGACAGCTTGGTCTACAGAGTGAGTTCTGGGACAGCCAGGGCAACACAGTGAAACCCTGTTTTGAAAAACATATACCCCTCAAAAAAAAAAAGAAGGAAAGAAAGAAAGAAAAAAAGAAAGAAAGAAAGAAAGAAAGAAAGAAAGAAAGAAAGAAAGAAAAACAAATAATAAAACCACGTGCCCTATCCCATAAATATTTGCCTGTCATGGAAAAAAGTTACAGAAAAGGATCAATTATTTATTTTTGGTCAGCCCAATGCGGAAGGCTGCTCTCTCTGGCCTGGAACATGCCGTTACTGACCCCTTTCCTCAAGGTGAACAGATGTGGCAGAAGGCAATGCGAGCCTGATGATACACGTACCCTCGTGGCTCTGTAACAGATGTGGACCTTGGCCAACAATAGTTCTCTCCAGAGCTACTCACAGGCTACAGGCCTGAAGCACTCCCCAGGCCTCTAAGCCTGCAAAAACCGAATTTACCCAGCAGGGCAGCTGATTCCTTAGAGGAAAGGAGAGAGGTGCTGTGAATTAAAACAATCTCTCCCAGCCTCGGGTCCAGGCTCATGTATGTGTAAAAATAGGACAGACATCATTTTACAAGTCTTTTCAGTTGAAAATATTTAAAAATTTAAAATATATTGAGAATTAATTTTTCTTTCTTAAATAATTTAATGTTTATCAATGCAGTCAATCTGGTGTGAAATACTTTCTTATATTTTTATTGGATAGAAATAATAAGGACCATAATTTCTATCTGAGGAAAGGTGTGATGTATTTCATCCCTGTAGCCACTCTGTGTTTGTGCATGGACCACACAAAACTCATGCTGCAGAAAGTGCCTGAGGCCTGTGATGAGGCTTAGAGCACCGACCACATGGAGGGAGGCTGACTTAGTGACAGGCATTCATCACTGCAGCCGAAGACTGGCAGCGTCACTCTGCTTGTGTAGAAAGACTGGCAATCTGCCCACAGCTTGCTGAAAGATTCACGGGCAATGCTCTTCCGGGAGCAGCAAGCTAAACCACAGAGAGCCCCCACTACTGATACAATGAACATTATTTGTCTGTTATATAACCAGTGACTCCATAATCTTAATCTTGACTAATTCTGAAGTCGGCACCATATTGAGGAGATGACCTCATATCCAGGGACTTGTGGGTGCAACACACTGTGGGGATTGAGTAAGCTGTTGGATAAAATTGCAAGTCATAACTGTCGGGGGTGGGGGGAAGATGAATCTGGCTGACAATAAAGGAGAAGTGAGTATTATATAATTGTCTCTAACAATATAACAAATTGATATGACACAAGCAAACCTTATACATATCTACCTTTCCCTATGCTTTCTTTATACATGCAATCATTATGTAACAATATCATCTAACATCAGTCTCATAAAATAAAGATGACTTTTTTTGTCCAAAGATGAAGAAGAAATTGAAGTATAGAAAATAGGTCCATTTCACATGCTAAGGATCATGCCAAGATTCAGTGAGCAAGGTGACGTTCTCAGATCCCACAGCTCTTACACAATCTAGACTCTAGATATCGGACAAGACAATAGTTTCTTTACTGGCTATGTGTGGCCTCTCACTTGGGTCTGCAACTTTTCCATGTCTATGTTGACCTCTAATGACCATTGATCATACAATAGCACATGAAGAGACCCTTCTTTTACACTTAGTTTTGTCAGATTCATGTATGCCCACGATGCATTGAGATGTTTTCCCTCCATTACTCTGGTTTCCTCCCCTTCCCCTACTTCCATCTTTTACATGTGCAGAGTTACCACTGCTTATGTCCATGATCCCCACAGCCAGGTGGTACCAAGAAACAACACTTAACAGTACTCCCCCCATCCTCCAACCTTTCCATTCTCTCTTCAGCTGTGTTACCTACTCTTGAGCTTAGAGGGTGGCTATAAACACCTCATTTAGGTTGAACACTCCACAGTCACCCTTAGCCATTGATCAAGCTATGAGTCTTTACACAAATGCCCTCTGCCGAAAAGCTTGGCATTTTAGGGGAGAGGACAGAAATGTCCCTATTTTCACTAATCAGAATGTGTAAGAATTTACTCAAAGCCTCCACAGTGTCCCCTGTGCTTAGACACAAAGTTAGCAAAACAGATCCAGAGTTAGTAGCTTGAATAGGAATGGTACCCAGAGACTTATATATTTGAATGCTTAGACATCAGGGAATGACACTACTTGGGAGGGATTAGGATGTATGGCTTTGTAGGGGGAAGTGTCTCACTGGGGGTGGGCTTTGAAGTTTTAAAAGTCTAAGCCAGGTCCAGTGTCTCTTTTTTCTTGCTGCCTGATGGTCTGGATGCAGAGTTCTCACCTCCTTCTTCAGCACCATGTCTGTCTGCTTGCTGCCATGATCCCCATCATGATAAGGAACCCAACCTCTGAAAAGGTAAGCAAGCACCAATTAAATGTTTTCTTTTATAAGAGTTGCCATGGTAATGGTGTCTCTTCACAACAGTAGAACACTGTTTAAGACATTAGTTTAAAAATCAGCTTGAATAATATTCTAAGCAGCTATGGCACTTCTTATAGGTTAGAAATATCTCAGTCCAAGAGATGTTTTTATAATTAAACATTTCTCCAGTGGGAGAAATGTCATAAATTTGAGTTTCTTTCAAGAAATTACTGCATATGATATAACACTGTGTCAATATCACATAGACAGGAAATTATAATTTTGAGTAATATTATCTTTACTAAAATACATATTGATAACGTTGGCTTTTGTTACTTCTTAATCAGTGTACAGTTACAAAAAAGTTATATTACTACAAGAAGTGGGAAAATGAAATAGTCACCTTGAGTTTTTGAAATTGTATTTTATCCTCTTACTTTCTGGTACTTTTATGATTGACCCAAGCAAAGAGCAAGTTTCTCTGCAGGTGGCTAATAATGTGTCTCTCACTTTCCTGTGAAACAAAGGCTTCTTAAGGAGCAAACTTAATAGACTAAAAGTTTATAAAATAGAGGCTTTCAAGTATGGTCATTTTTCTGCCGTGTGCTTTCTGGGTCCCTGGGACAGATAATTATTTGGCTTTTCAGACAGCCAAGTCTCACATGCTTATAAAATTTACAATAGTCCTTCTTAAAGCATTTGACTTCACTGAGAGTATTGGGTATTTATTCACTTACAATATAAAGAAAAAAATAAAGAAAAACTGATTTATTTTGTTTATAAAATTTTAGTAGCATGATGAAAAATAACTATGAAAGATTTGAGGCCTGCTGTGGAAGTGTTGGCACGAATGTATACTCAGAAACAGTCATACTCTCAGAAATCTGAGTCCCTGTAGAGAAAAATGGCAGGCACATTTTCCTCTAGTTAGGGGTTTTCTTTAAAATATACTTATTATTTTTATCTATGAGTATTTTGCTTGCATGTATACAGCAGATGTGTGCCTGGTGTTCATGGATAGGGCATTGGCTACCCGGGGGAGGGGGATGGAATTCAGCATAATTATGAGTCACTATGATGGTACTGGAAATAGACCACAGGTCGTCTGTACCAGCAAGTGCCTTAACCATTGAGCCAATTCTCCAAGCCCTGGTTAACTGTTTCTATTTTCAAACTGAGTACTTTGGTGTTGAATGGGTTCTTCTTGAACTACCCCAGAAGTATACAGAAAACTTGAAAGAACTCAGATCTTTTCATTTTCATCTTTCCTCTTCTTGGACTGATCCCACAAATCAAGTACCCTTGATAGTCATCAACAGCATGACAGAATGACCACAATATCTTCCTGCTGGTATTCTCTCTCTCTTTTAAATCTCATTTCTTTTCAAATATGTCAGGCTCTTTAATGTCTCCATCCCCTCTTATTCAGACAATGACTGCTTTTTTCTTCTACCTTTTCTCTAGAATCTATCTCCTTGAAACACAATCCTCTTAATCCAAATAACCCAACTAAAAAAAGTGGGTAAAGAGATAAAGAGAAAATACTCAACAAAGAAATCTCAAATGGAAATGTTTAGCATCTTTAGTCATCAGGGAAATGCAAATCAAAACAATTCTGAGATTCTACTTTATACCATTCAGAATTGCTAAGATCAAAAACTCAAAAAACAGAACATGTTGGTGAAGCTGTGGAACAAGGGGAACACTCCTCCCTTGCTAGTAGGAGTACAAATTTCTACAACCACTCTGGAAATCAATCTGGCAGTTTCTCAGAAGATTGGGAATAGTTCTGCCTCAAGATCCAGCTATATCATTTCTGGGCACATACCCAAAAGATGCTCCAGCATCCCACAAGGACACTTGCTGAACTATATCCATAACTTTATCGATAACAGTTAGAAACTGAAAACAACCTAGATGTCTCTCAACTGAAAAATGTATAAAATAAATATGCTTCATGTATACAATCAATACTACTCAGCCACTAAAAATAAGGACATGATGAATTTTGCAGGCAAAGAGATGGAACTAGAAAATATCCTCCTGAGTGAGATAACCCAGACCCAAAAGGACATGCATAGTATACACTCATTTATAAATGGATATTAGCCATAAAGGTCAGGATAACCATGTCAAATAACCAGAAAGGCCCAAGGGAGGATGGTTGAATCTTTCTCAGAATGGAAAACAAAATAGATATCAGAGGTTGACTAAAGGAGGGAACTGAGTAGAAGGGATGTAGAGGGGAGCAGGGTGGTGGTGGTGAACCATATGTAACAAGAGCAGGGGAGAGAGAAGGAGGAGCATTGGTGTGTGTTTTGGGCGTCAGACAATCTCCAGGATATGCCAGGGATGAGATCTGGGATGGGGAGAGGCACCAGACCGTCTATGAGGGTGATGCTAGCAAAGACTCCTAGCAGTGGGGGATAATGGTCCTGAAGTGGCTAGAGCAAGTGGGGAGGATTCCATGTGGAGGGAATAAGGACAGCAGCCCACTCACAAAACCTTCAACCCAATATGTGTCCTGTTTATAAGATGTTCAGCAACAAAGATAGAGCAGAGACTGAGGGAATGGCCAACCCATGACTGTCCCAAATTGAAATCCATCCCATAGGCAAGAACCAATCCTTGACACTATTAATGATTTGCTGTTATGATTGCTGATAGGAACCTAGCATAACTGTCTTCTGAGAAGCTCCCCCCAGCAGTCACTAGACAGAGAGGCAGAGACTCATCCAAATATTAGATGAAGCTCAGAGTCTTACCAAAGAGTAGGGAGAAGGATTGCGGTACCTGAAGGAGACAGGGACTCCTCAGGTTGATCAACAGAGTCAACTAACTAGGATCCTTGGGGGCTCACAAAGACTGAATCACCAACCAAAGAGTGAGCACAGGCTAGACATAGCCCCACTGCACATATGTAGCAAATGTGCAGCTCGGTCTTCATGAAGGTCCCCCAACAACAGGAGTGGAGGTTGTCCTTGAGCCTGTTGCCTGCCTGCCTGTAATGGACCACCTTGTCTGGCCTCAATGGGAAAGGATGAGCCTAGTGCTACAGCAACTTGATGTTGTTGTGGTGGGGCATCACACCCAAATCAGGAATCCACCTTCCAGAAAAGAAGAGAAAGTTGGAATGGGGGAGCATTTGCCTGATGGAGAACTAGGCTGATATTAAGTTGTAAAGTGAATAAGTAAGTAAGTAAATAAATGCAAGACAACAAAGTGAATAAATAAGTTAATTAAAACAAAACAAAACTCAATTCTCTCTTAATCTCATTTTCTCCAGATGTTGTTCAACTTCTTGACTTGGGGAACAGCCACAGCTTTTCTACAGTCTACAGCTTTTCCCTCTTCACCACAGTCTTGCTCTACCACATGTAAACTATTTTCATCCTAAACCCATTGATAAATCTAGGTGGATATGTTCTGGCTGCTAATCTACTAACCTACTCTTCTGCACATGGAATATTCCCTTCTATCTGGTTAGTAACTCTTCCTTGGTAACCGTCAACACAGGCTCCTTGGTCTCTCCTGCACATTTCCAGTAGCACATCCTTGAAATTCTTTCTCTAATTGAAATGTGTAAATAAAAGGATTTTTCAGGGGACAAGTTCTGGCCCATTCTTTACCTCTGAATGGTCACCTACGCCATTTTTTCATGAAACAATGTGACATTCACACTTCAAAATTTATATGCATACACACCTACTTGAGATGCCTTCATTTCAAACGTCTGCTTTATAAAATCAAACTCTTTATCATCTCCTGAAAGGCTTACTTCACCCTTTCCAGCAAACAGGATTGTTGTCAACCAAGCTGTTTATTTGAGTTACTGTCTGGTGCTGTGAATTAAAATATCACCATGAAAAGTAACTTCAGAAACAAAGGGTTTATCTCATTAAGCCTATGCTGATGGAGGGCTAAGATCCACAATGGAAAGAAGGCATGGCATCTGGAGCAAGAAGCTGTTCATCACATCTTATGCACTCACAGGAATCTGAGAGAACAAGCAGGAAGTAGAGTAAGGCTATAACCCCCAAAACCTACCCACCAGCACACACTTGCTCCTACAAGGCTCCCATTCCTAAGGGATATATAGCATCCACAACCAGCAGCATCCATTGGGATCAAGTGTTCAAATTCATGAATCTACTGGGAGATACTTCTCATTCAAACCTGTGCACTGTTGAAAACAAAAGGCTTCTGAGACTTTTCTCTCGCCAATGTTTTTTTAATTGTTTGCCAAGTAACACTGTTTCTATGAGCTACTAACTGCTTATTTGTCTATATATCTGTTAACACACTCACACACACACACACACACACACACACACACAGAGGCACATGCACACACACACATTTGCACATACACTGATTCTCTACTTTTCTTCATCTCTCTCTCTCAACAATAGTGCCAAAATTTGCCAGATATTTCTTTCATGAGTAAATAGAGTCACTCACATTTTACCCATTACATCAGCAATGTCCAACAATATTCTTACAACATATATCAGGTCTTGACACTGTTGTCAAATCTTTTGTTTTATTTTATTTTTGTTTAATATTTCAGTTAAGTTGAAGAAAAATAAAATTTTCTAAGTAGACCCCACAAATTTGCATGATCTTGTAGTTTTTCTTAACTTTACAACCCTCCTGCCAGTCAACTAGAGGGTAAAATGTGCATAAAATATGATGAGCAGTTCCCAGATTCTGCTGTCTATTCTCTGCCTTCCCTTCTATTGAGGACTCTGATCCCTCTGCTGCCAAACTGGTCTCCTCCTGCCTGCCAGATGCATTAGGTTAGCATCTGTCTGCTCATTCGTGTAACTGTACAGTTTTCTTTGGAAATCTGCCTCTCCTCCTAGCCTCACTAATGCCTAGACTCCTAGCCTCATTCACCTCCACACCCAGGCGCTCTACCTCAGACACTTCCACTGATGTTTCCAATCCTGATGGGAACTGTATGCCTTCAGACAACTTCTTTGACTACTGATAAGAACTCAGTGAACCCTCAGTGTTTTTCTTACCACCAGTTAATTTTTAATTTAGTGCTGCCTCACTCTTCTGTGTTGTTCATCTAAATTTAAAGCCTTTGGCAAGAATCTTCTTTTGTTCAATATTTTATATTCAATCATAAGCACAGTGCACCTAACATGTACCCAAAAGTTATGTATAAAATAATAAATAAAATGGAAACAATGATTTAAAAATACTCCTTCTAAAGTAAGCTGTAACCTGGGCTCCATAGGGGCAATTTTGAGTTTCAGCCAGATTAAGGTTATTACAGTCATACCCAATGGAACCACTGTAAGATTTGATTTTATACAAACACCCTGTGATTATTTTGGGGACAGAAAAGAAAATGAGAAGGAGGAGGAAATGAAGAAAGTAACAGATTTAATTTTTGAATTCAAAGCACATTGTGTATGTAAGAAATATCCTCTTCATTTTTCTTTAAGATTCTCTCTATCAAACACTTCACAGGAAAGACAATTATCCCTGTAATGAACTTGAACATGCAGACTTCATTACTGTCATTGTTTGGAAAGGCCAAATAACTCTAATCCGTACAAGAGAGCCTTCTACACACTCCAGTATCTCCTTTTATCTCTTCATATTTCACAGTGGAGATGAAATCCATGCCACTGATATACAAGGAGATAAAAATGTGAGTTGGATCTATCAGTTCTGGTGTAGCTCACTCCACAGGTCGTATGCAGAGTGATACCTCATCCCATACTCCCCCAGGGCTTGAAAGAATTAATACAAAACCAAAGATGTGCCTAAACATATCCTCCCGGGAGTCACTTAGGCACTTGATGCTTAGTTCTAATTCTCTTGTTGTTACTGTAGTTTTCACAGTATGTCCCTTGCAAAGATAATAATTTCAGTGTGAATATACCAGCTAAAGTTTATGAAATGAGCTATAATTTAACTTGTCTCTGGGAAATTAATTGCTCAAAAATCTACCTCTCTAATATGTTTTATTTTTCCTGATAAAGGTAACTGTTACAGGGCCAAACAGCTACAACAGCAACAACAACAACAACAACAACAACAACAACAACAAAAACAACAGCTCTCTTGACTGTAACTATCCTATAAAATGGGTCAAAATGGCAGGAACACGTGAAGAATGACAGATAAGCTCTACATTACTTGCATAATTTATGTTGCCATATGCTACTCTTATGCAAACATAAGAGATTGCTATAGTGTATGTATTCCATTATTGAGTTCTTGTTATTTTATTGTCTTTATTTCTTTCTGTCTCCTTCTCTGCCCCCAGTACATACATGTGTGTGTGCTGCAATATCCCTAATAGTTTCTGTAAGATAATATTCTGCAGAACTGAGGTGGGAAAAATGCTTCTTAGGGTTTGCAGAGTTCCCACAACAGAGAAGCCGTAATTTTTCATTTAGCAATTTATTTTCCATTCTAAATTTCTTTTATTCCTGGTAGCCAAGACGGTGTAGATTTGAGAGAATAATTTGTAACTCACTCTTCGAAGTTTTATTACTGGTTAGTAACTTCCTTTTGGAACCATGATGCTTTGCTTCAGCCATATTTAGTTGGAGACAGGAGTCCCATGGAAAATATGACACTATGAGTAAAAAATCTTCCAGAATCATAGGAGTGCAGGAGTCCCTTTGTTATTTTGATAAGTCTTTGCAGGTTCGAGTCTGGTCTGAAACAATGGGCTCAGACTAGAATATCTACATTTGAGTTGGCGCTAAGTTCAGATCTTCTTCAATGGAGGCTTGCAAGAGCTGCCTCCTTTGTCTTTCTAACGCCAGCCATTAGGAAGTCACCAGCCATCTAGGAAGTCACAAAACATTAAAGAGTCACAAAAACATCTTTGTCTATGTTTGAGTTTCAAAACTTGTTTCACTGGATACATTTTACCTGGCTGATTTCACATGTTGCATACTGCACTTTGTGCAGTATGGTTATGCTAATTGTTCTCGCTTGGCTAGCTACATCTTTTAATATGTAAATGTCAGAACCAGGTGCTCACAAAAGGGGCTCCTTACTAGAGAAATGACACACATTTCCTCAATGTAAGGAAACCTGTCTGTGTGTCATCATTTTTCACCAAATTGTATCTTCCTGGCCAGGGAACCCTGGATTTGCCCGCAACTGAACCTCCACAAGGGGCAGCGGCTTGCGGCATGTATGTGTATGCACATTAGTGCATGCACCAGAGAAGATGCCAAATTCTCTGAAGCTAAAGTTATAAGCAGTTGTGAGGTATGGGGGTGGGGAGGGTGGGGGCTAGGGGAGGGGGAAGGCGGGTGGCAGGTACTGAGAATCCTTATTGGGTCTTCTACAGGATCAACATGTGTTCTTAAACCCCGAATTGTCTGTTCAGCTCTAAGCTTTCATTTTTGAATGAATAAAAGAAGGGACAAAGTATCATTATCTGTAGTCTCCAAACTTTGTTTCTTTCTCCAGCAAATGTGTGGAGACTATGAAAGTTAAGACAACAGTCTTGGGATTGGAAAGGATGCATGAGATTTCAGCTCTTAGGGTTCAACAAGGACTCATTCATGTTTCAACTATACATGCACTCATTCATAGGCCAGGCCATATCTGAGTGAGGTGTCTTGGGTAACCTCATTTCTGATTGGCCAAGCTTTAATGATCTGAACACTAATGAAGAATGTCATTTATCATCAACATAAAACTACATGCAGCCGGAAATTGTGGGAGAAGATATCAACAGCACAATTTTATCCAGTGTCATAAAACTTCTTAGACACTGACAGACTAGTCCACAGAGGTAAATCACATGGGGAGGGCTTGACTGAACACATTAATTTAAGTGAGATCAGTTTCTTTCCTCTTACCACAACACAGCTTTTCAGGATGATTGTTTGTATTTGAACCAGTCAAGCCTTCCATTGGGTCTGCAAGCCATCATTCCTGTAGCAAATGAGGCCAAGTGGCTTGTTGTAGCCCTTGGCAGAAGCCATACATGAAATAGGCCTGTTGGTTCTCTGTGCAGTGCTGAGAGGAGAAGTTTATGTGGTTTCAAAGCAACCATCAGCTGTTCACTTGAGCATAGCCTCATATGTACTGAGACAGTTATTACAATATTAATATGCCAGTTCAGCAGTCACAGCGAACAGGAAGCTGTAGTTTCACCTTTCAAGAAAATATGTGTAGGGACTTCTATTCTTGTCATGCAGCAGTCAGGCATGAGTGGTTCCTACATTAACTAGAAACAGCATGGCATGCTCTCCTCACAGTTCACTTTAGACAGGTATTAAGAGCACCTCCAAGTTAGGGTTGCTGGAGAAAAATCTCAGGCTTTTAAATGATCCCACCTGCAGTTGCATAATGCTTAGAAACAGCATTCAGGACACAGATACTTCAATGTATGTCAAAAGTGTATATGAGCTGTGCTGAAACACCATCAGAAATAAGTGACTGTATCTGAAGGGCAGTCATGTGACCTTCAACCGTGCTAAGTGTTAGACGTCTGTATAGATCCCCATACTCTCGGAGGGAAGTAATGCTATTTTCCCCATTTTAAAATTACAGAAATGGAGGTTACTAATAAAAACATTTGAAATCAAAAGCACCTGGAATGTGAAATGTTTTAAGTACAGATAAAAAGCTCTGTTACCAGAGTACTGAAGAAGAATCAGAGCTAAGCACACACAGGTTGGCTGTGTGTGTGTGTGTGTGTGTGTGTGTGTGTGTGTCTGTGTCTGTGTCCGTGTGTGTATCTGTGCATGAGCTTGTGTGCTGCAGGGAGTCCTTTGAGATTGAGGACCCAGTTCAGGCATTCAGGCTTGGTTTGCAATAAAGACCCATCTTACCAGCCTAGAAGTCTCATTCCTAACCAAATTTCTAAATTTATTCCAAACTGTACACAATCCCTAAAAAATATAGTAAATAATAAAGCCCAAAATTTCAATTTTTATGTACTATCCAGGTTAGAAGGTAACATCTGGATTTTAGAATGTCTCAAATTTCCCCTAATAAGGATTTACTTCTTATAGTTTACCATATGTACCAGCATTATGCACTATAAAGCATAATTGATGCTAACATTTAAGGCGCCAGTCACTTGAGTGTTTCCTACACATGCCTCATACAAGCCACTCCCCAGCCCCTTGAAGAAGCACTTCGTGATGGACACTCCCCAGGATGAAAACTGGATCAGCCCAAGTGACATGCTTGGATCACATACTTTTCAGCAGGCATTACGTTTGAACCGAAACCGCTGATTGGAAAACTGATCTTCACTATGCATACTCAGAACTACAGTGGAACTGAGTGAAAACACAGGGTTTAAACGTCCATGATTACTAGAGACTACTGCCCTTGATGCTATGTTTGTTAGCGACTGCCTCGAGTGACATGAGCTGACTGCAAGTCATGGCCCTCATACACCGCCTACGGGATAAAGTGACCTTGTTTAAACTCAAGGAACATGACTTGGAACACACTGAGAAAAAAGTAAAATAAACCGAGTTTATGTGTGTAAAGGGAACTGTTTGGCCAGTTCTCTGTCTAGCTCACATAAAACTGTCTATAAAGGAAAGGAAAACAGAATATCCATGTCTTCAATCAGCGAAACTACCTGGTTGTGAATGTTTCTATGTTTCCTAATGTTGATTCAGGTTTACACGCAATTTTCCAGCATGCCAGTGATATTCTATATAAAGGTGATGGCTCACAAAATTCACTGGTAAAAGCCAATAATTACAAAATAACAATAAAAATGATATCTCTAAAAAAACACAGGAGATTGACAGCAAAGACAGATAAACTATAAAAACCCACCCTATGTAGGAATTCTTAGAAAGTCTTAGGTTTTTCTGGAGAAGATGTGTTATTCAGAGAAAGTTTAAGTTCTAAGTTGGTTACCCTGGAGTTAATATTATGAGTTTGAGACAGAGCTATGCACAAGCCTAAAAGGGTTATATCTGGTTGACATAATTTTTTTATATATGTTTTGTTTTAGAATTCTGGTTTGTTTGATTTTGCTTTATTGTATTTTTTTTCTTTTTTTTATTTTTTTTTATTTTTTTTTAAATTTTTTTTTATTTTCTATATTCTTTATTTACATTCCAAAGGCTTTCCCCTTTCCCAGTTACCCCCCACCATATGTCCCATAATTCCTCTCCCCCCCCATGCTATTCCCCACTCTTCCCCCCCCCCCACGATTTCTCTGTTCTGGGTCTACAATACTGGATCCAATCTTTACAGGCCCAGGGTCCTCTCCTTTTTTTCTTCTTGAGAGTCATTTGACTTGCTAATTGTGCCTTGAGTATTTAGGGCTTCTGGGCTCATTAATATCCACTTATCAGTGATTGCATTTCGTGTGTATTCTTTTGTGATTGGGTTAGCTCACTTAGGATGATAGTTTCCAGATCTAACCATTTACCTACAAATTGCATGAATTCATTATTTTTAATTGCTGAGTAGTACTCCATTGTATAAATATACCACATTTTCTGTATCCATTCCTCCTTTGAGGGATATCTGGGCTCCTTCCAATTTCTGGCTATTATAAACAAGGCTGCTATAAACATAGTGGAGCATGTGTCTTTGTTGTATGCAGGGGAATCCTCTGGGTATATGCCCAGGAGTGGTATGCCAGGGTCCTCTGGGAGTGGCATGCCCAATTTTCTGAGGAACCGCCACACTGATTTCCAGAGTGGTTTTACCATTTTGCAATCCCACCAACAGTGGAGGAGTGTTCCTCTTTCTCCACATCCTCGCCAGCACTTGTTGTCTCTCAAGTTTTTAATCTTAGCCATTCTGACTGGAGTGAGGTGGAATCTCAGGGTTGTTTTGATTTGCATTTCCCTGATGACTAATGATGTTGAACATCTCTTAAGGTGTTTCTCGGCCATCCGAATTTCTTCTGGTGAAAATTCTTTGTTTAGCTCTGTGCCCCATTTTTTGATAGGGTTATTTGGTTCTTTGGGGTCTAACTTCTTGAGTTCTTTGTATATATTGGATATTAGCCCTCTGTCGGATGTGGGGTTGGTGAAGATCATTTCCCATGTTGTTGGTTGCCGTTTTGTCTTTCTGACAGTGTTCTTTGCCTTACAGAAACTTTGTAATTTTATGAGGTCCCATTTGTCAATTCTTGATCTTAGAGCATAAGCTATTGGTGTTCTGTTCAGGAACTTTACCCCTGTGCCCATGTCCTCCAGGGTCTTCCCAAGTTTCTTTTCTAATAGTTTCAGTGTGTCTGGTTTTATGTGGAGGTCCTTGATCCACTTGGAGTTGATCTTAGTACAAGGAGATAAGAGTGGGTCAATTCGCATTCTTCTGCATGTTGACCTCCAGTTGAACCAGCACCATTTGTTGAAAAGGCTATCTTTTTTCCACCGGATGGTTGTGGCTCCTTTATCAAAGATCAAGTGACCATAAGTCTGTGGGTTAATTTCTGGGTCTTCAATCCTATTCCATTGATCTACCTGCCTGTTGCTGTACCAATACCATGCAGTTTTTAACACAATTGCTCTGTAGTACTGCTTGAGGTCAGGAATATTGATTCCCCCAGAAGTCCTTTTATTGTTGAGAATAGTTTTAGCTATCCTGGGTTTTTTGTTGCTCCAGATGAATTTGAGAATTGCTCTTTCTAGATCTATGAAGAATTGATTTGGGATTTTGATGGGGATTGCATTGAATCTGTAGATTGCTTTTGGCAAGATGGCCATTTTTACTATATTGATCCTGCCAATCCAGGAGCAAGAAATATTTTTCCATCTCCTGAGGTCTTCTTCGATTTCTTTCTTCAGGGACTTGAAGTTCCTGTCATACAGATTTTTCACTTGTTTGGTTAGAGTTACGCCAAGGTACTTTATGTTGTTTGTGGCTATTGTGAAGGGTGTTATTTCCCTAACTTCTTTCTCAGCCTGCTTGTCCTTTGAGTACAAGAAGGCTACTGATTTGCTTGAGTTAATTTTATAACCAGCCACGTTGCTGAAGTTGTTTATCAGCTGTAGAAGTTCTCTGGTGGAGTTTTTTGGATCGCTTAAGTAGACTATCATATCATCTGCAAATAATGATACTTTGACTTCTTCCTTTCCAATTTGTATCCCTTTGACTACCTTATGTTGTCTGATTGCTCTCGCTAGAACTTCAATTACTATATTGAAAAGATATGGAGAGAGAGGACAGCCTTGTCTAGTCCCTGATTTTAGTGGAATTGCTTCAAGTTTCTCTCCATTTATTTTGATGTTGGCTACTGGTTTGCTGTAGATTGCTTTTACTATGTTTAGGTATGGGCCTTGAATTCCTGCTCTTTCCAAGACTTTTAGCATGAAAGGATGCTGAATTTTGTCAAATGCTTTTTCAGCATCTAATGAGATGACCATGTGGTTTTTTTCTTTTAGTTTGTTTATGTAGTGGATTACATTGATGGATTTCCGTATATTGAACCATCCCTGCATTCCTGGAATGAAGCCTACTTGATCATGGTGAATGATCGTTTTGATATGCTCTTGGATTCGGTTGGCAAGAATTTTATTTAGTATTTTTGCATCTATATTCATAAGAGAAATTGGCCTGTAGTTCTCTTTCTTTGTTGGATCTTTTTGTGGTTTAGGTATCAGCGTAATTGTGGTTTCGAAGAACGAGTTGGGCAGTGTCCCTTCTGTCTCTATTTTGTGGAATAGTTTGAAGAGTATTGGTGTTAAGTCTTCTTTGAAGGTCTGGTAGAATTCTGCACTAAAACCATCTGGTCCCGTACTTTTTTTGGTTGGGAGGCTTTCTATAACCCCTTCTATTTCTTTAAGGGTTATGGGACTGTTTAGCTGGTCTACTTGATGCTGATTTAATTTTGGTATTTGGTATCTGTCTAGGAAATTGTCCATTTCCTCCAGATTCTCCAGTTGTTTTGAGTATAGGCCTTTGTAGTAGGATCTGATGATCTTTTGAATTTCCTCTGTTTCTGTTGTTATATCCCCCTTTTCATTTTTAATTTTGTTAATTTGGATACTATCTCTGTGCCCTTTGGTTAGTCTAGCTAAGGGTTTATCTATCTTGTTGATTTTCTCGAAGAACCAGCTCTTGGTTTTGTTGATTCTTTGTATGGTTCTCTTTGTTTCTGCTTGATTGATTTCAGCCTTTAGTTTGATGATTTCCTCTCTTCTACTCCTTCTGGGTGAGTTAGCTTCTTTTTGTTCCAGCGCCTTCAGGTGTGCTGTTAAGTTGCTAGTGTATGCTCTTTCCAGTTTCTTTTTGGAGGCACTCAGGGCTATGAGTTTTCCTCTTAGCACTGCTTTCATTGTATCCCAGAGATTTGGGTAGGTCGTACCTTCATTTTCATTGAAGTCTAAAAAGTCTTTGATTTCTTTCTTTATTTCTTCCTTGACCAGGGTGTCATTGAGTAGAGTATTGTTCAGTTTCCATGTGTATGTGGGCTTTCTGTAGTTCTTCTTGCTATTGAAGACCACTTTTACTCCATAGTGATCCGATAGGAGACATGGGATTAGTTCGGTCTTCTTGTATTTGTTGAGGTCTGTCTTGTGACCAATTATATGATCAATTTTTGAGAAGGTACCGTGCGGTGCTGAGAAAAAGGTATACTCTTTTGTTTTAGGATGGAATGTTCTATATATATCTGTTAAATCCAATTGGTCCAAAGCTTCAATTAGTTTCACTGTGTCCCTGTTTAGTTTCTGCTTTCCTGATCGGTCCATTGAGGAGAGTGGAGTGTTGAAGTCACCTACAATCATTGTGTTAGGTGCGATGTGTGCTTTAAGCTTTAGTAAAGTTTCTTTTACGAATGAGGGTGCCCTTGCATTTGGTGCATAGATGTTCAGTATTGAGAATTCTTCTTGGTGGATTTTCCCTTTGACAAGCAGGAAGTGACCTTCTGTGTCTCTTTTGATGACTTTAGGTTGAAAGTCGATTTTATCTGATATTAGAATGGCTACTCCAGCTTGTTTCCTGGGACCATTTGCTTGTAGAACTGTCTTCCAGCCTTTTACTCTAAGGTGGTGTTTGTCTTTGACACTGAGATGTGTTTCCTGTATGCAGCAAAATGTAGGGTCCTGTTTCCGTATCCAGTCTGTTAGTCTGTGTCTTTTGATTGGGGAATTGAGTCCATTGATATTAAGAGATATTAAGGAATAGTAATTATTACTTCCTGACATTTTGGGAATTGTTATTATTATTTGTATTTGAGTGGTTCTCTTCTTTTGGGTTGGATGAGATGGGGTTTCTATCTTGTTTCTTCTGGGGTGTTGTTTCCCCCCTTGTGTTGGTATTTTTCCCCTATTATCCTTTGTAGGGCTGGGTTTGTAGATAAGTATCTTGCAAATTTGTTTTTGTCGTGGAATATCTTGGTTTCCCCATCTATGGCAATTGAGAGTTTTGCTGGGTATAGTAGTCTTGGCTGAAGTTTGTGTTCTCTTAGGGTCTGCATGAGGTCTGCCCAGGATCTTCTAGCTTTCATGGTCTCAGGTGAGAAGTCTGGTGTAATTCTGATAGGTCTTCCTTTATATGTTACTTGTCCTTTTTCTCTTACTGCCTTTAATATTCTTTCTTTGTTTAGTACATTTGGGGTTTTGACTATTATGTGACGGGAAGTATTTCTGTTCTGGTCCAGTCTATTTGGGGTTCTATAGGCTTCTTGTATATTCATGGGCATCTCTCTCTTTAGGTTGGGGAAATTTTCTTCCATAATTTTGTAGAAGATATTTGCTGGCCCTTTAAGTTGTAGATCTTCATTCTCATCTATCCCTATAATCCTTAGGTTTGGTCTTCTCATTGTGTCCTGGATTTCCTGAATGTTTTGGGTTACCAGCTTTTTGCATTTTGCATTTTCTTTAATTGTTGAATCCATGGTTCCTATGGTATCTTCAGCATCTGAGATTCTGTCTTCTATCTCTTGTATTCTATTGTTGATATTTGCATCTATGACTCCTGATTTCTTCCCAAGGTTTTCTATCTCCAACATTGTCTCCCTTTGTGATTGCTTAGTTGTTTCTACTTCTGTTTTTAGATTTTGTATGGTTTTGCTCAGATCTTTCAGTTGCTTGTTTGTGTTTTCCTGTAATTCTTTAAGGGATTTTTGTGTTTCCTCCTTTATGACTTCTACTCGTTGACCCATGTTCTCTTGTATTTCTTTGGGTGATTTTTGTTTCTCCCCCTTATTGGGATTCACTTTTTGCTCTATATTCTCCTGGATTTCTTCAAGTGATTTTTGTGTCTGCCTTGTATGGGCTTCTAGTTTTTGATCTATTTTCTCCTCTATTACTTTAAGAAATTTATCTAAGTGATCCTCAATCTGCATCTTTACCAGTGATTTTAGATCTGAGTCTTGTTTTTCTGGTGTGTTGAGATATCTGGGATTTAATTGTGTTTGTCTTGCAATGGCTTCTAGCTTTTGATCTATTTTCTCATGTATTACTTTAAGAGATTTATCTAAGTGTTCCTCTATCAGCATCCTGACCAGTGATTTTAGATCTGAGTCTTGTTTTTCTGGTGTTTCGGGGTATCCAATATTTATTGCTGTTGGGGAACTGGGTTCGGATGCCGCCATATTGCCTTGATTTTTGTTAGTAGCGATCTTACGTTTGCCTTTTGCCATCTGGTTAACTCTGGTGTTAGTTGGTCCTGTAGATACTAGCTGGTGCTTGACCCTCCTGTGGGGTTGTAAGGCTATTTCCCAGTGACTGGGATACCTGAATCACTGTCCTGCGGGGGTCTTGCTCACAGATTGCTGACAGGTGGCCTGAGTCCCCCGAGGTCTTAACCTCAGGATATCCCAGGTATTTGGTTCCGCCTGTTGGGCGGCTGCTCTGCACTGCTCCTGCTCAGGGTTCGCTGTCTGATATCCTGTTTCCCCAGGGGTCTTAAAGTTGGGATATCTCAGTTATCTGGTTCCGCCTGCTGGTCCCAAGCTGCTGGGAAGCTGGCTGGGTCCGGTTTCCAGCTTCCCTGCCACTGGCTGGATGGGAGGCTGGTTCGGCCTCCGGCTGGGTCTGGGTACCTGGCACACTGGCTGACTCTGGCTTCCTCACCACCAGCTGGACGGGAAGCTGCAGGCAATATGGCAGCTGCCTGCAGGGAGCTCGGGGTCCACCCCGCGAGTGCAGAGTGCACCCGCTATTCTGTGCCCAACTCCCACTCCAGGCCAGAGTCCCCGAAGGTCTTAAGCTTGGGCTGTCTCGGGTACCTGGTTCTGCCGCCGCCGCCGGATGGTTCTGAGCACCTGGCACGCTGGGTGACCCTCCGGCTTCCCCACCACCAGCTGGGCGGGAAGCTGCAGGCAATATGGCAGCTGCCTGCAGGGAGCTCGGGGTCCACCCCGCGAGTGCAGAGTGCACCCGCTATTCTGTGCCCAACTCCCACTCCAGGCCAGAGTCCCCGAAGGTCTTAAGCTTGGGCTGTCTCGGGTACCTGGTTCTGCCGCCGCCGCCGGATGGTTCTCTGTATTTTTTTTTTAAAGAATATATAATTTATTATTTATCTCTTGCAATCTATTCAAGGTTTAAACAGCAGCAAGGTTTCTCCAACAATATGATATTATCACAACAAAATTAAATAAGGAAAAAACATAAGTCTAATGTACAACTAAAGAATAAAACTTCTAGAAAGAATGGTGAGATGGCTATCATCATGATAACATCATTATCATGTTTTATGAGACCTAGGTTGGTACCAATAATCTCCCTAAACCTCTCTTTTTAAAAATTTTTTATTGGATATATTCTATATTTACATTTCATTTCCATTTTTCTGGTTCCCTGCCCCACAAAGGTCCCACATGCCCTTTTCCCTCCCGGTGTTCCCCCATCCACCCCTTCCCACTTCCCTGTTCTGGTATTCCCCTACACTGATGCTTTGAGCCTTTCCAGAACCAGGGTCCACTCCTTCCTTCTTTTTTTTTTTTTTTAATTTTTATTTTCTATATTCTATGTTTACATTCCAAGGGCTTTCCCCTTTCCCAGTTCCCACCCACCATAGTTCCCATAGTTCCTCTCCCCCCCAACTATTCCCCAATCATTCCCCCTCCCCCCTCAGTTTCTTTACTAAACTGGATGCAATCTTTACATGCCCAGGGTCCTCTCCTTTCTTCTTCTTGGGAATCATTTGACTTGCTATTCGTGTCTTGAGTATTTAGTGCTTCTGGGCTCATTAATATCCACTTATCAGTGATTGCATTTCATGTGCATTCTTTTGTGATTGGGTTAGCTCACTCAGGATGATATTTTCCAGGTCTAACCATTTACCTACAAATTGCATGAATTCATTATTTTTAATTGCTGAGTAGTATTCCATTGTATAAATATACCACATTTTCTGTATCCATTCCTCCTTTGAGGGATATTTGGGCTCCTTCCAATTTCTGAATTTTCACCAGAAGAAATTCGGATGGCCGAGAAACACCTTAAAAGATGTTCAACATCATTAGTCATCAGGGAAATGCAAATCAAAACAACCCTGAGATTCCACTTCACACCAGTCAGAATGGCTAAGATTAAAAACTCAAGAGACAACAAGTGCTGGCGAGGATGTGGAGAAAGAGGAACACTCCTCCATTGCTGGTGGGATTGCAAAATGGTAAAACCGCTCTGGAAATCAGTTTGGCGGATCCTCAGAAAACTGGGCATGTCACTCCCAGAGGACCCTGGCATACCACTCCTGGGCATATACCCAGAGGATTCCCCTGCATGCAATAAGGACACATGCTCCACTATGTTTATAGCAGCTTTATTGTATTTTATTATTATTCTTTAAAAATAGATAAGATGGATGATAAGGTAAAATATGTGAGATGTTTACAATAAGAGTTATTTCAGAAATAGTATTAAAGTATAAAGGATTTAGCAGCACTGAAGGGAACTTAAGTCAGAGATGCTCACATATGTAGCAGAAGTTCAGAATTCTGCCTTTTTTTTCAGATTAAACCATTGGCAGCCATGTGAAAGCAGTTTGGGATTGTGCCTTGGTAAGCCTTGTAAATTCTAGTCTTTAGCTAGGTCAGTTGTAAACAAGATGAGGTAACACCAAGTTTTCAGCTCTTGGTTCTATTTATTTGTAAAGTTCTCCATGAGCCTGTTAACTGATGGCACATCCTTACATGTTTTAGCTCTGAAGAATGTGTGTAATCATCAAGAAGTACAGCCAAACTTCTAACAAATGGTTTTCATTGCTCCTTCCACAAAGACAAATCACCAGCTCTGCTTCAGTCAATGTACTAGTGGGAATTCCACAAACCTCTAATTTTTTTCTATAAATAGGCACAGTTGATACTAATATCAACCATGTGCGCATATGAACTCTGGTTGGGAGGCTGGAATTGACATAGAGGGCATAAAAGGCCACACTCATTCAGCCATTCCACAAACACTGTTGCCTGGGTGAAAGGCCAAGGTAAGAGAAAACAAGACAGTATTTTTGGTCTTGCATGACCTTGAGACACAGAAAAGCAGAGGAAGAAAGTTTTCTTTACAAACTGTGATATCCAAAATTCTATGATGACTCCAAATGATCCATGTTTTCATAAAATCCCGTTCTGTGGATTAGACAGGACCGGCTATTAGACACGACTGGTGATGAGACCATGCTTATGATTAGATTACAAAACAGGACAAAGCTTAAAAAAAAAAACAACTGCAATTTTATTGAAATTCCCTAAATAGTTGAATAGGGATATTCAAGGATGTTGTCTCCAAAAAGACAATCTGGTGTGAGCTAGCCTATATCTCCATTGCAGAAGACATCTACACAACTCACTGAACATAGAGAAGTCAACCTACTGCCCACTAAGAGCCTCCTATAAAGTAGTACTCATGGTATGGGGAGGTATTCCATGCACCACTAAAGGAGAAAGGTCAAGACCAACTCAACTACAGTCTTCAATATACTATGGTGTTCTGTCTGTGAGATGTGATAGTACAACAGGGGCACAAAGCTTGTGGGAATAACCAACCAGTATCTGATTAGATTCAAGGCCCACTCCATGAGAAGGAACCCAACCCCAATGTTGTTCAAGTGTTCAAGAATCTGAGACTAGATAAGCAAAAGTCTTAGGGGAAACTAAATACTATGCTGTTAAAGGAATATAGCAATGAAATGGCTCCTAATATAATTCTGCTATACCCATAAACCAGTTCCTTGCTCAGCAATCATTAGAGAAGCTTCCTCCTGTAGCAAATGGGAACAAATACTAAGGCCCAGCTAGATGGTATACAGAGAATGAGAGACCTTGGAAATTCAGACCTAAATGGGATGTGTCCATCAAATCCCTCTCCTCAGGGCTCAGGGAACCTTGCCAAAGGGAGGCAGAAATACTCTAAGAGCCATAGGAGAGGGAGGGCATTAAATAACCAAGGCCTTCTAGGCACAAGAGGACCATTACATATATGAATTCACAAAGTCTGTGGAGGAACTCACAAAGCTTGCACCAGATCATGGTCCAGAGTTGAGAGGAAAAAGCCCCATTCTTAATCTCAAAGCTATCTTCTGTTAATAACTGCTCACAAATGAAAATGTATTTTTCACCAATGGAATCTAACTGGAAAATAGAAAACACACTTAAGAGCAGGCACCATGACCAGTTAGATGGCCAGCAGAAAACAAGTGACACATTTGGGAGTAGTTTGTCTCAAAGTGTTTTGACAGCTTTTTTTTTTAATGGCTTCCAGTTTTGTGTTCTTAATGAAATTTTTGGGTCTGTGTCTATATGTGTCTTGTACTCTTCCTTTGGTTCTTTGTCTTCTGTTTATTTATTTATTTGTTTGTTTTACCTGTTCCATTTTGTTTCTTTTTAACTTTAATTTATTTTATTATTATTCTTTAGATGCCTGTTGGTTTCCTAATGAAAGACAGAGTAGGTATGGATCTAAATAGTTTGGGAGATGGTACTGCTTTGAGAGGAGAATAGGGTGGAAAAAACATAATCAGAACATACTGTGTGAGAAAAATATATTTTAAGTAAAAGAAAAATAGAGGGAAAAGAAGGCTTATCAGCCATCAATAAGTGAAAGACAAAAATGCATGATAGGAATCAGCTCGAGAGAGGAGTACTTCTTTTGTCACCACTATGCTAAAAATTAACCTGTAAAACCCATCTGATCAAGGATCTAGTAACCTGATGTGCTGTGAGTTGTAGTTCTTATAATTTAATAAAAGCCTCACGGGAAAGTACTGTGGCCTAGAGGTTTGTCTTTACGAACCCCTACAATGCATGTCTCAGGGCCACTCAGCTGGGAAATTCCAGGGAGTGGGCTTGATCAAAGTCCTTCTCTTGGTTGATATTTAACATTTAATAAAGCTTGCTTCAAATTTGGCTCAAAATGATGGAAATAGTTTTCTCTGGAAAATTGCAGGTTTAATATCATAGTTTGAGTATAACTTATCACGGTGGTAAAGAACATGGCATGAAACTGAGATTTAAAGGAAGTGGGGCTGAACCATAAAACCTTAAAGCCCACCCCTGAGAGCCTACTTCTTCCCCTGAGTCTCTTTCTCCTGAAGTTTCCCCAATCTTCCCACACAACACCAGCAGGAGGAGCAAGCCTATGAAGTACACTTCTCATTAAATTCACAATGGTAAATTCCAATGGTAAGCCTGACGGAGGAATCCAGTCCTTAGTGAGACTATAACCCTGACACCAATTCTGCATCTAGGCCAAGGACTCTTGCCTGGGCTTCAGTGCCTCTGAAACTGAGGCAGTAACAAGGGATGCTTGAGTTGTTACATGTATGATAATTTGTTACACTGAAAGAGTAACTCAACACATTAACCACTGTCAACCAGCATTTGATGGAAAAGGTGAAATTCACTGCATTTCAGAGAATGTGAGCTAAAAGGTCCTCTTCATAAAATTCTCCACTTCCAGGATTAAGACATTCTAAAACAAGAATTATCAGCTAAGGAGCCTTGGAGTATAAGACAGCCACATATTCACGTGGTGACGAACAGGATGCATAGAACACAGGACAGAACCAGAAGTGGATGTGACTCCCAGTACCCACGGCTAGCACCCCATGTCTCAAAGGTTCCACAGTTTCACAAAATAGTACCAACAACTTGTGGGAGCAATTTGCATTTACATCATGACAACCCTTCCCACACCAGAAGGGCACACAGATGACAAGTAAGCGTTCAATCAGCTCTTCTTCACCTGTTACCAGAGGAATACAGATAAAATTGATACTGGGATATTGCTCCATACCTGCCAAAATGGCCAAGAACTGAACAGGTAAGACTAGATGTTGGCAAGAACGCAGGGCAATCAGAACTCTTTAAATGTTGTTCAGAATGCAAAATGCAGTTTCCTTACAGTTGTACATGCTTCCCTACAGCGATCTAAGACAAAACAACCTTGCTCATTGAGGTTTACCCCAGAGAGTTGAAAATTATGTCCACTAAAAGCTGCACATTGCTACTAGCACTTTTATTAATATTTGCCAAAACACTAAAGCAACAAAGATTTTTCACTGAGTGAATAAATAAAACTGAAAGCATCCAAATAATCGGTCATTATTTAGAGCCAAAAGATAGTGCTATGACTGAAGAGATGAAGGAAAATGCAAAAACATTAAATAAAAGAAATAAAGCTGAGGTCTGTAGCCCATGTGAACGCACCTCCTCTGACTTTTACTAAAGTCACCTCACAAGGAGACAGTTAGCAGAATTTCTTTCTGAGTGCACATGCCTTACTTCCAAAACAGATCAAAAGTCATCTAAAAGAAGGAACACCTGTGTTCTCTGTGTTACCCATGCCCAAATGCGAAAGAAAGTCATTTGCACATTAGCCTATGGTAAAGTGCATTTGTTGACCTGCTCACCCATAGGAGCTTCATACACATGCCATTGAGTGCTGGCCTAGAGAAGAGAAGGACTTCCCTTTATTGCAACCAACTTGACTGAAGATAGGAATTGGCAGCACACCTCAACATCATTTTTAATCTCCCACGGTTTTTTGTTAACAACAGATCTTCAATCCAAATATATTAGATTTTCAAGAAAAAAAATGAAACTTAAATTTGTTTGTCAACAATGCAACATAGTTTTCTGCGGAAGCCTTTCACATCCTTTTTAACTCAGGTAACAATACAAGTAAATGTTAAGGGGAACATACTCTAAATTTCAATGAAATAGAGAACTATTACCCATCCAAAAATATCTATCTGTTGTGGGTATATTTAATGTACCTTTGAAAGAGAAAAATGTTCAGTTTCTACAGAATTAGAGAAAATTGAAGCTAGAAAGAATGTCTTAGAGATTATCTGGTCTACTATTACTAACTAGCTTTGGTGACTTAAGCGAAATGTTCCCTGTAGTTTCATGCATTTGAATACTTGGTGCACAGTTGTTAGTACTGTGGAATGAGGTTTAGCAGGTTCAGACTTATTTGGGGAAGTGTGCCCCTGAAGGGAGCCTTTGAAAGTTTAAGACTCATGCTTTTCCTTGTTTGCCCTTATGTTTTATGTGTGGGATTCAGGATGTAAGCACTCAGGTTCCTGTTCCTGCTACGGTAGTTTCCCTGTGCCTTCAATTACTGTAACCCTCTGGATCTGGTAAAGTTTGTCTTCTGTAAGTCACCTGAGGTATAGTGTCCTAGCACAGGAATAGGAAGATAACTAATATACTTTCCCTGGAATAGGGCAAACTTTTATTTATTACTGATTTACTTCTGCTATTTGCAATTTGCTACAGACCAATGGTTTTGTAAAACTGAATTGCTATAAAATGAAATGGTTAAAACATAAAGCTTCTCTACATAGAGCTGCATTGTTTGTCAGCAAATCTCCAGATGTGAAGTAATCCTGGCAAATTGCTTCAAATTATTTCACTCACCCTCTCCATTACTTCACTTATCATGGAAGGGATGGTTCCTGGTTCATTACTAGCTCACAAAATACACTGAAGCAAGCCTGATATCACCTCATTTTACAGATGAGCAGGGAGACTCAAAAATCCTTGATTTATGTTGAGCTCTATGTACCAAGCATTGATCCAGACTCTTCGAATCATTGCTTCTTCTAGTCTTCAAAATCCCTTTTGAGTAAACAGTCTCTTATGTTATAGTCCAAGAAATATAATCTCATAAAATATCACACTCCTGTCAGTGCAGTAATATACCTGAGAACAATCCGGAATAATAATGAATCTTTATTCTGGCCCTATGTAATTCTTAGAATAACACTTTTATTGTACAAAGTTATTTCTTTACCCAATCACAAGTAAATTGAAAGAAACAAAGACTACAGGGTTATGCATCTTATTTTCATTTTGATAATTTTATAGGCACAGAGGAAGGGGAGGAGGCAGGGGAAGGAGAAGGGAGGGAGGGAAAAATGGAGGGAGAGAGAATGAATATGAATATGAATTTCTGACACAAGAAGAAATAATGGATATTGGTCTAGATGAAACCTGGACAGGATAAGCAGGTACCAGCTGAGTGAATTCAACAATGGGGACATCCTTCCCAGCCTGCACTGCTGTGTTGACATTTTATTTTCCTTTGTCAATAGTAAATCAGTGGTAAATGAATAGTATGGGATGTTTCTGGACACATCCAAAGCAGGAACTATTTATTAGACATATATCTCATGTGGAAAGTAACACATTTATTTTGAAAAGTAAATCTAAATGCAAAACTTAGAACAATAGTGTGCTTTTAGGTGAAAAGTGTTTATTAAGTAAGGATACCATTTTCTCTCATGTGAGAGAACAATTTATGTTCTACTTCTTTGACTAACAAAAGCAAACAGAGCACCAGGGTATCCAGACTACTCTAGGGAAATGTTCATTCAATGTCTAGTTAATTGTCTTAAATCACTGTTCTATTACTCTATGGAGACTAAACCTAGTCTGCCTAGTGGATGGTAAATAATGAGAACAAGCATCTATTATTAATAAACATTCTATTAATTTTTAAACCTGGTGAACTCTGAGTCAATATTTTCCTGAAGCCATGGGTTCAATTAATTAAATATGTTTAAAGTGACATTCCTTTGTCTTTATTTGTGAATTCAAATGCAAAATAAAGCACTTGCTAGCAGGGCTTACAATTTTAATGCTGAATATTAAAGAACTTTCAAATGCCCTTTGTTTAGTACATAACACCTATAGTCCTTTGAAATGAATTTCTCATGTGATTTTATATTTTTTGTAGTGTAACTTTTGTATTTCTTTTGGTATCTACTTTGATCATTGGGTACTGTCTCTGGGTAACAGACAAAAGTAATAAATTATTTCTAATCAAGAAAGACCCAGTCATTCTGTCAATATTTATTAGGGTTTGAGATACATAAGAAAAAGTCTATTTGGCTTGGAAAAACATTATTTTTTATCTTGAGTTGACATTGTATGGAAACATTTATACACTATTTGTGAACTGAAGAAGTACACCAGTCTAGAAAGCAGCGGGTGATGACAGGGTGGCAAAGAGAGAATCAATATATAGATGGGAACTGTAGGACAGGAGTTCTAAGGCCATCGCAGCAGAAAGTGTGCTGAGTGAGAAGAAGCTAAGCAGAATACTGGGGACCTTACAGCCCTTCCTGGCTCTTAAGGATGCCTGTGAGGCTGCAGATGACCCCTACTCCAGTGCTAGAGTTACATGGTTATTTGCTTTGCACACTCAAGTAAAAAAAAATCTTAATTTTCCTCCCCTTTCCCTACCAGGTCAATGCTGCATAGAACCTCTGTGCTGGTCTGCATGAGAGCAAATATAACAAAAATCAAGAGTAAAGAACAAAATAAATGCCAAAATATTTTAAGAGTTGTCAGATAGAAGGGAGGAAATTTTTGCTTTACATATGTGTGTATCAAAATAAAAATCAAGGTACCCTATGGATGGTTTCAAGCTATAGATTCTACTATAAGACCTAAGAAGACCTTTGCACAATTGAGGCAAATATTGAATAGATTGTAAAACAGGCTCTGCACCCCAGTGTGTCAACATTTACTAGAGGGAACTGGGGAAAGCAACACACTCACGGATAGTTCCAGGTTTCATCCTCACTAAGTGCAAATATTGAAAATGATTACATGAATTAAAGAAGCTGGATTTTATTGGTTTCCCCATACTCAGAGGTCAGAGAATTGTTTTTATTTTCCAAAATGATTATAAAATTTCATATGAGCTATCATATGGCAAAGTTTTGATAGGCAGATGTAGTAGCTTGATAAACAGTTTTCAGACCTGAATCTAATCCAAACGACGCTGTGTCCTGAGGGTTCTGTAAAAGCAGAATCTGGCTAATGCTGCAGGTCACAGGGAGCCTTATGCTCACACAAGCTGCTGCAGTATTTTTATGAGTGACCTTAATGTGTCCAGATCTGTCAGTGAGGTAACATATATTTCAAGCTTAGTGCAATAAAAATGATCATTTAGATATTATTCCTTTAAGATGGAAAGAATAGAAATATTAAGTTTTGGACATGACATTTTTATTGCTAAAACCAATAAGCAAAGAAACACTTGTATAATATAGGTCTTTATCAGTAAGTTTCTGGTTGCCTCTAAAACACTCTATAATCACTTCTAGGATGAGTGAATATCCAAAACTTGCTATTTCATTTCTTTAGGTAATAATAAAAAGAAAACACAAGGATAGCCATAGGAATAGCAGACTGTTCATTTTGTTTCTTCTGTCTTTATGGATAGCTTTTGGAGGTTTATATTTTGCAAATAACAGTTTGTAGAATGATTCCATTATAGATATGACTCTTCTGTCTGTCGTGGGATTTTTTTTACTCACATAAGTTAAAAATGAATCGTGGACCACAGCCAGGCGCGTGCCACCATTCCTCACTTGTAATACTAGTATTTGAGAAGCTAAGGCAAGAGGGATTGCCAAGAGCTCAAGGCCAGACTGGGCTACATAATGAGCTTTAAAGTGTGAGACTCTGTCTCAGAAATAAAGGAAAAGGAAAAGGAAAAGGAAGGAAGGAAGGAAGGATGGGAAAAAGAAAAGAGTTAAGTGTGGAAGGCAAATATCCTCAGTCCTGGTTTTCCTAAGAACCTCCTCACAGCTGAGATGGAACCGCAGATACTTAAGAGGCTGCATATTTTACTTCCTGGCTACTTGACCTTCCACAAGCTGCTGAATCTCTGTAAGTCTCCAAATCCTTCTCTGATAACAGAATTAAATATATACCTCCTCCAGTTCTGTTTTTAGATGAAAAGGCATAGTAAATAATGGGACCTTGTCTAACACACAACTTCACATGACAACAAGGCATTCATGTACATGTACATTTGTTTGCATTTGATTATTACTAAAATAAAAAAGAGATCCTCAGTTTCAGACTTCCACAGTGGTTTGAGGAAAATGGCCAGGGTCATGTTTATTCTTCAGTACAATCAATGATTATATAGTCAGACTGAGGTTCAAATGAAACCACGTGGTACTCCGTTAAAATTTGTTGTTTACAGACTCTTGGCACAGTTCCATTATCCTGTTACATGTTATGTCTTCCAAGATTTTAGCAATTTGTCTTCACAGAGACAATCCTATTCCTATGATTTTACTTGAAAAAGAAAACTATATCTAATGGAACTAATGAGTGAGGAGGATCCTGACACAGAAGACAGGTGGTAGAGAAAGCTGTGAAGACCATTACCAACTGCATCTTTTCTCTGCACATTTACATGGAAGTGCTCATTTTAATACACTCATTGGGCTAAGTGACACCACTATTAAAAGTAATTAGTAATCTCATGGATGTCACACAAGGAAGACCAATGAAGCGAAAAGCTCACATGCACAGAATGGCTTTGTGTCACTTAGTGATGGAGGAACAGTAACCATCCACACCAGTGTTTTCTTCCACTCTGAGAAGTCTCCACAGTATCATGTGCTCATCGCCTCTGCTCATCTACCTCCAAAGTAATCTGGTGGAGCCATGACATGGATCAGTTATAGTTTGCCTGTATAGTAGTGTGTGTAAGGTTTTGAATAGGCATAGAAGGAACAGGGAGAGAAGGAGGGAGGGAGAACGGGAGAAACAGAGAGAGAGAGAGAGAGAGAGAGAGAGAGAGAGAGAGAGAGAGAGAGAGAGAGACTCTTTAATTTGAAATGCACACTAAGAATAAGCATGCTATGAGCACAAAGTCATCAGGATTCATCCTTGCCTAGAAAGTGGCTGTGGTGTGTCCAGCAGACTTCCTGGTCCTGTCGCCACCTTCCCCACCATGGTGGTTTGGATCCCTTAGGAGTTGTCAGCCCAGATAAACTCTTCTACCTTAGCTTACTTTTGTCACAGTATTTTATCATAGCCAAATAAAAAAACGTTTAAGACAGCTTTAAGACAGCATCCAGAATATTTCTCCTGATTTTGATCACTTCTAAAGGGTAGTGGAATTTTGGAGTATGTCAACATCTGGCAGAAATAGAGACCTATGCAAAATTGTGTATGTAGCTTTCTTTCAGTCATTCCAAGGAATGAATTAGAGCTGTTTACCATAAATACACACACACACACACACACACACACACACACACACACACCATGAGAAACAATATCAGTTCCACCCCACCCATGGTTAGAAAATTTCCATGTGAAATCCTAGTTCATTTGGGATATTTATTTTAATTCATAATGTTCCAGTGTATAAAGTCTAAGGTAAGGGCAAAACCTGTCTTTCTCTGGCAGACTCATCCTAAAAATGAAATGTATAAGCTACATGGATAATAGTCATGAATTTCCCAGCATTATCCTACACATAGAAACATTCAGTGAATGGCTATGATTGTTGTCTTTTATGCTGCTGCTCATATTGCAGAGTGTAATTATTAGCTATGGACTGGCATCCTTACAGTGACCTAGAAATGCCAACTTATACATCTCCCAGTACATCAGAATTTCCAAATTCATCCTGTGGCCACATGTGGAAAAGGAGTTTAGGACTCTTGGGAATGCTCACAAAATCTACACAGGTATAAAGATGTATGAGGCCCGGAAAACTGCAGGGCAGGTGGCAGCAGAGATCAAGCTTTGAATTTTCATTCTTCCCGGGGATAGTGGAATGAGGTCTGATACTTCAGGCAGTGTTCAACAGAGAGCGGAAGTAGGCCAAAGTTCCCACCACCCAAACTTTCATGCTTTCTGCCACATGCCTTAACAATTTCTACCATGTCTTAGGGTAGACTGCATTCATCCAACATCTTAGAACATAGTAGGTTACATGAATTTGCCTAGATGTAGGCTATCAGTGTTGAGACCATGCTTAATAAAGGTTAAGCTAAGTTATATGTTCTCTGTGTTAGGAAGGTACTTTAAAATGAATTTTGACTTAGGATATTCCTGGATTAAAATAGATTTACTGGTACATGTGATGTAGCATTGCTGTTGTTATTCTTAACTTGAAATAACCTATAACCATATTGGAAGAATATTCATGAGACATTATCAGGTTGACCTGTGGGCATATCTATGGGAGAATGTCTTGATGGTTAATTGATGCATGAAGACTCAGCCTATGGTGCACAGCACTATTCCTGAAGTTATGGGTCCTGAACTATTGATACAAAAGAAAGCTAGATAAGATCAAGAAAGATGCATTTGTTCTATTTGTTTTATGGATGTGATATGACTAGCATGTGAGGTCCTGACTTGATTTTCTCAAAATGATGGACATTAACTTAAAGTTCTAAGCCAAATATGTCCTTCCCTCCCCTTGGTTATTTTTATGCCACAGTATTTGTCCGAGTACCAGAAATAAAAGTAAGACAGGACAACCCCAGCATGGAGCCTCCATCAGGGTCAGTTTCCTGGAAGAGGAAAGTAAGACATACATTTTAGAATGAGAAAGAGAAAATAAAAGGAAAACAAAACTAACCCAATCATTGTTGCCAGAAGATTAGAGGTCTGTGTGTAAAAAAGATTGCTTGGAACACTGAAAGACAAACAGGCAGGCAGGCAGCAGGCAGAGGAAGGAGATGTTACAGGAGACTGCCGTATGGAGAAGATCAGGTATATGGAGGCTCTGAGAGGGAGAATGACTCTTTTTGGTCTAAGATATTTTTGAATGCCTTTTCATATCAAGATTTACAGTGAAATTAAAAGTTTTCTTCCTTGTGAGATAGGACTACAAAGGAGGCTCCAACATCATCTGAACACAATAGCAGCACTGTAAATACAGGGGCAGATTTGTTTGTTTCTAGGTAGTAGTTTGTCCTGAGGCAAATGACTCTGACCACAACAGGGTTAAACAAGGTACAAAGATCATGTGATCAGCACACTCTCCTCTAAAGGGCCTGACAGAGGACCTTAGAACGATGAAGGGCAATATCAGTTATACAAGTTGGTGTTTTCTACTCTTAAACACATGGTAAATGTAGAAAATATGATTGCATTGTGCTTCCTTGAGAGAAACTGCATGAGCCTGCTCTCTGAGGGCAGTGCACAGCTCCTTCCATCCTCCTGATCGTCCCTTTGGGCTATGGTTCATTTTGCATCATTCCAGGTTTGATTCAAACCTCTCCAGGAAGTCCTTAGACTGCCTGCATAAGGTTCCCCCTTCGCCTCCAGCTCTCCTCAATCTCTTTCTTATCTTCCAAACATCTGTTTATTTGGTTTACATTTGGTTTTGTCATGGAATATCTTGGTTTCTCCATCTATGGTAATTGAATGTTTTGCTGGGTATAGTAGTCTGGACTGGCATTTGTGTTCTCTTAGGGTCTGTATAACATCTGCCCAGGATCTTCTAGCTTTAATAGTCTTTGGTGAGAAGTCTGATGTAATTCTGGTAGGTCTGCCTTTATATGGTACTTGACCTTTTCTGCTTACTGCTTTTAATATTCTTTATTGTTTTTGTGCATTTTGTGTTTTGACTATTATGTGACAGGAGAATTTTTTTCTGGTCCAATCTATTTCGAGTTCTGTAGGCTTTTTGTATGTTTATGGGCATCCCTTTATTTAGGGATGGTTTCTTCTATAAATTTTGTTGAAGATATTTACTGGCTCTTTAAGTAGGGAATCTTCACTTTCTTCTATACCTATTATCCTTAGGTTTAGTCTTCTCTTTGTGTCCTGGATTTCCTGGATGTTTTAGGTTAGAAGATTTTGTATTTTGCATTTTCTTTGACTGTTGTGTCAATGTTTTCTATGGTTTCTTCTGTACCTGAATTTCTTTCCTCTACCTCTTATATTGTTAGTTATGCTTGCACATATGACTCCTGATCTCTTTCCTAGATTTTCTATCTCCAGAGTTGTCTCCCTTTGTGATTTCTTTGTTTCTATTTCAATTTTTAGATCCTGGATGGTTTTGTTCAATTCCTTCATCTGTTTGTTTGTATTTTCCTGTAATTCTTTAAGGGATTTTTGTGTTTCCTCTTTAAGGGCTTCTATCTAATCACCTGTATTTCTTTAGGGGAGTTATTTTTGTTCTTCTTAAAGTCCTCTATTATCCTCATGAGATATAATTTTTAAATCAGAGTCTTGCTTTTCTGGTGTGTTGAGGTATCCAGAGGTCACTGTGGTGGGAGAACTGGGTTCTGATGATGCCAAGTATCCTTGGTTTCTGTTGCTTATGTTCTTGCCCTTGCCTCTAGCCATCTGTTTATCTTTGATGTTAGCTGGTCTTACTGTCTCTGACTGTGGCTTGTCCCTCCTGCAAGCCTGTGTATCATTACTCTTGGGAGAGGAGTTCTCTCTGGGAGGAATTTGGATATGGAGAGCTGTGGCACAGGGTCAACTCCAGGGTGCAGACAGAAATGGGAAGGATCCTATTCTCATTGTTCCTTGTTGCTGTGTCCTGATGGCTCTGGGAGGGTCCCTCTTGGACCAGGAATTTGAGCAGAAGAGGTGGCTTTACCTGTTTATTAATTACATTTCATTGGATGCAAGCTGCTGTACTATTAAAAAGTATCATTACTTTCTACAGTCCTAATCAAGTTATATATTGTTAGCGTATAACATTTTATTTATTTTTACCAGTTTCAATTGTGATTGTAAATTTAATCAAAGGAGTTCTTGTAGATTCACAATGTACATCTAATAAGAAAAGAGAAATAGTGGGTATTTCTGTTCTGTAATAAAGCATGAAATTATAGTCAATCACCTCAAAAATAAATATCAACTTCATTAATATAAAATTTGTGTCTTACTGTTTTGATTCTATCTCCTCTGAATGAATAATATTTTGTTTTAACGTTGGAATGCAGTATAATCTTCATAAATGGCAGTTAAACTCAACCTTTGCATTGCTAAGAATGCTCCTCTTTGAACAAGTTTAGAGAAAAGCAGGAAACAGCTGCTCTGTCTCCTTTCTTCTGCTCTCTGGCCAGTGGTGAGCACAGCACCTTTAACTGCAAGCAGCATCTGGTTTAAAATTAGCACAAATGTCACAATGTGTGCTACTTAGAATGAATGAGTTAAGCCCCTGTTTTCATGCTTGCCAGCACACCCCTCTAGCATTACCATATAAAAATCTATAGGAGCAGGAACCTTTCCTAATATCTCAGAAATTGCTAACATAGTATGTTCTCAAAGAAAGGTGCTGTGAGACTGACCTGAGCTTGCTCTGCAGGTGTTCTTTACCACCCAGAGTGGTGTAAGATGTGACAACCCTAAGTGCAGCTCTGCTGTCAGGATCACACATAGCTGTTCTGATCTAGAAATTGTGCCTTGAAGGTAGGCTGCCACCAGAGAGGAAGGACACTCTAATATTTCTAGAGACAATCTCTCCATGTTTTCCTTTAAAAAAGGTAGACAAAAATGAACTGTGAAAACCTAGCATGCTTGGCAATCTGTTCTGGGATGAGATAACCGCTAGGCTAAAATTCTCCTTTGTAGAAGTTTGGTAGAGCAGAGATAAAGCTGACACTAGTATCACAAGGGATGTCTGTGTGGAGAAGCCTAGTGAAAAGCTCTGTTGTCCACATGAGGTTCTGGGTTAGAGGCACAAAACCAGCTGTCATAGGAAGCATACCAAGAGATGAGGAATGTCAGCAATGTATCTAGCTTCAGGTAGGCCTTTCATCTTTTTATCCAGCAGTGTAAAGTAGAAGTTAAAAGTTAATTTATTTCTGCTTTTTCTTTCAGTGTTTCTGTGTTTCCTTTTCACAATGAGGTAGATAAAATTGCATGCAACAAAGTTGTACTTAACATATTTCTAATAAAAGTCAACTAAATCCATGGATTTTCTCCAAAAATTCTTCCCAAATAGCAGAGTTTTTGTGTATGTGCCAGATAAATTTTAGAAATAATTGTGAGATTTTCTTTCCCTTTGGTTTTTGACACCACATCTACTATGGTGACTCAGCCATCTTGATCTCCACTCTGTCAGGCTTCTACAAATGTGAATTTCAGTCAAGTAGTTATCTCATTGCAGAGCAAACCAGCAAGCACCCCATTTTGTTAGAGTTTAATGACAACTAGGATATGTAAAGGAAGTACCAGGGCCATGTCTTGGTTTCAAGACTAGAAAAGAACATTTCTTCTGACTGGAGGAGGTCAGTCTTCAGGACACCATTGTTAGATCAGAACAGCCATCTGCTGGAGTTGGAGAAACTGCATTTACAGGTGTTGCCTTCTCTTGTCTGCTCTGGATGGTAGAAGCCCCACTCTAAGACTGAACAAATCTTCTTTCCTAAATAAATGGTTTGAGCACCTACTGTATTTTAGGTTGCCAGTAAGTCTTGATAGGATGCTAATGATATACTAATACACTTTCTTGCTCAAAGACCTCAGGTTGTCTCTGAAGCTCATTTTGCAGGCCCTTTCTTTCAAGTTCCCTGTTCAACATGTCTTCCTATCTCCACTGCTTGCTTTGTCTTCTCAGTTATCTGCTGCTGTATTATAGAACGTGAGTGAAACACACTGCTAGCACAGTCTACAAAGAAAATAGTTTATACCTGCTAGTTAATGAAGAAATTATATTTTCATTTGGTGTGTATTAGAATGAGTATGTGTGCACAGATGTGGGTCAGAGGCCAACTAAAACTGATTTCCTCCTTATACAGATCTTTCACTTGTTTGGATAGAGTCACACCAAGATACCTTATATTGCTTATAGCTATTGTGAAGTGTGTCATTTCCCTAATTTCTTTCTCAGCCTGCTTATCCTTTGAGTATAGGAAGGATACTGATTTCCTTGAGTGGATTTCATAACCAGCCACATTGCTGAAGTTGTTTATCAGCTGTAGGAGTTCTCTGGTAGAGTTTTTTGGGTCACTTAAGTATACTATCATATCATCTGCAAATAGTGATAGCTTGACTTCTTCCTTTCCAATTTGTATCCCTTTGACTTCCTTATGCTATCTAATTGCTCTAGCTAGGACTTCAAGTACTACATTGAAAAGATATGGAGAGAAAGGGCAGCCTTGACTAGTGCCTGATTTTAGTGGGATTGCTTCAAGTTTCTCTCCACTTAGTTTGATGTTGGCTACTGGTTTGTTGTATGTTGCTTTTACTATGTTTAGGTATGGGACTTGAATTCCTGTTCTTTCCAAGACTTTTAGCATGAAAGGATGATGAATTTTGTCAAATGCTTTTTCAGCATCTAATGAAATGACCATGTGGTTTTTTCCTTTGAGTTTGTCTATGTAGTGGATTGTATTGATGGATTTCCATATATTGAAACAGCCCTGCATCCTTGGGATGAAGCTTACTTGATCACAGTAAATGATCATTTTGATGTGGTCTTGGATTTGGTTGGCAAGTATTTTATTGAGTTTTTTTCCATCGATATTCCTAAGGGAAATTGGCCTGAAATTCTTTTTCGTTGTTGAATCTTTGTGTGGTTTTGGTATCAGCACAATTGTGGCTTCGTAGAATGAGTTGGGTAGTGTTCCTTCTGTTTCTATTTTGTGGAATTGTTTGAAGAGTATTGGTGATAGGTCTTCTTTGAAGTCCTCATAGAATTCTGCACTACAACCATCTGGTCCTGTGCTTTTTTTGGTTGGAAAACTTTCAATGAACACTTCCATTTCTCTAGGGGTTATGGGACTGTTTAGTTGATCTATTGATCCTGATTTAATTTTGGTATTTGGTATCTGTCTAGGAAATTGTCCATTTCCTCCAGATTCTCCAGTTGTGTTGAGTATAGGATTTTATAGTAGGATCTGATGATATTTTGAATTTCCTCAGTTTCTGTTGTTATGTCTCCCTTTTCATTTCTAATTTTGTTAATTTGGATACTGTCTGTGTGCTCTTTGGTTAGTCTGGCTAAGGGTTTATTTATCTTGTTCATTTTCTCAAAGAACCAGCTCTTGGTTTTATTGATTGTTTGTATGGTTCTCTTTGTTTCTACTTGATTGATTTCAGCCCTTAGTTTGATGATTTTCTGTCTTATACTCCCCCTGGCTGTATTATCTTCTTTTTGTTCCAGGGCTTCCAGTTGTGCCATTAATCTGCTAGTGTATGCTCTCTCCAGTTTCTTTTTGGAGGCACTCAGGGCTATGAGTTTTCCTCTTAACACTGCTTTCATTGTGTCCCATAGGAAATCAAAGAACACCTTAGAAAATGGAAAAATCTTCTATGCTCATGGATTGGCAGGATTAATAAAGTTAAAATGGCCATCTTGCCAAAAGCAATACACAGATTCAATGCAATCCCCATCAAAATCCCAACTCAGCTCTTCATAGAGTTAGAAAGAGAAATTCTCAAATTCATCTGGAATAACAAAAAACCCAGGATAGCTAAAACTATTCTAAACAGTAAAAGAACTTCTGCTGAAAATCAGTATCCCGGACCTCAAGCAGTGCTACAGAGCAATAGTGTTAAAAACTGCATGGTATTGGTACAGTGACAGGCAAGTAGGTCAATGGAATAGGATTAAAGATCTAGAAAATAACCCACACACCTATGGTCACTTGGTCTTCAGCAAAGGAACTGAAAACATCCAGTAGAAAAAAAGACAGACTTTTCAACAAATGGTGCTGGTTCAACTTGAGGTCACCATGCAGAAGAATGTGAATTGATCCATTCTTATCTCCTTGTACTAAGTTTATCTCCAAGTGGATCAAGGACATCCACATAAAACCAGACACACTGAAACTAATAGAAAAGAAACTGGGGAAGACACTTGAGGATATGGGCTCAGGGGATATGTTCCTAAACAGAATACCAATAACTTATGCTCTAAGATGGAGAAATGGTACCTCATAAAATCACAAAGTTTCTGCAAGGCAAAGGACACAGTCGAAAGGACAAAATGGAAACCAACAAATTGGGAGAAGATCTTCACCAACACTACATCCAACAGAGAGTTAATATTCAATATATACCAAGAAGTCAAGAAGTTAGACCCCAGAGAACCAAATGACCCTATTTAAAAAGGGGTACAGAGCTTAACAAAGAATTTTCACCTGAAGAACTTTGAATGACTGAGAAGCACCATAAGAAATGTTCAACATCATTAGTCATTGGGGAAATTCAAATCAAAACAACCCTGAGAGTTCACCTCATACCAGTCAGAATAGCAAAGGTTAAAAACTCAGGAGACAGCAGGTGTTGGGGAGGCTGTGGAGAAAGAGAAGCAGTCCTCCACTGCTGGTGGGAATGCAAGTTGGTACAAGTACTCTGGAAATCAGTCTGTCGGTTCCTCAGAAAACTGGGCATGACACTCCAGGAGCACTCTGCTATACCACTCCTGGGCATATACCCAGAGGATTCCCCAGCATGCAATAAGGACACATGCTCCATAGCAGCCTTATTTATAATAGCCAGAAGCTGGAAAGAACCCAGACGTCCCTCAATGGAGGAATGGACACAGAAAATGTGATATATGTATACACACACACACACACACACACACACACACACATACACAATGGAATACTACTCAGCAATTAAAAACAATGAATTCATGAAACTCTTATTAGGCAAATGGTTGGAACTGGAAAATATCCTAAGTGAGGTAACACAAAAGAACACACATGGAATGCAGTCACTGATAAGTGGATATTAGCCCAGAAGCTCTAAATACCCAAGACACAACTCACAGATCAAATCATTCCCAAGAAGAAGGAAGGAGAGAGCCCTGGTACTGGAAAGGCTTGAAGCAGCATTGTAGGGGATTACCAGGACAGAGAAGTGGGAGGGGGTGATTGGGGAATGGGTGGAGGGAAGAGGGCTTATGGGACTTATGGGGAAGGGGGAACCTAGAAAGGGAAAATCATTTGGAATGTAAACAAAGAATATGGAAAATAATAAAAAAATAAGAAAAGAAAAAAAACCTGTTTTCCTCAATCACTTTACCTCATTATTTTAAAAACATCTTTTTAAATTGCGTGTGAGACTGTGTATGTGTGTATGCCATGTGCATGTAAGTGCAGAGAGAAGAGAATATCATGGACATGTGAGTACCCAGAAGGCAGAAGGAGGCATTGGATCCTGGAGCTGAATGATTATATACAGAGAATCAAAACCTGGAAGAAGATCAAGTGCTTGAAAATGCTGAGTTTTATATCCACCACCACCCTGGCAAGCACTTTGTCTTCCGAGACAGGGTCTCACTGCAGTCACAGCTCACCAACTAGCTAGTTTGCCTCTACAGAGAGCTCTAGAGACACAACCATAACCAGATACTGTAAACTAATGTTACCACACATAGATTTTTATTAAGATTTATTTCTTTATTCTGATTTGCTTACAATTATGTGTAATGTTCATGTGTCATATTCATGTCTGTATGCAGGTGCCCCTGGAGGCCAGAAGAGGACATTGGATCCTGTGAAACTGGAGTCACAGGATGTTCTAAGCCCCAAGAAACAGCGTCTGAAGCTGGAGAATTTCCATCTGAATCACTCAAGGACCCCATTTCAATCCTTTAGGCTTTATTTATGTAGTCAGCAAACCTCTTTTCTCTCCATTAATCTGTGACTAGTCTTAAAGAGCTTTGTAAATGCATGGTCAGGTACTTCCTCCCCGCTTCTTCCATTATACTCTAGAAACTACTGAATGAGCAGTCCGACTGCCTAGTGGTAACTGTATCTGTCCGTATGAAATAGGCTATGCTGAGATAACAAAATTACCTTGACTCAGCAATTGCCTATCTCTGGGTGTTGGTTGCTTGCTTTGGTGTAATTTAAAACTGCTTGGGTGATCTCTTGTTACCTTTACTGGAGATATCCCAGGCTGCTTTAATAGAGTAAGAGGCATATGGAAATAGTGGCTCATATCTAAGACTGGAAGTTTCTCTTCCACAATTGTCCATTAGCTAGATCTAGTTTTGAAGATGAAACAAATAGAATTCATAAGACACTGCATAGTTTGCATGTAGCAATACCCAATTCCAGGTTGCATGATGTAAGACCCAATCCAGGGCATTACCAGCTCCAGAGGGCTGATCTTCTGTTGTGGTAATTATTATTCTGGGGGTTGTTATACCTTTTTATTGCCTTTAAAGGACACACTTCAGGTCATTTAGTTAAATAATAATAATAATATTAATAATAATAATAATAATAATAATAATAATAATAATGACAGAAATCTTTAGATGTAGTATAAGCTTAAATGCACTAGAGCTGTGCGTGCAGCCACCCCTGAAGCTATTTTGTCTACTTCCCTGTGGTAATTCTCACGCTATCACTCACCTACCCTACGGTTCCTACCTCTTCTCCTTGTGACCCCAGCCTCAGGTTTCAGGCCTGATGCCTTTGCTCTTCCTGCTCTCTTCTGCCTAGCTCAGGCAGAAGGCATCTTTATTAAGCAATCAGGAATAACGTAGGGGGCAAGGTTCACACAACAAAAGCCTGCATAACTGGCGATTTACTTGTCTTGGGCCAACCTGGTCCTACCAGGTCTTAGAATAGAGTATTTGGCATTTGAATACACCAACCCCCTACAACTGGCTCTTTGGCGAGCCTCTTCACCAGCTTCACTACGTCCCCTTCCATGCATCACTTCTATACAGCCATATTCTTGCATACATCACTCTCTTATCATCCCTGCATGTACTCTAGTCCCTGTCACAGCTCAATTCTAATTTTAGTTTTAATTCTCTATAGCACTTTTAACTTGTGGAAACCATCCCTGTCATTCAATAGCATCCTTTATTTCCCTTTGTATAAAAAGGTGACCACAGATGTACCAACTTTGTCTCCATTGACCATAACTGTATATTGAGGGCTTAATGCAATGTATGTTAACATAGTAAACATTCAAGTATATTCTCGTTAAAAAGGAAGATTAAGTGACTGCCAACATCTAATAAGGTTGAAGCCAACACTGGCATACTCCAGATTTGGTTAATACCTTTAGTCTGGGAAACATGTAATAAAACAGAAAATATGGTGATTTCACCAAGATTTTAGCACAATTTTCCTGGTGCAGTTCATACTCAGGCTTACTTCTTGTCCTACCTAAGAAATTTCATACCCACATTCACCATTCCTATTATCAGATACCCCTAAAATAGATAATAAACAGAAATGCAGGCGTTATTTTTTAAATTGCTTTGTTTCTGTTTCCTTTACCCTTTATAAACATAATTTCAGCTGTGTGTATGTTTCTGTGTTTTACATACTTAAACATATACATCTCTGCTCTGACACAAGCAATAGCACCTCTGGAGTTCCACATGCGAGGTAACTACTGAAAAGCATATGCGTTATCATGTGACCATGTGCATTGTTCAGTAACTTTATTTCTTTGCAAATATTAAGCATTTGTGAATATCAAAATAATAATTTCCTAATAATACTTTTAAATAAAGAATTTTGTTGGATTAAAAACTCTATCATACAAAAAGCATAATCCCAAACTAGTATAGCATGGCTTCGCACAAGTTCAACAAATTCAAGCTATGAATCTCAGAAACACTAGGTAGAGGTCATACTGGTTTAGAATATATCTCAAGGTGTCAAGTTCACAAACTATATTACTTCAACCCATCATAGTCACCTGATCACTATAAACTTCAATGTATCAGGTCATGTGCTAAGCTCTGAGAGTTCATTCTCCTTGTGGTCAATAAACTCTCAGCCAGTGTTTTGTTTAGTACCGACAATTAAAATGTTTAATATCTTAATCAAGAAATATTTGCTTTCAAGCAATAGAATTTACCCATTTGGAGGAGGTGCCACAAGCAAAACAGACATGCTCCCTGGAGCCTTGAGGCCATGTGTGTAATCTGACCTCACCAGGGCCAGCCTTGAGGCCATGTGTGTAATCTGACTCACTAGGCCAGCCTTGAGGCCATGTGTTTAATCTGACCTCACTAGGCCAGCCTTGAGACCATGTGTTTAATCTGACTCACTAGGCCAGCCTTGAGGCCATGTGTTTAATCTGACCTCACTAGGCCAGCCTTGAGGCCATGTGTTTAATCTGACCTCACTAGGCCAGCCTTGAGGCCATGTGTTTAATCTGACCTCACTAGGCCAGCCTTGAGGCCATGTGTTTAATCTGACCTCACTAGGCCAGCCTTGAGGCCATGTGTTTAATCTGACCTCACTAGGCCAGCCTTGAGGCCATGTGTTTAATCTGACCTCACTAGGCCAGCCTTGAGGCCATGTGTTTAATCTGACCTCACTAGGGCCAGCCATGAATTGTAAAACAGAGGTCTACATTTTACCTCTCCAGATGTCATGACTGACAGATAGCATTTTCTTTGTTTTTTCTCAACTGGGTACTCCAAATGGAAAAATAATATTTCTCCCGGTTTAGTCTTCTCTAACGACCTATACTGACAACTCCTGAATTTCAATGAATAATAAATCTGACTCAATACTTGAAATGCTAGTTGAGTCCAAATGGGCCTCTGTAAATAATTTTAAGAAGCCTGGCTTCATATACAAACATACTGTAATTAAACTAAGAGGATGTTATTATAGCTTACAAACAGCCTCAGCTAATAACAGTGGCTGACCTCTCAGCCAATCCCTGACGACTACCACATTATTTCTAGTTAATACTAAAGGCCTACTGCAGCAATCAGAAATCTTTGCATGCTATTTTTCTGTCTTCATTTTCTTTATAAAATTATTTTACGCTGGGCGGCAGTGGCGCACGCCTGTAATCCCAGCACTTGGGAGGCAGAGGCAGGCGGATTTCTGAGTTCGAGGCCAGCCTGGTCTACAGAGTGAGTTCCAGGACAGCCAGGGCTACATAGAGAAACCCTGTCTCCAAAAAAAAAATTATTTTACCACATAAGACAGTCTGCATTTGAGGAACAGCTTTGTTCTGAAGTACCGCTAAGTTCTAGAATTGGTTTCTTGTTTAAGTAAACTTTTAAATAGAAGTGATCTACTTATATGCCCTTATTTTAAAAACAAATATGAGGCTCAATGAGTATTAAATTGCTTAATCTATCCTAACCTAAACTGTCTTAATCAATGTCTCCAGTGTGAGGTCAGAAAATATAGCAGAATTCTTCCCTAATTGATTGGATAATAAAGATGACAAGAAGCCAATCACTGGGTGAGGAGGAGGTAGGCCTTCCAGGTCCAAGAGAATAAGAGGGAACACAGGAGGAGGGCACTTCTTTTTGGATAGCATGGGAAGTGAAAGCATGCAAAATATAAACCAGGGACTGTTAGATCTGGAGCTGGAATCCACCAGATTCTACCACCCACTGGTAGCTTTCTTTCTTTCTTTCTTTCTTTCTTTCTTTCTTTCTTTCTTTCTTTCTTTCTCTTTCTGTCTGTTTGTATTTCTTTCTTTTGCTAGTTAATTATTTCTTATTATAAAAACATGTTAAATGGCTATACAAAGATAAAGGAAATTTACAGAGATAAAGAAAATTCCTCAAGAGAGGAGAGCAATTGTCTTATTTTTTTAATTAGATATTTTCTTTATTTACATTTCAACTGTTATCCCTTTTCCTGGTTTCCCCTCCCAAACCCTCCTATCCTATTCCCATTGCCCCTGCTCACCAAACCCCCATACTCCTGCTTCTCTGTCCTGGCATTCCCTTATACTGGAGTATCCAGCCTTCAAAGGACCAATGGCTTCTCCTATCATTGATGTCCAACCAAGCCATCCTCTGCTACATATGCAGCTGGAGCCATGGGTCCCTCCATATGTACTCTTTGGTTGGTGGTTTAGTCCCTGGGAGCGCTGGGGATGCAGCCCCATAGGAGGAACAACAATAGGAACCAACCAAGGTGAGATTTCTAACATAGAATAGTTAATGAGTTTTGGGTGATAGATTCCACACCCATCGATTGTGTTTTCTGTTGATTCTAAACTAAGATTGTCTGGTGTTTTCCATTTCACTGCGACTCAACTAAGCTCCAGGGAAAAGGTAACCACCACAGAATGTGGGATGGTGAGAGTGTCCCCAGCTAGCCACGGAAATTTCAGAGTGCTGAGTGGGCTTGGCAGCAGCTAGCAGCAGGGATTGGATGACTGAGAAAACTCAGGTTCAGGGGTAAGTGCAGGAAGTTGAGAGCAGTGCCCCATGGAGATAGCCATGGGCATGGGGAGACCACTGGGGCCTGAGAGAGTAGCTGGAGGTAGCATGGGAAGATTTTTAATAATTACACAAAACAAGAAAATATACTGCCTTCTGAGCAGAATCCCCATGACTATGAAGGAAACAAATGTATGACTATGTCTGTTCCATTAGTAACTAAGCTGGTAATCATGTTTGGATGATTTGATATCTTAAAACAGGACAATATCAAGGAAAAAATAATCCTAAATAAGTGATAACTAACCTGACAATGGGCAATATACCTCACAGTGGTCTAGAGAGCAAAATCAAATCTAATGCCTAGGCCAGCCAGTGCTGGGACATTTAGCTCTATTACACAAACATCTCGAAGGATGAGAAAGAACTGCATAGGAAGAGATGCACCCTGTGGGATGTTGGGAAAGAGTAGATCAAAAGGAAAAGAATATATGAAACTCCAGAGTGACACAACATACCATTTTCCAGAAATGCCAAGTTACTAACTAAAACCAAAGCTCAAAGTATATACCTATAAAAGTCTATACCTGGTTCACATACTACTGGAGGAGTAGGATTGATTTATTGTTATATGTAAGTACACTGTAGCTGTCTTAAGACACACCAAAAGAGGGCGTTGGATCTCATTATGGATGGTTGTGAGTCACCATGTGTTTGGTGGGATTTGAACTCAGGACCTCTGGAAGAGCAGTTAGTACTCTTAACCACTGAGCCATCTCACCAGCCCTTATTGGACGAGTTAGAAAGAATCAGATCTTGGGCTCTCTCTACAATTTGATTTGGCTAAATTGAAAATTTTTAAAAGGAGGAGTGGTTTGTTCTATGTCTCATCTACTTGGTAAAGGTGATGAACTCATAGGCTAAGATAATGGATTACTGTAAGAGGTAAGAGTGCCGTTCACCACACTAAAGATCCATCAACTTATAAAGACTAGGGTGAGCTTAGTTCTGTATTCAATAAATTTGAGGTACCTGAAAAGAGTTATGTGATATCTATAAGGGATATGAAATATAGTGGTCTGAATTCAAGACACTGGTCACAACAAGAAATGGAGAGATGGGGAGACTATGAAATCATATCCCAATAGCTACAGAAACAGATCTAGATCCCTTAGCTCTCCAAAGTTCAAGGCAAGGATTCACAGATAAAACAATTCTGGATTTGGAGTCTGAACTGAGAATGAGAGTGACTCCGGTTGATGTGGGGCCTGGAAGACATTGCAAGCATATGGTTTCCACAAAGATGACTCTTCAAACCTGAGCTTGGGAATCTGGAAAGGGAGGACATGATAGACTATGAAGCCACTTTGGGATTCAATCTGTAGAGATTAGGGTGGACAATATAACTAAAACCATATGAGTTAATGATCCAACTACTGTCATACGCAGATTATAAAAGTCAGCAGCCATTTCTATATCATATCTGCAGGTTCCTATCATGTGTGGTAAATGTCATGATTGTCTTTACGTTCCTTTCTTCACAAAACTCAAAAGTCTTTATCTCTGAGTATAATGTCTATTTGAAAAATAAGGAACTGTCATGTATAAAGAAAAGAACAAAGCAAATTCCAATTAAAGAAAAAAGATGCATAGTCCATCTTTGGGTTTCCATTGCTCGGAAGAGACACCATCTCAAAGGCAGCTCTTATGAACAGCAAGATTTATTGAGGATGACTTATACATTCAAAGGTTCAGTCCATTATCATCAAAGTGAGAGCATGGCAGCTTTCAGGCAGGCATGGCACAGGAGGAGCTGAGAGTTCTGCATCTTGTTCTTACTTCAACCTGGAGAAAAACTGACTCTTCCACACTGAGTAGAGCTTCAAATCCCACTCCCTCAGAGACATACTTTCTCCAACAAGGCCAAACCTCCTAACAGTACAACTGCCTATGAGCCAGGCATATTCAAAACACCATACAGTCATTTAGGCAATAGACACTCATGTTTATTAAGGGATTAAGTAGATGAATGCTCTTAATTATGAAAGGTTAGGGGTCATGTTTGCTTTTTAGAAAATACATATATATTAATTTGAAAAACAAATATTTGTTAAATGAAATCATATGAGAATGAGATTCAGTTTTAATGTGAAGTTTCACAATCATCCTCTTTCCAGTAGTAACATAAAGATCTAGTTGTACTTCATTGTTTAATATCTCTTTTTTCTACCAGTTTCTTAACACAGAGGTATGTAACAAAATTTAACATTAGCAGAAGGAAAAAATGACATTGATCAAGACCACTGATTTCCATGTCTTATATTTGATAAAGTCAGTCAAGGGTATAGAAATCACCCCATTGTCACAGATAATCTTATTAATAAGATCATTGACTGATAAGATTCTTGACACCCATAAAGCAAATTCTATAAAAAAAGGTGACCACAAATCCTATTTTATCTAAAGTTATTCTGTAGCTATGTACCTGTTGGTGCCTTCCTCTGACTAGATGTATAGATTTCTCTCTTTAGAATCCTGTCTGTTTCTACTTCCTTCTCAGTGTGCTCATTTAACTGCCAGGGAAAGATGCCTCAATACACAACACACTTAGTCCTCCCAGTTGCCCTGTAGAGGTCACTCTTACCAGAATAAGGGCACCCTCACACAGAATGCAAACTGATCCTCAGACACACACTCCAATAAATTCTTCAGCCCACCCTCATAAACAAGCAAGCTGTTCCTCTGCAGAGGAATGTTTGGTTGTAGTTGTCACATAACTAAAAAAGCCTACATGGCACCAAGAAAATGAATTCCTCTCTAATCATGACCTGTGTCTCATACTTGCTTGAACAAGTTCCCTACAACTTGGTCAAATGGATGAACTTACTCACTGTCCCCTTGCTCTTCAGGTACTCTGGGTTGGAACATGACACCAGAGTGCCTAATAAATTTTAGGATATACCACTTTTAAAAAATGTCATCACTATTTTATGTTTTGTGGTCTGAATGTGTCACTTCACAACAAAATCATAAAATAACTGTCATATTAAACACAGAAATCAATGTGGACAAGATGTTTTATTGGTAAAAGATGCTTGCCCCCAAATGCAACAACCTGAATTTAATCTCTAGGCCTACATAGTAGAAGAGAACCAAGCCTTACGTGTTGATTATTGATCTCCATAAATAATAAACATCTAGCATATTCAAACTCTACATGTTAGGGTACTTAAATGTTTTTGAAGAAAGAAATACTAGAAAAGTCTATTGTCTTCAATTCATAGATGACTCATAAAGGGTATGTAGACAGAGAGGTGGTAAGGAAGCCTCAGAGGACTGGCTCCTCATATAAGAACCTGATGCATCACGTGAGCCTCACAGCATACTCACTGCCGAGTTTAAGGGGGGATGGGTCAACCTCCACTGGATACGGCTAAAAGGTAAAATGCATACAAGTTATATTCAATAACTGGGAAAGGGCAAATGCCCTGCAGCCAGAAGAAAGTATTACCTAGTAAGTAGTGAGACAACAGGTTTTTATGGATCTTAACTGAGGGGGACATAAGCTCCTGGGACTAAAGACTCAACTTTGAACAAAGTGTAGCTTAACATAGCTTTCTCTATGAGTTCCATACATACTGACTTTAGAATCAGGTATTGGTTAACACATTCTTTCCCTCGAAACCCACTGTGAATACCACACATAGTGTCAAATCACTGGGCTCTTGCCATGTGTTAACAACATTTTCTGAAAGGCAACAAAATGCCAAAGGATAAATTGGGATAGATAACAATGTAGGCTTGTGTGCAAATTAAATCCTAATTAAACCACTTGAATATATGAACAAATATAGCTCAAACTTGTAATGCCAATTAGCATTTTGTTTATCAGGGGTTACCATAAAACAAAGAGCAAGTATAAGCCTGCTAACTTAATAAGGTCATAATTACAGAAAATTACGTATGACAAAACAAAAAGTATCACAGTGAGATTCAGTATTTGGCAGAGACAGTATAAAATGATTGAGCCCATATGCAATCACATACTTCATAGAAAGTACGATAAACAAACGTCATTTTACAATTAATGTGAGAATATGCACTTTTTTAAATAAATTGAAGCAGGAATTCTATTTATTGTTCTCTTCATCCAAAGTTGTGTATAAGAGAGAAGTATTAGGTTCCTATTTGAAGACATTCTCCATCATTCTCACTTTTGCCTTTAGCACCTCACAATTCAAAGTGCTCAGCACCAACACCAGGTCTTCCCTCTAGGCCAAATCTACCTTTCTCATGGCCTGTGAGGTCCAGTATGCATCTGGTGCCTAGAACACACTTCCATCTTCTACAGCACTGGTGTTCAATCGGTGGGTGTTGACCTCTTTCCACAGGGGTCACCTAAGACCCCTGGAATACAGAGGGTCTTATTCACATTGATTCATAACAATAGAAAAATCACAGTTATGGAGTAGCAGTGAAAATAATTTTATGATTAGGGGTTACTACAATGTGAGGACCTGTGTAAAGGATCTCAGCATTCAGAAGGTTGAGAGCCACTGCTCTAGAGACTTTGTCACTTATGGACTATCCCTGTCCCATCAGATCCTATTCTATTCTCATTGGTTACCTTTCATTCACCAGCATGTCCCTGAAGGAAAATAGACTCCATAGGAATATCCATGTTTTATCTTTATGGACCTCCCTCTACTCTTTCCCACACACAGAGTGGACTCCTCTGTGAGGAAATCTTTCCTTGTTACCGCTTGTCTCCTTTCTGTTTCCAGATCTCTGCTTAACCTAGTTTCACAGAATGTAATACATCCTCTAATTTCAACTTTTAAAAAATTTCTCATTTTTTTACTCATGTGTTCCAGAGGAGGAGGAGATGGAAGAGGAGAAGAAAGAGAAGGAGGATGTAGTGGTGGTGGTGGAAGAGATGGTCATAGCAGGAAGAGGAGGATTGAGTCTAGAAGAGGAAGTTTACTGTGGATTTTCCAGGTAAGCTTTGAATGAATTTTCAATTGTCATTATAAAACCAGGAGATCAAGGATATTTGGCACATAAAGTAATACATACACACAAATCCAAGAAGAAGAGGAGGAAGAGAAAGAAGAAAGAAATAGAGGGAGAGAGAGAGAGAGAGAGAGAGAGAGAGAGAGAGAACAGTGAAAGTGAAAGTAGAGAAGTAGAGATCTGGTTAATGTGGACAAAGCCAAGAAGATTCTATGTACAACAACCTTCCTATGATAAGCAATGTGACTAATGTCTCACGTTGAACATCTGGTTCCAGAATTATGGTAGAATAAATTTCTGTTGTCATCAGAAACTCAGAAAAGCTTTGGAAGGGAGTAAGGTGGTGAAGTGGAAACTTCTAGTTTCTTTGGAAAGTCACTTAATGTCAAATGATGTTTTGTTGGGGCATACAAGTGAAAGGATGGCTTGCTAAAGCAGACATGTGAAAGAATATTTTCCTGAAGCAGACACAGGTGAAGGGATGTTTTGCTATAGCAAACATGTGAAAGGACCTGTGATCAAGGAGTATAAACATAATCCCACAGAGAGTAAAGGAGGAACATTGGTTTGGTTTGGTTTGATTTGGTTTGGTTTGGTTTGGTTTGGTTTGGTTTGGTTTGCTATTCTTCACTAACAACATGTGTGTGTTGGTTTACCTTACATAGCATTGTTGCTCTGTCCCCTAGTGGCAAAGCACCCTTTGAGAGAAACTCACCTAAGAACTTCTTGTGATGTTCCTGCAACTTCTTGCCCTTTCAGGACCCTTTGGCTAGTTGACAAGCCTTGTGGTTTCTTCAGGATTGAATTACAGCTGCTCATTTATGTTGATATCCTCATGCAGAGAGGACTGGACTGTAGCTGCTGAGTTGTATTTGGTGTTTGCTAAGTGATTGAAGTGTTGATAAAGAAGATGGAGCTCACCAGCAAAGAAACTTTGCTAAGCATCCATTTTCTCCTATCCCAATACCTTTCTCTTCCACTTTTGTGGGTGGTGGTCAAGAGGAGAGGTCGAACTGTTATTAAAATAGGCAGCAAAAAGCCGGGCGTGGTGGCGCACGCCTGTAATCCCAGCACTTGGGAGGCAGAGGCAGGTGGATTTCTGAGTTCGAGGCCAGCCTGGTCTACAGCGTGAGCTCCAGGACAGCCAGGACTACACAGAGAAACCCTGTCTCGAAAAACCAGAAAAAAAAAAAGGCAGCAAAAAAGTTTGCTTACAAGTGGAAATGGATTTCACTCTGACTTTCAACTGTATTTCATATTTATTACATAAGAAAGAGATAGCTGAAAATCAGACTATAACCATTGTGTGAGTTTTGCCTCTCTATGCCGTGGTTTAGTAACCAAAAGCAGTAAAATGACCTTTAACCAATCTTTTAATGAGTACATTTATTTAGTCCTACTACCCCCACCCCAACCACCAAAAAAAAAAAAAAAAAAAAAAAAAGGAAAGGAGCAAAGAACCACTATCACTTATCCAAAGATTTAACCACAATGTTCACCATTTTTAATAAGTATCTCAGAGGTATCTAAATGCCTCCCCACTGATTGTATGTTGTTTGCCTCTCATTGTATTAAATGCTTTATTGACAGCTTTATTGACAGCAATTATTCAATCTTTGTATTCACCTCCTACAGTTAGGTTTTGCTGTGATGCTGTTTAATCTCTGCATCCTGAGGTAGGCAGAGGGTGCCTTCCTGAGACTATTGCAAGCGATTGGCAGAGACAGGCTTTTCTTCTTCCCTCAGTCAGTATTCTGTACAGGCGTTCACGGGTTAGATTTTATTTCCAAATTAATGATTTTCATTTACTTTACTTTCATTTACTATAAATTGAATACCACACAATAACATACGTGAATCTCTTTAATACACCATTTCCCCTATGTATGCAATAATAAACCCTTTTATTTAATGTCACTGAAAGAATACTAGATTCATTAATTGCAAATGCAAGTTTAAAATGGGGATGTTTTGCATTTTTACTTTGGCTTAAAATATCTGGGTGTATTCCTAGTCACTGACTAGGCACTGATGAGGAAACCATGAACGTGGCAGGATTTTCCCTGTCCAAATACATCAAAGTATTAGTGCAACAAGTGGCAAATCACTATGCTGAGCAAGAATCCACCAGAAATTTAAGATTATTAGCTTGAGAGTTATGGATTACTACTCAGCAATTAAAAACAATGAATTCATGAAATTTTTTGGCAAATGGGTGGAACTGGAAAATATCCTCCCAAGTGAGGTAACCCAATCACAAAAGAACACACATGGAATGCAGTCACTGATAAGTGGATATTAGTCCAGAAGCTCTGAATACCCAAGACACAACTCACATATCAAATCATTCCTAAGAAGAAGGAAAGAGAGGGCCCTGGTCCTGGAAAGGCTTGATGCAGCATTGTAGGGGATTACCAGGGCAGAGAAGTGGAAGGGTGTTGATTGGGGAGTGGGCAGAGGGAAGAGGGCTTATGGGACTTATGGGGAGGGGGAACCGGGAAAGGGAAATCATTTGGAATATAAACAAAGAATATAGAAAAATTTAAAAAAAGAAAAGAAAAAAAAGAAATTTATTTTATTTTATTTTATTTTTAAGTTGTTCTAGATGAGTCGCAGGAGTTGAAACAAAGCAGGCTCTGAAGGCCCCTGCTGTGGAGAGTTGCAGGCTGCTCTGAGATGGACTGAACTGTGGATTTAGAAAATTGGGATTATTTGCTTTTAGAAAAGATTTATATACAGATTTTATCTGAATCATGTGGGAATTTTTGCCCATGGTTCAGAACTAGGAGAGGGAAAATTAATCACTGACTCCAAGTGTCTAGAGCAGTGATAATTACCTGCTATGATCAAGTATTAATTATAAATGCCTGTAGCTCCAGGCAGAGAGTCAAAGAGATATATGGTATAACAAGATGACTGCTATAAACAGAGAGCTGAACAGTAAGATGGTATGAAGATTGTTTTATACGCCTCACAGGATTCTCAAATTCTGTCTAACGTCGGCTCCACAGAAATCTTGAGTTTTTTTTTATCCTCCTTGGTAAAATAGACAAGACCTAAGAATAGGCACATACAGTATTTTAATTTACTTCATTTATTTTGGATTGTTTTTACTTTCAAATTGGTATGATATTGAGTTTTGTGGTTTTATTATTCCTCTGGGAGAGATGGCATAATAGAAGCTTTCCTGGTTGCTGACTGAAGGATATGCTATTTTGGGAGGGAGGTTTTGTCTCTCCCATATTCAGCTTGAAGAAGTTATGACTAGTTCTCCACTCAGTTTCCTGAGCTTTGGGGCTGGAGGTTGCTATTATAGGTTGTCTTTCTAGGGAATGTAAGTAAGAATGGTCATAATTGGAATGGGGGAGGGAAATAGCTAGAATTGATTGCACAGCCATAAAATCTTTATAATTGTTATTGCATTGAAGTCATAATTACTTATTTTGGTACAAAATCTAGATTTTCATTGGTAGAAATTTCTTCTATAGATAAAAAAAATTTTAAAAGTGCAGGGCTTTCCCTCTGTAACTACTAGTATAAACAGATCTGAGATGTTTAAGCCTGTGAGGTAAGGGCCAAATAGCAAATTCATGGCTCTGAGTTTATGGTTAGGGTGTTTTCAGATATTTTAATCAGAAATAGCTGAGAGTAGTTGACGCAGAACAGTCCAGATTATTTTACATGGATAGTTGGTTTTCACCATGTCAGAAATCCACAGAATGTGACATTTATTGTTATTTATTCACTTGCTGAGACAGATCTGCTCCTAACAGCTTCCCATGCTTGTATTCAAAGAAGCATCTGAGCATCTCACCTCCGGGTGAGGCTGTGCATTTTGAGGCTCAGTCACGACTGAGCAGAAATTGCCTCATTTCATCTACAGACAAAATACTGTCCAGAAAAAGGACACGATTTACAGGTTCTGCTGAGACAGAATAGGTTAGCCCTTAATATTCCTGTTTCTCTAACATCTGTCAAATGACCATGGGCGAGGAGGCTGAAGACATTCTCCAACTTCCTGAATTTCTGCGGCTGTATGATAGGCAGCTGTCTCTACAATTTGTCTTAGTTCTGGAAATTGTGTTAGGCTTCTTATATATTTTCAGTTAATGTTGATCATTCTCAGATTTCTGAGAGGGTTGAAGACTTATAGTATCTTAGCCAACCTAGACTATTTCCATTGAGAGAACAGATTTGAGATGGTTTTCAGATGGCATATGATCTAAAGCCAGGACATAAGACAGGTGTGAAATTATAAGTTTTCTAAGCTAGAACAGATGGTATTGCTTTATCTTAATGACAAAAATGATGGACTGGATGTTAGGTCTATCTTATACCTTATACATTAAACATGGTACTATTTGTGCTCAATCTATATTTTGAGAGAAAGGGTTTTCATTTGGTTAAATAGAAAGGAAGATATGTAGCAGAATTTTCCCTGTTCAGTTACATTAAAATATTAGGGCAGCAGGAGGCCTGAAATTGGACAGGGAAAAGGGAGGCAGAGCTGAGTTGCAGGGACTGAGGAGGGAGGAAAATAGCAAGGTGGAGGACAGACAGGAAGATGCTGATTCCATGTGGTTTTAAATAGCCATAGGTATGAACATCATATAGGGATAGAATAATTGGGATAACTTGTCTAATCTAGGTGGGCAGCTTTTATGATTATCAATTGGCTCTGAAATTATTGTATGGGCATCTTGTGAATTGATATTTATTTATATAAATCTGATTGGATCAAGAGTTTTTATTTACTTGGTTACTGGAAGGTGGAACTGCAGACTACAGGGGTTTAGAGCTGAGAAGGAACTAGTGGTTCCAGAAACAAGTGAACCAGAGCTGGGAACACAGCGATTGGTCTCTGTGGGGGGCTAGCTAGAGTCAGAGCCCGCAGGACTACGCCCACCGGGGCAGAGTTGCTGGAGATAGCATGGGAACATGCAGGTCCTTTTTAATATTTTCTGCAACAGGTGGTACCCAACGTGGACAGTAATGAAGCAATGTCCGAATGGTACCCTACACTCAAAATGTATTTTGTTTTCCCTTTTTTCCTCTTTCTGTAGAATGCTTTTACTGTCTTTCTTGCTCGAAACAAATTGTTATAGACTGTGTCACATACCCCACAGTTCTTATGCCGAGGTTCCGAGCCCTAAGATGACTGTGCTTGAAGTAAAAAGTCTCTGGAAAGGTGACTAAAGTTAGGTGGGTTGATAAGGTTAAAGCTTTCATCCAGACAGAAGGATGAGTGTTCCTACACAAAGGACCTCAGAAGCACCTTCCCTCTACAGGAGTAAAAAGCAAAAGTCATGTGAAAGGTACAGCAAGCAGGTGACCCATTGCTAGCCAGAAGCCATATTTGCCAGCTCCTTGACCTCAACTTGGCAGCCTTGTGGGAACGAACAGGTGCTGCTGCAGCCACTGTGTCTGCAGGGTTTTGTTGTGGTGCCCTAAAGAGACTGGTACACTGACTTAGGAACAAGTACCTAAATGATATATTACTCAAGGACAGAGAAAAACATTGCATTAAATATTTAAAGAGACAAAACTCCATTACCTTCATATTTTGCTGTATCACAGAATATTTAACTAAGTTCTACAGGTGTGCACATACATTTGGGAACAAAGGCAACTTGTCTTTGAGTACAGAAATGTGCACCAATGAAGGAACATAAGAGTCTGGTGATGGCCGAGGATATTAGTCACTGGGATTGATTCAGGTTCCATCCTAATTTAGTTCATCTCAATTTTAGGAAAACAAAGCCCCTGTTGTGTTGTTGCTCGTCTGCTAAAGTGTATTTTATGTAGGTTTCATATTTCAAGCCAAACCTCCACTGACAAAATGAACACATTAACCCTAGACAAAGGAATGGTATAGGTTTGGTGGAGACTGAGATTTACACAATGTGGATGTCTCTGTAGGAAAAAGAACACCAAATTGAGACTATAAAATTAAATTGTAGGGCCTTATAAGAGGCCAATCGAGAGACCTGAAGTTAAGACACATTAGTATCGGCATGACTCTGTCTATGTCAGCCACATTCCTCTCCCTCTTCTGCTGGCTGGAGCATTGCTTGGACTGGACTCTGCTGCTGTTTACTCAATCAATCAGCAAATGTTCATTAAATACCTGCTTAACCCACACACTAGTCTAAGAGCCAGTGAACCAGAGCCAGAGAGTCTCCAGCACTGTGGAACATATGCTCTTGATGGAAGGCAGAGCATGAATTAAGGAAAAGATTTCAGGTATAAATACATGAGAATACTGCACACTTCATACCAAGGTATATTTTATTTTATTTTTTATTCAATATATTCATTATTTACATTTCATGTAATTTCCCCTTTCCTGGTGCCTCCCTCCCCAAAAGTCCCATAAGTCCTCTACCCTCCCCCTGTTCCCCCATCCATCTCTTCCCACTTCCCTGTTCTGATATTTCCCTACACTGCTGCACTGAGCTTTCCAGAGTATATTTTAAAATTGGTTGCTTTTAAACTTGCTTCTCTGTTGAAAAATGAAAAGTGTCTTTGAAATAGAATGTTTTCAACAACACAAGAACCCTGCTGTGTCCTGACATACATCAGGCTCTTAAGAGATCCTGAAGACGTTTCTTACTTAGAAAAAGACTTTCCCATCTAACCTGGTAATTCTGTGCTGTGATCCTTCATGCAATGAGGCTTCAAACTGGGCAATTTGCTTGAGTTCTTCACACATACAATAAATGTATCCTACAAATTTCCTAGGATGTCATTATATATGAGCTTCTCTTAGAAAAAGAATTCAAAAGGATATTTTAAAAGTTAGTTAAGGAAAAATAAGATCATAGAAACCATTAGAGGGAATTTAATGTAATAGACTATTATAGTTTGTACAAATGTAAGTTATCATTATGTTAAAGATCATGCCAACATAAATACAGCCACAGTCTTGGCATATGTAGATTACTCAGCAATTGACATGTGAATTATAAATCTGTAGGGATGTTTACTAATTACTTTAAAATTTGGGTTCATATAGTAAGTAGGGATTTCAATATTTTAAAGTCTTAACAGGGTTTTTTTTTGAATAAAATTTTATTTTTCCCTCCTTCTCCTCCTCCTTTTTTTTTCTAAAAATTACCAGCTACAAATGCATGCTGCCCAAATCCTCTAAACCTTAGGAGATATTGACTGCTGCATAAAAGTCTCTGTCAAATCTGTAATGGTTAAGTCCCTCAAACAGACAACAGGATTCTCTTTTTTTATAGATCTGTTACCAGTTAGTATGAAAGAGTAATTATGAAAAATAGTGAAATAAAAAGAGGCATTATTATTGTTGTCTACATTGAATTAAGTTGGGGATGTAAATGAAAGCCAGCACTGTTGAAAGGATGTGCAACTGCTGATTTAATAAGAAAAATCCCAAGTATTTTAATCTTTACATGGGACATGACATGATCTTGGAACTATAATTCTATCAGAAGATGGTAAATTATTAGTTTTAAGGATAATTGTTGACTTAATAGTACAAAATCGAACCTATAGAAAGCATGTACTTGCTGAATTATTAACTGCAGATGATTTACATTATTAATCTCTATAAATTCATGTTTACTATTTTATGTTGATTCAATGGTGCATTTAGATTTCTTCCCTTTGAGATTATAACTCTCCAGGTGTTTTCAATACAGTGACTCACAAAAGGACTCACAACTCCATACTTTGTTTATATGCTGGAAATAAAACAAGCTAGCCTGTTTAAGCAAATGACATCAAGAGTTTCACTGACCTTGGTAATGACCCAGCACCGATATCATTGGATGTTCAGTGCATGGCTAGTCTGCAGCTGCTTAAAGTATATATATATAAACTACACAGCAAACCTGGAAGAGTAGCCGTCACCAAAATCCTTCTATTCAACAAGCACACTGTTATTCCATTTATTAGGAGTCCCCCAAAATAACAAAGAACTCTTCTCTCAGGCCAGGATGCTTAATGTAATCGCATCTATAAACCTTGCCATCTGGGGTAACATTTATTAATTATAGCATTAGGGTATTGATCGCTTGGGTCATATACAGCCTGCTATTCAATATATGGTTTTGCAATTTGCTCTAAAATATTTTAAAATAGGAGCAGATTTTCAAATGGCCTTAAACTTTATTTTAAAGGTATATGAATGCACAGCAACCTTATGGACAACACTTACATGGCTGTCCCATACTGGCACTGATCACTGGTCGCCACATCATGGAGGAGGACCACAGACAACCTTAAGTTCACTCAGTCTATGGATATGTGCATTGGATCTCAGAGGCTGTGCCATTCTGTGACAGTAATTTATCACTTCTCAGATCATGATAATACTTTTGTCCCCTGAAGTATTTGTTTTCGATGACTTGCTAAGGAAAGGGAGGTGGCTAATTCACTGGCTGTGTGTCCAAAGATTTACAAACCACTAGCTGCTCCAAGGCATTCACTCTTGTGAAAATCAAAATCTCCAAGTCCTCAAAGTTTCTAAACTGGATCTCCATGAATGTTACCTAGATAGACTATGTATTTAAAGAGACTTAACAAATTGAATATGTTAAAAATAAAAGCAGTTAAACATTTATCTAAATTATTTCACTATGTTTTTTATCAGACCTCAAATTTATGAATAGAAAACAGAATAGTTTCATATAAGTGACATGTTGACATTACTTGTTTTTTTAAATAAGTAAATTTATAAAATATGAGTGTCTTAGATTAGTTTACATTCCCAGCCAAAAGAAGAAGAAAAAAACAAACCAAACAACAAACAAATAAAATAAGGCATATAAATCCATCTTTGTCTACTGCCATCCAGGAGTTAAATTATTATAATGTTTCAAAACGTTAAGCCTTACAAGTTGGTAATTGAGTGTACACACTGGCTTTTATGGTATTGGAATATTTTTCTTCTAAGATCTCCGCACATAGAAAGTCATAAATATAGTTATAGAAGTCAAATTAAAAGTTACTTTTCAGTTAAAACTTTAGTCAATATAATATTAGAGAAATTGAACCTTTAGAACCTTTTGCTCTATAAACAGAATGCAAACCTACCTATCAGGCCTCCCCTTCTTAAAGTTCATCATGCAGACTCACTCTACAGTCTATTCTCCAAACCTGAACTTCTGCTTTGGACCCTTGCATTAAACAGGAGAAACAGAACTAGGAACATCTGCTTAAGATGTAGCTGGCCAGCGCAGTCACTGAGGAGTTTGCTCAAGAGTCACCATGATGTGTCTGCCACAGAATTCTTCACAAAAACCTAAATATTTCACATTATTAGTTACTGAAACCAAATTGAACTCTTTAATAAAGAGTAGGAAATTTGCCTTTCACCTTTAAAGTATATGTTAAAAATAGTAAAAATAGTTTACCTAATACACTTTATCTAAACTAAGTATTAGGATAGAAGAGCAGTAGTCAGTGTTTGACAAAGGAAACAGAATCCTGAAAGTAAGTATCTTAAAACAAATAATCAACAATGGCTAAAACCAATTAAGTAACATCGGATTACATAAGGCCATGCTCAGGGCATGCCTTTGCCTTGTATTTGTAAGTATATTTCCTCTCTTCAGCCAAAGCATAAGTTTTACTGAGTCAGGACTGTGCCTTAGCATTTACTGCTGCTGTTTCCCAGTTCTTAATGGAGTCTCCATGTACTCAGGACTCAGCAGACACACTGACAGAATGTGGAGGGTTGATGCTTACTGGAGCCTGTGTTACCAAAATGTGGTGCAGCACAGGACCAACGCTAAAGACCATTGCTGCTTTTTGAGCAATTTGTGCATTCCTGTAAACTCCGCTTAAACTAAATTCCAAGCCGCTCTCCCTCTACTCCAGACCCACTTTCTTTTTAAAAACCAAGAACTATTTCAAAATCTTTTTCTTCTCAATTTAATAACTTTGCCAATGAATTCTTATTATTATAAAAATGCATACTTTATTTCATTTAGTAATATTTTCTGTAAAAGATGCTACATAATCAGGCTTCACCTTAGATAGCTCTATAAACAGAATGCAAACCTACCAATCAGGCCTCCCCTTCTTAAAGTTCATCATGCAGACTCACTCTACAGTCTATTCTCCAAACCTGAACTTCTGCTTTGGACCCTTGCATTAAACAGGAGAAACAGAACTAGGAACATCTGCTTAAGATGTAGCTGGCCAGCGCAGTCACTGAGGAGTTTGCTCAAGAGTCACCATGATGTGTCTGCCACAGAATTCTTCACAAAAACCTAAATATTTCACATTATTAGTTGCTGAAACCAAGACTTACCATACGTACCATTGGTATCATTCATTGTAAGCTTTGGGTAATCGAGCAAGCAAACAAACAAATCAGTAGTTCACCACAAAGGCAGAAGCAAAAAATCCAGGCTGGTGAGTTATTTCCCCTAATAGCATAATAATCAGAATAAAGCCATATTTTCCAGAAAAGATCAGTGAGAGAAATAAACACGTGAAATGCACAGAAATGAACCAGCATTTGTAGGACATATAAGAGAGCGGACAATGGGGGAGGGCACTGAGCAACACACAGAGTTCTAGGGTTGTAGCCAATGTTTATTTTTAAAGCAAAATTATTTTTCAGCCACACATGCTGCCCTTGAAGATAGGGCATAAAACGTTACCTTTCTCTTCAGGCATTCTGTTTATATTGAGGATCCTCAGAACATTTTCAGGTATTTATTTCTTTCACTGATAACAGTCAGAAAGAAAGATAAGGCATAAAACATATTTTATTGGATATTTTATTTATTTAAATTTCAAATGTTATTCCCTTTCGCAGTTTCCCCTCCAGAACGCCCTATCCCGCCCCTCCCCCTGCTTCTTTGGGGGTGCTCTCCCACCCAACTTCTCACCTAACATATTTTAACATTTTCTCTCACAGTGCTTCTCCAAATAAGTTAAATTGAGAACTGTGTTAGCTTTGCGTTTGTTTCTATCATTATTTTGAACCCATCATCTGGGATAATCCAGACAGAGAATTAGTATCGCTTAAATGAAGAGAAGGTTTCACAACATACTTCAGTTGAAGGAGACTAGAAGGCCTAGTGCCCTCACTAGAATGGCTCAGTGGGGCTGTGGCATGGTTTCAGATAAGGAGAGGCACCGGAGAGGAAAGGGAGTGGGGCATTTCGGATGTTTATAAAACATCACCATGAAGAGAAACAGCAAAATGCCTGGCATTGGCTCTAGTGCAGGGGACGTGATCTGAGCATGCATGTTGGCCAAGAAGAGGGAGCCAACAAGAGTAGACAGTCAGAGATCAGAGGGACATGAACACTAGAGACCCAGGTCATGAGTTAATGTCACCGGCAAAGTAGGATCATGGAAAGAAAGGAGACCAAAGGAACTAGACAGCCAGACCCAGATGACCAGAACCAAGCAACACAGTAAGAAATTGCCACCTCCTTGATCCATCCAACAGCAAAGCTAGTCCTACGGTTGTTGCTGGTGGGGTTGGTTGTTAAACTTTACTCAGTTATATCTGTCCAGAGATATATGTGATATATGATGTCTCTGGTTGTATCAATCCATGTTCTCATCTATGATCCATCCATCAGCTGTGATCATCAGTCCATATCGGAGCTGATGCTATGCCAAGTCGACTGATGATACAAATGTGTTGCTTTTATTCTCTTATTTGAATTAGATTTTGCATGAATCCTTTCCTGATTACAATTGCAGCCTTTACTTAAGCAAAACATGCACATTTCTTGTAAATCATGATTTGCAGACTCCCAGTCATATTCAGATAGTCAGGTTTTATGAATGTTACTAACTTACAAAGTTTAATAACCATCTCAATTCTTTTATCCAGTGTCTGTGGCTACTTTCTGCTCTGATTGCAGAACCGAGATCTTATGACTGGGAAAACCTAAAATATTTACCATCTGGCCTTTATAAAAGTATTACCAACCCCTGCACCTGAACCAGCTCATGAACAATTTTTTTCAAAACAAAAATATGTAGGTTGAAAATGTGCTTTGTGCACACACATGTTATTAAGGATTCTGAATCCAGTGGGGCCTAACCTATGGAGCCAAAGCAATCCCTCTACATGTCCCACTTAACTAGACACATCTATGAGCTACAATTAGACAAGGTCATTTCCATTAGGGGTTCCTAGTAAACACAGGATTATCTGCTTTACTTTCATATATTCTAAAGCTATTTATATTTCCAGCTTATAAAACCAGCTAAACTATCAAACACATAAAATTTTATTGACAGCTCAAGGACATGATCATTTTAAAAATTAACAATTGCACTGGGCATGATCTAATCATTTCTACTGATATGGAAATAAGCTACAAATCTTTCCACCTGTCTCTGTAATAAGTCTCTCAAAATTAGTATGGACAACCCCCAAACACACACACACACACACACACACACACACACACACACAATCTAAATGTAGATCTACCATGTGGCCCAGCTATACCACTCCTGGATGCTCATCTACAAACCTCCACATCAGTTTATCACATAGATATTCACACGGTAGTTTTCTGTACACTTTAGTCCCACCAGCTAAACTATGGGATTAGCCTTGGTGTCTAATAACAGAAGAAATGACACAGAAAATATAGTCTAGGCACAGCGAAATGGTTTTCATCTGTAAATAATAAAGTCATTTTCACAAAACTGGGTGCAAGTGGAAGTGACCATGTTAAGCAGATGAAGTTGGGCTGAGACAGACAAAACCTTTCTCTCATGTGTGCTTTCTCAATTTCTTAATTCATAAAATTATGAATGCAAATATGATATGAAAGTCATATATACATATGTGAATGTGTATGCACACACACACACATACACACACACACACACACACACACACACACACACATATATATATATATATATATATATATATATATATATATATGAATACACATATATTCAGAAATGAGACAATCTGGGGACCCAGTGTGACTAATGGGAAGGAGAGAAGAGACAAATGGAAAATTCTGAATATGGAAGAATGTACTCAATATTTTAATACATACTTGTATGAGAACATTCTTATGTAATACAGTATGGTATGTTGAAAATTTTGACTATGAAATTTTGTAAAGAAACAACAACAGTAACTTAAGTCAGATGTCTGTGTAGGTCTCAAGAAACATTCTAAAGCCTGAAAACTTGGAGAGAAGAAAATCCCTAGGTCTCTCCGGTTCAGTGCCCAGGGTGTGAGGACCTCAAGAGAAGACAGTGCTCCCCTCTATTCTAATCATATGTTAATGTTCTGTGTGCAGATATGGAAGACACCTAAGCAAGTAGGATGGAACTTCTTGTTAAGTAAAGCCCAGTGGTTGTTTCCTGTCTACAAGGACCTTATGGGCTTACTTGTATACACTTTTACCCTCATTTAAGCTTTGACATTAATTTGTTGCCTATTTATTGGTTCATTTGATTGCTTTTCCATGACTAAGGGTGTTTCAGCAGCCTTTCTTAAAAGTGGCTGTTCCTATGTTGCTTATTAATTGTTCTAGTGAAATGGTGGAATGTGTGAGCTTCTTGTTACATTAGGTGAATAGTTGTCAAACTCCTGTTCACAGCCAAATTGCAATTAGAGATTGTCTCCATGCTCAGCCATGTTACAACTCAAGTATAAAACTATAAGAATCTTTATGTACACGAGCTGATTGTTACAGTTATTAAAATATTACATACTTAACAACTGGCAAGTAGATTTTAAGTGTTCTTACTATCAAAAGTATATGAGCTGATATATATGCCAATGAGATTGTTTTAGCCTCAATAAATACATATATCAAAAGATTTTTACACAGATATATAAATTTCTGTTAATTAAAAATGAATAAATAATAAAATAACTTCTTGATCTTTGCTCCTGTGACTGAGGAGATGAATGCAGTCAGGAACACAGGGAACACCAGAGCGCAAGATCACTTGGGACATGGTCCACCAGAGCCCCACCTGCATCCAGGAGCTGGGTGGCACCACAGCCTTCTGTGCATCTATTCTGCCAGGGGACATCTGCTCTGCAGGGAGTCCTGCAGTTAGAGGTGAGGCCACCATCTTCACTCCTGCAACTGAGCAAGCTCTTACAGTCAGGAATGCAGGGAACACTTGAGTGTAAGAACACTTGTAATTCAGTCCACCAGAGCCCCACATGTACGCAGGAGCTGAGCAGCACCACAGAACACTGTACCAGGGGAGAGTAGGTCACCCAGGGCTGCTGAGACAGGCTTGCAGGCACACAGGAGGGATAAGCTCCAGCCAGAGACAGCAGGACCAACTAACACCACAGAAAACCAGATGGCAAAAGGCAAATGTTGGAACTTTGCTATCAGAAATCAAGGCAACATAGCACCATTCGAACCTAATTCTTCCATAACAGCAAGTCCTGGATACTCCAACACACCAGAAAAGAAAAATTTGGATTTAAAATCACAGCTCATGATGTTGATAGAAGGCTTCAAGAAGGACATAAAAAACTCCCTTAAAGAAAAACAGGAGAATACATGTCAACAGTTAGAAACCCTTAAAGAACTACAGGAAAACACAACAAAACAGGTGAAGGAATTGAACAAAACCTTCCAGGATCTAAAAATGGAGGTAGAAACAATAAAGAAATGACAAAGAGAAGCAACTCTGGACATAGAAAACACAGGAAAGAAGTCAGGAGTCATGGATGCAAGCATCAACAACAGAATACTAGAGATAGAAGAGAGAATCTCAAATGCAGAAGATACCATAGAAAGCATTGACACAACAGTCAAAGAAAATGCAAAATGCAAAAATCTCCTGACCCAAAACATTAAGGAAATCCAGGACCAAATGAGAAGACCAAACCTAAGGATTATAGGTATAGAAGAGAGTGAAGATTTCCAACTTAAAGGGCCAGTAAATGTCTTCAACAAAATTATAAAAGAAAACTTCACTAACCTAAAGAAAGAGATGCCCATGTACATAGAAGAAGCCTACAGAACACCAAATGGATTTGACCAGAAAAGAAATTCCTACCTTCACATAATAATTAAAATGCCAAATGCATTAACAAAGAAAGAATATTAAAAGCAGTAAGGGAAAAATCTCAAGTAACATATAAAGGTAGAACTATCAAAATTACACCAGACTTCTCACCAGAGACTGAAAGCCCGAAGAGCCTGGGCAGATGTAATACAGACCTTAAGGGAACACAAATGCCAACCCAGGCTGCTATATCCACCAAATCTCTCAATTACCATAGATAGAGAAACTAAATTTGTTTTTGTCCACCTATGGACAAAAACAAATTTATACAATATCTTTCTACAAATCCAGCCCATCAAAGGATAATGAATGGAAAACACAATGAAAGGAGGGGAACTTCACACTAGAAAGAGCAAGAAATTAATCTTATTTCAACCATCCAAAAAGAAGATAACCACACAAACCTAAAATTTATATCAAAAATAGCAGGAAGCAACAATCACTATTCCTTAATATCTCTTAACATCAGTGCACTCAATTCTCCAATAAAAAGACATAGACAAACATTCTGTATATGTAAATAGGACCCAACATTTTGATGCATACAGGAAACACATCTCAGTGTCAAACATAAGCATTACCACAGAGTAAATGGCTGGAAAACTATTTTCCAACCAATGGTCCCAGGAAACAAGCTGGAGTAGCCATTCTAATATCCAATAAAATAGACTTTCAACTAAGTCTTCAAAAAAGACATTGAAGTACACTTTATACTCATCAAAGGAAAAATTTACCAAGAAGAACTCTCAATTCTGAATATCTATGCTCCAAATACAAGGGCACCCTCATTCATAAAAGAAACTTTACTAAAGCTTAAAGCACACATCACACCGCACACAATAATTGTGGGTGACTTCAACACCCCACTCTCCTCAATGGACAGGGAAACACAAACTAAACAGAGACACAGTGAAACTAACAGAAGTTTTGGACCAAATGGATTTAATAGATATCTATAGAACATTTCATCCTAAATCAAAAGAATATACCTTCTTCTCAGCACCTTATTGTACCTTCTTCAAAATTGACCATATAACTGGTCACAAAACAAACCTCAACAGATATAATAATAATATTGACCTAATTCCATGCCTCCTATCAGATCACTATGGAGTAAGGTGGTCTTCAATAGCAACAAAAACATCAGAAAGCCCACATACACATGGAAGCTATCAGATTTTCAAAGAAGACCTAACACTATATATACAGCAAACCAGTATCAAACATGGTCATTTCATTAGGTGATGAAAAGGCATTTGAAAAAATTCAGCATCCTTTCATGCTAAAAGTCTTGGAAAGAACAGGAATTCAAGGCTCATACCTAAACATATTAAAAGCAATATATAGCAAACCAGTAGCCAACATCAAACTAAATGGAGAGAAACTTGAAGCAATTCCACTAAAATCAGGGACTAGACAAGGCTTCCCTCTTTCTCCATGCTTATTCAATGTAGTACTTGAAGATCTACCTAGAGCAATTAGACAACAAAGGAGGTCAAAGGGATACAATTTGGAAAGGAAGAAGTCAAATTATCACTACTTGCAGATGATAAGATTATATAATTAAGTGACTCAAAAAACTCCACCAGAGAACTCCTACAACTGATAAACGACTTCAGCAAAGTGGCCTGATATAAAATTAACTCAAACAAATCAGTAGTCTTCCTATACTCAAAGGATAAACAGGCTGAGAAAGTAATAGCCACAAACAATATAAAGTATCTTGGTGTGACTCTAACCAAACAAGTGAAAGATCTGTATGACAGGAACTTCAAATCTCTAAAGAAAGAAATAATAGAAGACCTCAGAAGATGGAAAGATCTCCCCAAGCTCATGGATTGGCAGGATTAATACAGTAAAAATGGCCATCTTGCCAAAAGCAATATACAGATTCAATGGAATGCCCATCAAAATTCCAAGTCAATTTTTCACAGAGTTAGAAAGAGCAATTTTCAAATTCATCTGGGATAACAAAAAACCCTGGATAGCTAAAAATATTCTCAACAGTAAAAGAACTTCTGGGGAATCAGTATCCTGGAACTCAAGCAATACTACAGAGCAATAGTGTTAAAAACTGCATGGTATTGGTACAGTGACAGGCAAGTAGTAGAATTGGAGACCCAGAAATGAACCCACAAACCTATGGTCACTTGACATTTGACAAAGGAGCTAAAACTGTCCAGTGGAATAAAGATAGCCTTTCAAAATTGGTGCTGGTTCAACTGGCAGCTAGCATTCAGAAGAATACAAATTTATCCATTCTTATTTCCTTGTACTGAGGTCAAGTCCAAGTAAATCAAGGACCTCTACATAAAACCAGACACACTGAAACTAGTAGAAAAGAAACTGGGGAAGACCCTTGAGTACACGGGTACAGGGGAAATTTTCCTGAACAGAACACCAATAGCTTATACTCTAAGATCAAGAATTGACAAATGGGACTTTATAAAATTACAAAATTTTTGTAAGGCAAAGGACACTGTCAAGAGGACAAAACAGCAACCAACAAATTGGATAAAGATCTTTACCAGACAATATATGGGTAATATTCAATATATACAAAGAACTCAAGAAGTTAGATTCCAGAGAGCAAAATAACCCTAATAAAAATGGGGTACAGAGCTAAACAAAGAATTTTCACCTGAGGAATATTGAATGGCTGAAAAGTACCTAAAGAAATGTTCAACATTCTTAGTTATCAGCAAAATGCAAATCAAAACAACCCTGAGGTTTCATTTCACACCAGTTAGAATGACTAAGATCAAAAACTCATGAGACAGAAGGTGCTGGCGAGGATGTGGAGAAAGAGGAACACTCCTCCACTGCTGCTGGTATTTCAAGCTGGAACCACTCTGGACCTCAGTCTGGTGCTTCCTCAGAAAACTGGGCATGATATTACCAGAAGACCGTGGGTATATATGCAGTGAATTCCCCAGCATATAATAAGGAATAAGGGCACATGCTCCACTATGTTCATAGTAGCCCTATTAATAATAGCCAGAAGCTGGAAAGGACCCAGATGTCCCTCAACTTAGGGATGGATACTAATGTGGTATATTTACACAATGGAATACCACTCAGTTATTAAAAACAATTAATTCATGAAATTCTTAGGCAAATGGGTGGAACTGGAAAATATCATCCTGAGTGAGGTAACCCAATCACAAAAGAACACACATGATATGCACTCACTGATAAGTGGATATTAGCCCAGAAGTTTGGAATACCCAAGGCACATTTGCAGATCAAATGATGCCCAAAAGGAAGGAAGAACAAAGTATGGATACTCTGGTCCTTCCTAGAAGGGGGAACAAAATACACACAGAAGGAGATTCAGAGACAAAGTGTAGAGCAGAGTCTGAGGGAAAGACCCTCCAGAGACTACCCAACCTAGTGATCCACCCCATATACAGTTACAAAATGTAGACACTATTGTTGATGCCCACAAGTACTTGCTGACCAGAGCTGGATATAGCTGTCACCTGGGAGGCTCTGCTAGTGCATGAGAAATACAGAGGGGGACACTCTCAGCCAGCCATTGAACTGAGCACAGGGTCCCCAATGGGGGAGCTAGAGAAAGGGCCCAAGGAGCTGAAGGGGTTTGCAGAGCCATAGGAGGAACAATAATATGAGCCACCCAGGACTCCCAGAGCTACCAGGGACAGAAACATCAACCAGATAGTATACATGGAGTTACCCATGGCTCCACATGCATAGGCAGCAGAGGGTGGCCTTGTTTGACTTCAAACCAAGGAGAGGCCCCTGGTCTTGGAAAGACTGGATGCAGCAGTATAGGAGAATACCAGGACAGAGAAGTGGGAGAGGGTTGATTGGGGAACAGGTAAGAGGAGATGGCTTATGGGACTTTTCATGGGGGAAACCAGGAAAGGGGAAATCATTTGAAATGTAAATAAAGAATATATCTAATTAAAAAAGAAGAAGAAAAGGCTGACAGATGACACAGCCAGAACTGAGGGGAAGACAAACTGTGGTCATCAATGTGCATGTGGGTATATGGTGCTGCCTCCTGCATTGCTGTCTCTTGGTGTGAAAATGAACACAAATTTATACTGATTCACAACCATAGGCCATTATGAAAATATTAATAAGCCCAGACACCAGAGAGATCTAACATACAGTGCCAGACTGAACGACACTTAGAGGGGTGCTCCGCCATCTTGGCTCCTGGACACCAGAGAGATCTGACAGCACCAGGTACACAGACATAGCCCAAGGCTAACATCTCTTGGGTCTCAGCCTGTCAGGCTTTTGCCTGCACTCACGGCCTGGGCAGCTCTGCAGATGGTCTGGGTGTCGACCCTGTCAGGGGTCTTGTGCTCTGCAGTGATCAGCACTTGCTAATGTGAAAATCAACAAACCATAAACCCCACAATTCACAGGCTAAAACACAACCAAACATAATATATTGATGTAGGTAGACCAGGGTGTAGATAGGAAAAAGAAACATATTATGGTATGTATCATCAATGCTTATAATGAAATAGAACAAGGCATGCTTCATTCTTGTTGTGTAGAAAACCCTCATAAGGACATTTTTCTTGTGTATGAACTGTGAAACTATCCCTTTATTTATGACTTCCTGAAATTTACTTTGTCCTGAAATACTGTATGTGCAGATAGATACCTCTTCCAACTGCCTTTTCTTGGATGTGTTTTCTTTTTTATATGCTTTTGTTGAATCTATCCCACAAAAGTTATTGTAAAGTTGTTTGGTTTTAAATTGAGTTTAATTTTGGAATGCAGACATCTGAAGTATCTCAGTGCTGTGATACTTTGCCCAAGTTCTTCTGACGCTCCATATTCCCTTGAGAAAAATTTAAGAATACAATATCTTATGTTGAGTGACTGAGAAGCTTCTGGAATTAGGAGGACATAGAGACTAACAGGTGACTTTAGGCACTACTATTTGGAAGTGGGGATGCCACTCATGTCTTCTATCATTCTGAAAATGAACTAACACAGTCTGTGTACATGTCATGCAGGCAATGGGTTTATAAGGAGTCTGGGCCTATCCACCCTTACCCTAGTTCATTCTTTAGAATACACCTTTTCTGCATCCAACACTGAGAGGCTATGATGCTTTCTCATTTAAAACTTCCTTCCATCTCCCCTCCCTCCCTTTACACACACACACACACACACACACACACACACACACGTATGTATGTATGTGTGTATGCATATGAGGGTTTACATTGTCTCATGTAGCCCTGGCTAGTTTTGAACTCCCTGTTTATCTAACAATGATCTTGAATTTCTGATCCTCCTGCCTCTATCTCTTCAGTGAGGGAATTAAGAGGTGTGTGCCACCATCTTCAGCTGTCTGTGGTGATGGGCTTGAATCCCAGTTCCTCGTGCCTTATAGCTAGTCACTCTGCTACCTGAGCTACACATCCCCCACCTCAGTTCAGTCTTTTGATGTCTTTCCTTCACTCTCAGAATTCAATTCAAATTCCCTTATATTTCTTCCCAGGTCCTTCACTAGTAGGCAAGTCCTTGCATTTTAATTTTGTATTATTTGTTTGGTGTGTGCATAATGGGAGGACATGCATGCACTGTATGCATGTCGGGACAGAGGACAACTCTATACAGTCTCATCTATCCTTCCACCTTCACATCTGCTCCAGGGATCAACTTCAAATATCCATGCTGATACCGCAAGCACCGTTACTCGCTGAGGCATCTTGACAGTCCTTTATTTTAGTTTATTAATATTATTTTTATAATTCCCATCCACAAACCTTGAGCTGAGTTTAATTTTGCTGATAAACTCTCCTCTCCTCTGTCCCCATCCACAAGTTCTAAACTCCTGTTCATCATGTCCTTGTGAGAAAGCCTTTCTCAGTCACTCACTTCTTCATGATGTCCTAGAACTTATTACACTGTTCCCCATACAAGCACTGTCCCACCATACAGTGAACTGACCACTTTAACTGTTAGATGTACTTTTCTCAACTGAAAATCTTGCAAAAAATTCAAAACCACCACAGAAAACAGAACAACAGGGATATATTTGGGTTTATCTGCTGACAAGGGCTGGAAACCTTGAGGGTTACAGCAGCTCTAATATCTGCCCATGATCCCTAAGGTCAGCTTCATTTTGCCTAGAAAGCACCAGAAATGCAGTTTAAACTATCCATTTTTATTGTCTCTTAGAGATTGGCTTCAGATCAGTCATGACCAGGTAGAAAACTGAACTTCAGCACAGGATATGGGAGATCTCAAGAATGCAAAACAGTCATTAAATTAAAAATTGTCATAAATAAGTAGAGTGAAGTGAAGGATCCATGATAAACACTGTTGGTGTCGTGATCATCTGTGGAAGACGGCTAAGCTCAATTCCGGAAGTTCTTGAAAAGAAGTGACTGAATGAGTCCTAACATACCCTAACTCATTTCTACCTGAGAAATTCTAGGTCCTTTTAAGAGATAAATATTAAGGTATCCAGGAGTTCTGGAAAACCAAATAACCCTATCAAAAAATGGGGTACAGAGCTAAACAAAGACTTTTCACCTGAAGAAATTCAGATGGCTGAGAAACACCTTAAAAATGTTCAACATCCTTAGTCGTTAGAGAAATGCAAATCAAAACAACCCTGAGATTTCACCTCATACCAGTCAGAATGGCTAAGATTAAAAACTCAGGAAACAACAGGTGTTGGCGAGGATGTGGAGAAAGAGGAACACTCCTCCACTGCTGGTGGAACTGCAAGCTGGTACAACCACTCTGGATATCAGTCTGGCGGTTCTTCAGAAAACTGGACATGATACTTCCGGAGGACCCAGCTATACCACTCCTGGGCATATACCCAGAAGATTCCTCAGCATGCAATAAGGATACATGCTCCACTATGTTCATAGCAGCCCTATTTATAATAGCCAGAAGCTGTAAAGAGCTCAGATGTCCCTCAACGGAAGAACGGATACAAAAATTGGGTATATATACACAATAGAGTACTACTCAGCCATTAGAAACAATGAATTCATGAAATTCTTAGAGAAATGGATGGAGCTGGAGAACATCATACTAAGTGAGGTAACCCAGTCTCAAAAGAACACCCATGGTATACAGTCACTGATAAGTGGATATTAGCCTAGAATCCTGGGACACCAAAGACACAATCCACATACCAAATGATGTCCAACAAGAAGGAAGGAGTGGACCCTGGTTCTGGAAAGGCTCAAAGCATCAGTGTAAGGGAATACCAGAACAGGGAAGTGGGAAGGGGTGGATGGGGGAATGGGGAGGAAAAAGGGCATTTGGGACCTTTGGGGGGCAGGGAACCAGAAAAAGGGAAATGAAATGTAAATAGAGAATATATCCAATAAAAATAACATTAAAAAAAGGTATCCAGGAGTTACAAACATCCTACACCTAGTTTACAAAGGGTATCCAACCAAAGGCGTTCATACACTACTCTGAAATAACAATCAGATTGTTTCAACAGGAAAAATTCAAGAGTCCCAAAGGTAACAGCATTTGCCCATGACTCAGCTCTCAAGGGGCAAGACAGAAAATACTCATGTCCCTTCCAGAGTTTTAAAATGACAATGACAGGGATCAGAGATCACAAATACTTGTAGTCCTACCTGCAGCTGACTAGACTAGAAGAGACAAAGCAGTGACTCTGTTGATTCTGCTCCACATGGTCCTGCCTTTCTGAAGCAATCTTGTTTTACTTTTGTTCAGCAAATAGTAAAAAATCCTCCAGACAAAAATCATTTTCAGCCAATGTAGCTTGCAACCTAACTCAGGGTACCATTCACTGCATAAGGATCCAGACATCTCAGGTCATCATATATGCACATCATGCAAACACCTCAGGAAATTGTACAATGCACAGCAACCAGACACTTTGGGAAATCCTAAGATGCACAGCAACCCCACAACCACCAATATACAAAATCCAGACACCCTAGGACATCATATAATGTACAGCATGCAGATATTTGTGCACCTCCAAAAAGAGAGCTCTTACTCAAAATGGATAAGAAATATATATTCTGGAGGCAATTACCAATCATCATTACCCAGGACCAGATATTTATGTTGTTCTAAATCCCACACTCTATGTGGCAGCAGTTTTATGAGATTGTCATAGTATCAATCTAACAATAGTAACAATAACAAAGAATGAAGATATTTCTAAAACACATTGGTGGAGACATAAGGCAAATGAGTAGAGCAAAGCGGAAAACCCCTTCCATAGACCTCTGTCTGATGCAATATGACGACACTTAAATTTTTGATTTATGATGTAGATGCCTGTTTGTAAATTCTAAATGATTTTCCTAATAGTTACAAATATGTTAAGACAGGTTCAAAGCCTGGCAATAGATGGTTATTAATAGGGCTAAAGATGGCCACAGAAAGTTTGACTCTAGACTTGCAACACTCCAACCTTTCTGCAATGATTAAACTTCTAATCACTCAATCAGCTTTGTGGAAGGTTCAGTTGGAGGTTTGGTTGTTTGGTTTTTTGCTTTTTGTTTATTTCAGGAGATTTTTGTTCATATAGCATCGTGTGTGTGTGTGTGTGTGTATGTGTATGTGTGTGTGTGTGTGTGTATTGTTTTTGTTGCAGTTGTTTGTGCTCATTTGTATGAATTCTGTCATATATGCAACTGCACACTTGTGGAAATCACAGTATAGCCTTGGCATTTGTTCTTACACGGTATAATCTTGGTCCTTGCTTTCCACTTTAAAATAAAGACTGAGCAGACACTCACTACCACCTCCTCCATACACCAGGCTTTCTTTGCACAAACTTCTAGAGATTCTTCTCACATTGCCTGCTGCCTCCCTGTAAGAGTTCAGGCAGAGAGGACCTGACCCTGCATCCAGCTTTAACCAACTTGAGTTTCCTTACACTTAAAATCTCCCCAGTCCTTTGTCCTTGTTCCCTTCTCAAAAGAATTGCTATTAAGTGTTTCAAGCCATGCTATTTTCTAAAGTCAAAGCCAAGCTGCATTTAAAACACCTAAAACACAGATATGCATCATAAGGTTTGAAGATTCAATACTCTAAGAACTGAACAAAAAATCTAAAAACAAGTGAACGCAAGATTTCGACACTCTGTGGCTCTCAGCTCTCAGACATTTTCCCAAGAGTTTGCTTGTATACTCCGCCTTTGCCGCCATTCCTTTTCATCTCTGATCTCTGACCAAGGTCAGTGTGCTGTCATCTGTGTGGCCCTAGAAAGCACATTGCTTAAGACTTGGCCTTGCTGCCTTAGAGTCCAACATAGCACAATGACAGATACTGAAGGTCTCTCCCCAGCTAATAAAGAAGTTGTAGACAATTCAGTTACTGGCATATTAGCAAAACAGTACAATATAAAAATCACTGCTTTCGAGCAACAGATCTGTATTTGGAGATGGGTTTGTATTCTTAACTCTCTAAGCAGGAAGTGCTACTTAGTTAGATTTTAGAATAATTAATAATATCATTTAACTGTGATTATTTTCCATCCTGGTATCAATCTAAACATCATCTGTTGTGAACAGTCATTATCATAAAAGCATCAACTGCATAGACACTAAAATAAGGTGTGGATGCTAAATTAAGATCTTGTCTAGATTTAGAGATAGGATTAGGGTAAATCAGTTTGAGCAAGAATGACAATAATACAATATAAGGAAGTATAAATGCATTACATGTTTACAAATTCATTGTAATGTTTTCTTCCAAAGCTATAAAATCTTACTTGAATCACATCTATCACCTTCCTCTGATACCCTTCTTCAGTTATTCTTAATGGAAAGATATGGAAGACTTGTTTTACAACAAGAACAGTATTGTGAAAGAAAATTCTAGTAGACCAATCACCTTATAAAAGGAACCTATTGTTTATAAACCTAAGGTCTTTATACCATATTTAGCTTCCCCCCTTAGACACAGCTGATCAAACCAAAGCTTTTTTTTAATCAGGCTAAAAATAATCAAATCATCCACCTTATGCCCTTTTCATGGGGCACCTGCCCTAATCCCTTATCATTTCCTTCCTCAGTCCCCAAATTGGGCAGCAACTAATGGAATTGCAAAGAGTAAACACATGACATTCAAATGTGAATTTAGCCTTGCCTTCAGATCAGATAATGGCTTCCACAGGCATGCTGAAATCCATTCATGGTTTTCAGTGACTATTGACCACATCTTCTAATGACTAAATTAATGTTGATCAGATTGTTTTCTGACTTTCCCCTGAACATATTTCTCATGCACGTCCTTCCCAAACTTCATAGAAAGATAACATCTTCCTTAATGACTCCCTAGGGAAACTGAGGAAAGCAAACTGAAAATGTGTATAGTCTGAGCAAGGATTTGATGAAAAAATTAAACTTTCTCCTTGATCTGCATTAGGAATTTCAGTGATGTTTAGACCTCTCCAAAGACCATTTGAACCAGCCCATGAAGATTCCAACCCATCGCTGGAAGCCATTTCTACCAGATACCTGGCCTTCCCTCATGGCCCCTTTATTGACTCCAACACTGAGCAGTCAATTCCAGCTAGAAAGAATGTACAAAGATTGTTCAACAACACTCTGGCTGTCACTCAATTCTTTTCCCTCCATTATCACTAAAATACCTTCAAAGAATAATTTTAGGCATTTTTCTTTCAATCATCCTCCTGCCCTCATATTTTAATATTACTGAATTATCTGTTCATGAATAATGGAAGTACTTTATTTGGGAAAACACACACTACGGTAACAGCAGCTTTCAACTTCCAGCTCTTTCAACACAGTCTCACCCCTTCTAGCTATCTTTCCCAGAAGCTAACAACCCATTCTGAATGTCATTATTGTCTTCTATAAGTATATCTAGGTTTCATATTTTCCAGTCAGCTTTTAAAGGTAAGATTGTTAAAGAGAAAAATATTAAGAATATTGAATGTGTGTGTGTGTGTGCGCGCGCACGCGCGCGCTATAGGAATAACTGTGAAACAGCTTTAGTTAACTATGAAGGAATCCAGAGACATTATCAGTGTTTTTTGACAAGTATTCATGTAGACTAGATAGAGAAACAGAGATCTAATAAAGAAAATTAAAATCTGAGTGTGCTTTCCAACAACAGAAAGGGCGGCATGGAAAACTTCTAAGCTGTCTAACTGGATTTGGGTCAGATTCTTGGCTTAATAAGCAATGACTGCATGCTTTTCATTTTCTGTCCTTGAATTTTTGTAACCAATACTTGGGAGGGTTACAAATTATGGCTCTGAAATCATGCATCAACATGGTGTTTAACTCTATGAAGTCAAAAAGGCAAAGTTGAAAACTCAAAGAAGATCTGTGCATCTGGAGACACTCGCCAGCAAAACCAACTACAAATGCACACTGTGCACTGACAGTCAACCTTGTTTGTTTAACGTTGAGAGCAAAACCTCTACTTCAATTGAGAGGGAAGTCATCCAAGTCATACCTTTACAATATTTTACATAAAACACTGCTGTCAAGCAAGAAGTTAAGTTTCTAGGCTGCACATCTCAACACTTTGGATGACTTGGAGAACATCACCCTTTGTTCTACGATCTTCCTGTAGTCAAAAAGCATAGCAGTGGATTCTCCGCCCCTTTCTCCCCCTCATCTACCCCCACCCCGAGCTCAACTTCCAAGAGTCTTTTAAGGAGGTCTGAAATTTAGAACATATCAAGAAAGACACTGATTAGTGACTAGGGTGGCTACTATCAATTTATCATGATGGTTAAAAGTTACTAGTACAACCAAGCCGATAAGAACAACTCGATGATATTCTTGTTGGGAGGAGCAGTGATATGGAAAAACGTGGAGGCTCTGGGTACTTTAACCAAGTAAGAGAAAATGAGCTTCATTTAGGAAAATAAAAGCCAAAATACATACATACACACATACATACATACATACATACATACACACATAAACAAATAATATGCCTGGGCCATTCCGGGGACCCAACCACTAGGACTGTACTTTGCTGGGACCACAAGCTAGAGCTCAGGAGTCTCAGGAGAAAAACAAACTCAGTTTGGCGTTTCTGGGACCAGTTTTTCCCATGTGTCTTCCACAGGCCAGGAAATCAAGCATGCCTGCTCAGTCTGTACCTTTCTTAGGACAGCCATTTCAGGAGCTTGGAAAACTTCCAAACCAACCAAAGAAGCCGGATCCCCTGCGGTACAAGAACATTCCAGGAGCTCTGCCTCCTACACTCAGTTCCTGACCCTTACTGAGCTCCAAGGGAAAGTCACTTGAGGGACATAAAGGACAACACTGATTTCTTTTGAAAATAAACGATTTATACATGGCCAGTCTGTTGCAAAAATAACCACAATGTTGAAACGTGTCATCCCTACTCCCCTAGCTAAAATAAAGAAATAAGAATTATGTCATCCAGTAAAGGCCATTCGACTTCACTGCCCTCCACAATGCCAAGATGAGCACAGCATGCAGCTTTTAAACCCCGGAAGGAGGCACCCACTTCCTGGCATTTACTGATCCAGCACACACACCTACTGATAAGACTTCTGAGGTGCAGAAGAGAAAGCCACTTGACCCATAGTACTTCCCCTAATGGCCCCAGGACATTTCACACACTGTCTAGTACAGTTTTGGAATGAGGGGCTATCAGCGGGGGTGGGGTGGAGTGGGGGGAGGAGAGCAGGCAGGAGAATTCCAGAGGATGCCTTCCTTCTCAGTTCATTTGAAAACTCCAGAAACAGAGGAGATGGGAGCGGGATGAATGACCCAAAAAACCTTGACAATAGCAAATGTGACCTTTTCAATGATGAACACAAATCAGATGAGTGGCTTACCATTTCTCCTGGGGTTGGCTTTGCGCAAAGCTTTGATGGATGCGCTCTGTGGAGTCGCAAAGGTGTCCTGATAGCAGCAAAAGTTCGCGCACAGGAGAATGGAGACTAAGATGAGCCGGTGCATTTGGGATCAGCGACCTAGGGACAGCGTCGCTCGCTCCAAAAGTAAATAGATAAATAAAGCCCACGGGGTTGGGTCAGTGGACTTCTACTGTGCAGCCCCGCGCCTTCACCGCCTGCGCTGCTGGGCGCCGCTCGGCGCTGCCCCGCCCGGGCCGCCCAGCTACTGACCCAGCTCTCCCAAAAACTTCCTGCGTGCTGAACTTTCCAAGCGCGTGTGGGTGCCGCACTTCCTTGTGGCTCTGACTTGATCAATAGGAACTGGACAAACAACAGGTTGACGTGGATTCGCCCCCCTCCGGTGGTGGACAGCGGCTGCAGCACAGGCTGCAGGGGGCGGGCGTCACAGCGTCTGACTCTCCTGGGGGAAGGAAGGCTGTGTGCTTGCTGTGCAGTGCGGCTGGGAGCCGGGATCCCAGAGTCCTGGCTCACAATCCCAGCCAAAGCAGCTCTGCCACTGAGCATGCCCACTTTGAAGGTGGTCCAGACACTTCCCATCTCCCAGGGTTTTATAGAAACTGGCCAGAAGCAGGGCACAAAGTGGTCAGGAGGAGTGGGAGGAAGAAAGAACTTTTCTAGAGGTGAGTGGGCAAATACTCTGCCAGCTGGCCTTGGTGACTGGAATCTGCTAGGACTGTTATACTAGAACTCAAATCCACTGAGCAAGACTTCATTCCACCTTCTGTGGGACATGCAATCACAAAGAAGCCCATGCTGAGTTTTCCTTGAGGCCCCGTCAGTGAGACCTGAGTTGACTTACAGGTAATTTTAACTGAAAAACAATGCCGGCCATCTTTCACAAGGCACACAGATGTATTTGTGACCTTTCCTACAGTGCGTGCAGTAACCAACATCATCATGTTAAGTACATAGGAAGATTCAGGAAGATAAGCAGGGACTGTTCGCACACCTTGAGGCAGAGGCAGAAGAGGGCTACAAGGAGAAACTTTGTCTCAAACAACAAAAGAAAATGGACAACCAATCAGTCAATCGGATGTAGCGGTGAATGCCTGTGATGGCGGTTCTCCCGAGAAGTGGAGGCATCAGGCTTCAAGGCCATCCTGCAGTGTCGTGAACTCCACGTCAAGGCCGGCTTGTGCTATGTGGAGACCCTGTTTAACAAAAAACAAATCAAACTCCTGTGAATATTGTATGTTTTCTAGATTTTAAATATGTTCATATGATAGAAGAAATGAAGGAGGAATATTTGGGCAGAAGTCCAGACCAAGTTGGAGGAAGGAAAGCAAAAAAGCACTGGACCCCAGAAACTCAACATCGTTTGGTATAAAATACAAGTGGAATGTTTTGTGTGACTGGGAAGAATTAGATGAGATAATTTTGAACTATGGTTTTTGTTTATAGATGAATCCAAATCAATCATACATATTTCCCTGACTGTTCTCCAGTGACATTTCTGAAACACGAGTCCCGCATCCGTGAGGCCTGAAAGCCTGTAGGGTCCGGGACACACATGCTATCCATAGAAGTCGCTGGGAGGGGGTGGGGTGGGTTGTGACAGGGTGGGCTTTATAAGTTTCTCACACCCGGCACTGGAGAGGATACAGATGTGGCCACTTTATTCTGACACTCGTACTCTTTCTCAGTGAGTAAAATGGGGTATGAAACCTAGGAAAGTTCACAATCAAGTTCTCTTGAAGACTGAATGTGCTCTTGCTTTATGGATATCACTGTTTTAGGGGCTCATGCATAGAAACATGCATGCTATTGATGTTAAAAAATTAAATTTTAATTTTTTTTAAAAATTAAATTTTTACAATTAAAAAATGTGTAAGCCCTTGGGGAAAAAAAACAATCTGTCTATATTGTTTAAATATATAATTTTCCCTGGAGAAAGTCACAGAGAATAAACACATGAAGTAGGCTCGCAGGTGACGGTACAGTCAGGGACGTACATGAAGGCCTGCATCACACCTGTGTCCAGGCCTAACCCTGTGGTGAACATTGGAAGCTCCAGTGCTCAGCAAAGCAAACAGGTAGATCCGTGGGTTTTAACTCGTGTAAAGGGAAAGCTCATGATTCTGCCAGGGACACTATCTCAAAAACTAAGGTGGGAAACAATAGAGAAAGCCAGTGTTAGCTTTTGGGCTTCACACATGCACACACGTATAACCACCACACAGACTTAAAAATCAGCACAGCACAGCAGGTCCTCATGTGTCTGTTCAACAAACCCTAGGTTTTCTTGTGCAGCATTCTTTGTTTTAAATATTTGAAGCTGCAATAGCAATCAACTGAGACAAGGTTCTTTTTCATTTTTAAAATGGCCTCTGTATTTCTACTTAAGTTCCCATGACACCGGTAAGGCGTGAGCTGGGGGCAGTGTCCAGGTGGAAAAGTAGACATGAAAAATGGCAACCTACCAGAGGAGGATACATGTAGCAGCCCCCACCCTCCCTCTCTGCTTAGGTAAGGCCTTGCCCATGGCCACTCAGAAAAGTTCTTTCAGGAGAGAGAGAAAGTGAAAGGTCAGAGCTGCGGTCCGGGGCAGGCAGAAGGTCCTCACGGCCAGGTCAGGGTGGTCTTGTGCAGTGAGGGGCAGGTAAGGTGCAAGGCTGGAGATTCAGTACAGATGGGGAGCTCCCACTTGCCCCCACCGGGTTGCCCCAATCCCAAAGCCCTTTTAGGTGCAGGGGTGTGTTTCCTGTGGTTCTCAAGTGTAGCCTTATCCAAGGAGTCCTGCTCTGGTGCATGTGGTCATGTGATCATGTGTGACACACTGGAATGGATGGCTGGATGGCTGGTGCTAGCACCCTCATGGGAAACAAACTCTGCATGGGAAGGTAGGAGGGACGGACTCTGGGTTCTGCGCAACTATGCTGCTCAGGGAAAGAGTCAGTTGTCCCTTCCCTAATGTCCAATGAATTTAGCTACCCGACCCGTGAGGGCAACAGGGCGGGCAACCCGGGATGGAGATCTGTACTAAAGATTCCTTACATGCCCAGACCTTTGATGCCTCCCCCACACACAGATTCAATGAAGTCTGGGGTCGCCAGGAAGTCTGTCCCAGCCCCTGCCGCTAGCCACAATTCCAGTCCTACCCACTGAATTCATTGTCATGGCCCTACTTACAATGATCCGTCAGAGTGCTAAGAAAATAGATCCGTTTGAAAAGGTCTAAACTGCCTTCTAGCCGGGCTAATGGGCATATTTGGCAGTACCCCTTTAACCCCCCCCAAAAGGGGACCAGACAGATTTCTGGGAAACTGAACTGGCCCATACACTCTGTCATGGTTCTGGAGTCCCCAGGGGTTGGGGAGAACTCCCTTGATGACTCCGAAGCTGTGTCCAGATCCCCAGGGCCCCCAGGCTATAGAGACCTCATTCCCTGTGTTAGAAATCCCTGAGGATGCTGATGTGGGCAAAGTCAGCCTGGAAGCGGTGGGCACAGAGGCTGAGTAGGAAGGCCCACTTGAAGGAAAAGAAGCTCCAGACACAGGAGAGGTGGTAGCTGTTCGGGTCTTTGAGAGACTGGTGGGGGATAGCCAACACCAGGAAGGTGCAGAAGGCAGAAACAGACACTACCAAGAAGAGAGCGCCCACGAAGAAGAAGCCACGCAGCCCTCTCAGTCAGGTCCTCCAGTAGTTCTGCATGTACATCATGTGAGTCACCAAGACCCACAGGGCTAAGACACCCGAGAGACCCCCATCGCAGCAGTCCCGGTTGTTGGTAGACCACCGTCCAAAGAAGATGGAGAAGCCGGCCACTGAGCTGAAGCAGGAGTAGGCAGCATGGAGGCCGAGCTGAAGCCGGGGCTGGGCCATGGGGCAAAAGAGGAGCAGCGCCACAGAGTCACAGGTGCAGGGCCCGAGCTGGAGCCCAAGGCCAAGACAAGGTTCTTAATCCCGTAAGTGTATAACCTAGTGAAACAGAGAAACCATAGCACATGAATGTCTGTGTTAATAAAAGAGGGACCAGAGGCATACAAGCAGGAGTAGAAGGCGTGTTGACATGTCAAATCCATGTTTTAAATGTAGTTGGAAATGTTGATTTAATTTTATACATAGATTTAGCCATGAAGATCTAGGAAGAATGAGAAAAATGTAGTGGTTATATAATTATTCCAAGTATCAAAATGTGGTCTGTCTCAATCTCATACACAGCATTTAAAGTATTCATTCAAAATAGTGTTATCTGATGTCCTGATGCTGGCCACTTTTAAGTCATAGCTAAAACATGACAGCAAATGTTCGAAGACATCAGCAGTCAAAGTGATTTTTAATAGCAATAAATATCTAAATGCAACAATAAGACACAAAATCAGGCACCTGAATCAAACTAATTATTTTGAATCTTGTCCTGTGCATCACTTAATTAACTTTTATTAACTAGGCCAGTTACAGCTACTAAGGCATGATTGTAGACAAAATAAGTTTTAATAAAAGTACTTTAACGATGAAGAAATTTCTGGCATGAAGATAAGAGGGAAGACTATCTTAATTTTTTTGTATGTGTTTCAAACTAATTCAACCAAACATTAAATTAGTCTTTGTATTTAAATGCTTGTGGATCAAAGAATCGTGAACGAACACAATGAAATCAGGTTTATAAATACTATTATGATTAACTACTTAAATTATCTCATTAATAGTTAGCCACAGCCCAGTGAAATTTGTATAGCTAAAGGTTACATGTACTGTTAAGAAAATGAAAGAAATAATAGCCTCTTATAATAGGTCTAGCCATAATGGTGTTTTTGCTAGAGGAATACTGTATCAGAATTGGATTGTAACATTGTTAAGTTAGGATGTGACGCTATTTTTATCCTGTGCCCTTTTCCTTTATAATAGGGCCCAAGAATGCTGTTTTCTGTTTCATTTTCAAACGTTCTTGGCTTCTTTTGCTGCTTATAAAATCCTCAGTGGAGAAAGAATATGTGGCCTGGCCTTTTGAAAGACTTCTTAACTCTGCAAGTGGGTCAGCCACCCTGTTCCCTTTTATTACACTGAACTTCTGCCAATCTTTAAATTGTAACTCGTGCAAGACAATGTTTGTCATTTTTATGTCCTACTCGTTCAGAGAGGATCTGCTCTGCGGCTCGCTTTTCGCTCAGCAGGTTTCAAAGAGAACGAGTGGATCAGCACAGTGCCTGCTGACTTTCCCCATCCTTCCTGGGACCACCCAGATTGCTCTCAGAATTCTCAACATTTTGGTTTTTTTGATTATAGTATGTTCTCACAAATTCATTTCAATATGTGATAGATGTGCAGGTTCATTCAAAGCCACATATATTTGAATCATTTCTATTACAAACTCTGGCTGTATCCTGTCCTAGATTCATTCCTGTCACTGTGATAAAATATTCACAACTACAACAGCTTAAGGAAGAAAAGGGTTTAATTACATCACAATTATACAGCCCAGTTAATGACTCCAGGGAAGCTGAGACAGAGCTCAAGTAGCTAGGCCCCTCATGTGCGCCCATGCTGCCTGCCTGCTCTCTTCCTGATTATTTAGTTCTAACTGAGCTAGCTGCACTTATTCATAGTCTGTAATCCCAGTCCATAATCCCCTGGACAGGGAGTGGTGCCACTCATAGTGGATTGGGCCCTTAGGAAGATCCCCACAGATGTAACCATAGATTAATATCATACTTGCAGTCTCTTCATTTTAATTTCCTTCTCACATGGTTCTAGGTTTTGGCAAGGTGACAGTTAAAACTGACTAGCATATATACAAACATGAAAAAAGATTTCTACATATTATAATCAACAGGGTTTAGAAAATTCAATAATTAATATAAACTAAAGTCTTGAATTAGTATAAACTAATGTTGATTTTTGTACCTAATCTTGAAAGTTACTTTTACTCTTAAAATTTGTCTCCTTTTCAAGAAATCAATTATTTGCATGTAGGGAATGTATTAATATTTACAAAATAAACTATTATATAGCAGGAAATAGCCTCACATTTTGACTTATCTTGTGATTTTCTCTGAAAGACAAGTGACCTTTGAGTTAAACTTTTCTATATTTTAATTGACTTCTCTGTTATATGCATGATATTTATTCCTTTATTACCATTTTATTAAAAGTAAAATAAATTAAATAAACCAGTTTAACCACCTATTGTGACAAATATTATGTTCTCCAAGTAAGCCATCTTTTGGCCTTTTATTGCCAATTGCACATATCTGGTACACAAAAATACACTCATGCAAAACAACACAAACACAATAAGTAAATATTTTTTTAAAATACAGGGTAGTTGATAGTGTTGTAGAAAGAGCAGCAGAACTTTTGCTTTATGAACTCAGGAGTGGAACTATTTATACCACTATGTCCTAACTTGTAGCGAGCTGCTGTATATGTCAGTACCATCAAAAGCCAGGTGTTTTCAATGAATTCTGCTCAAGGATTGTTGACCATATAAACACAAGTGTACCTTTTGTCTATAATATTATAAGTAAACACCTAACACATTTAGGAGTTCCAATGTTGACACATTTGGAACAGTAACTTCCAGGTGCCACCATGAGGGCTTGGTTGTATGTTCCAGGTGTCACCACTAGGTGTTGGCTGTACTTTCTCACACTGCCTGGATCTCTTGACAGGTCACAGAGGCAAGCGCCCAGGATCCTCTCCAGTTAACACTCGTTGCTTATCACTATGCTGCACAGTTCAGCCTCAGTGAGTGAGTCATTGAGCTATTAGCTCACCACATCGATCAATCCCAATAACAGGATTTCTTCTTCACTTTCTTGTATTTTTCATTTTCATTGTTGAGCTGCATTATCTAAATTTAAAATGTCAAAGATGGCTATGCTGCATGTTCTGTACGATTTCTTCCTTAGTTGATGTGAGATGTCTGCCAGGCCATTTCAAATTGACATACTTTTGTCCTTATAAGCTTGGCATACTTCCAGTTGCATTTATGTTTTAATTTCTGTCTTATCTTGTGATTTTTTTTTTTTTTAGCAAGAAATCAATACTCAAGTCTTTAAATGTTCCTTTCTTTGAGGGGGATGTTTAATTCAGTAAAGAAAATCTTTTTCCTATTTTTATGTCTCTTGGTACATACATATCCAATCTCCCTTTCGATGGAACTAAGATTAAATCTGTTAGTAAGACAGTGTGTAAATGATTAGAGGCTATTAACAATCAGTAAATACCATTTTTTCTTCCTCTGTAACTAATTTTACTCTACTAATGTGACTTTTTTTCTCTATCAGATGGTGGTCTTTAAGAGTTTGAAGTTGATTCCAACTTTTGTGTTCTAAAATCTTGTTTATACCTCTTTGTATTCATTCTTTTAAATATTCATTACTTTGTATTATTTTATCCTTTATCCCATTTATTTACTTATCTCATTATTTCATTATTTCATTATTTCATTATTTCATTATTTCATTATTTCATTATTTCATTATTTCATTATTTATTTATTTATTTATTTATTTATTAAATGTGTATATGTGTGCTTGAGTGTATGTATGTGAACCAAATGTATATATTTACCAAAGGAGTCCAGAAGAAGGTGTCAGATCCCCTGAGACAGGCATTATAGGCAGTTTTGAACTGCCTGAACTGCATGGTGGAAATCAAAGCCAGGTCCTCTGGAAGATAAGTACACATTTTTAGTGACTGGGTCTTCATTTCCACCTTTGTACCAAGTGTTTTAAAGTGTTTTAGTTTTATTGTTGGGGGGGGGGAGGTAGTATTGACATAGCTCATGACCGGTACTTTTTAATTAGGTAAAGATACATTTCAAAGCCATAAAGACTCATCTCTCATCACTTTGAACCATTTACAAGGCTCAGTGTCAGAAAAGAAGCTTGAAAAAATATGCAGGATAATTGAATTTATTCTAAATAACCAATAATATTATCTCAAGAACAGACTGGAGAAAGTGGGAAAAAATGGAAGTGGAAAATTATACTTGTGGAAATAATGAATAAGACATTTCTTTCAAGTGAAGATGGCAAATTTTTCAGTTCCTTCAAAGACAGTTTGATAGATGGCTCTTCTGCTCAGCTTTTTGGACACTGCCTGTCTTTAAGCATGTACAGAAACTGATATGCATTCTGAGAGAATCTCAGGGAAGCGTCTGTGTGCAGACCACACCGTCAGGGTTATGGCATTATGACTTGAGTGAGATAGAAGGAGATTTGGTATCTATTGGCAGGTAGGGGCATGACAATTATAATTGAGAATGTGAAGATTCCAGCCTCCACTACAAGGAAGCACAAAGAACAGGACCTGCTTGTCCTATGTCATGTGCACAATGGATGGGATTTATTAAGAGGAACTTTCCCATTAATGCACTCTTTAAAAATCTATCACAAACTGTTAAACCTTAAAGCAGAATATATTTTCTTTATTTTTACTTTTAAGACAGGATTATTATGAAGGCTGCATACATACTAATAGTTCTGAAAATTAAACTCCTTCTGGGAAGATTTAAAAGAAACTTGTATGGACAAGTTTCTTTATTTCACTTCTGTGATGGGTGGCTCCTTAGTCAGATATTCCTAATACTAACTTTCCCGTCATACAGCACAACTGGGGAAACTAAAGAGTTCTTTTTGAGGTATTTTAAATGCTTAGTTGTCAATAGCATTGTCTAAAACTAACAAAGCATAGGTTTCTGCTATCTGAGATGAGGTTTCTATTAATGTGATAAAGCACTATGAGAAAATAAGTTGGAGAGAAAATGGGTTTATCACCCAGTGACGCTGGGGTGGGAATCCAAGGCAGATGCATGGAGGCCTGAGCTGATGTAGAGGTCCTGGAGCAACACTGGGCACTGCACTGTTTGTCCATGCCTTACGCAGCCTGCTTTCCTTTAGATTATGGATCACCAGTCTGGGGTGGCCCCACTCACAGTGAACTGGGTCTTCCCACATAAACAGTAACTCATGACTTGCATGCAGGATAATCCTGGCCAATCCTACGCAGATATTTTTCTCTATTAAGATTCCTTCATTCTAGATGATCCTATCTTATGACAAGTTGACATAAAATTAGCCATTATATCTTACTCGATCCTAAGATATATATTTTATTTCTGCTTCTGAGTGAGATTCACACATTCTCCCTTGAGCTGTTATTACTTAGTTTCTTAGGGTCTGTGGCTTGTAGTATGGTTTTCCTATACTTTATGGGTAATACCCACCTTAAGGGAATACATACCATATGTGTCTTTCTGGGTCTGATTACCTCATTCTTGTTGATATTTTCCATCCATTTGCCTGAAAAATTTATTCTGCTTTTTTTCTAAATAGTTGAGTAGTATTCCATTGTGTGGATGTGTGACATTTTCTTTATCCACTCTTCAGTTGAGGGACATCTGGGTTATTTCCAGCTTCTGGCTATTATGAATAAGTTGCAGTGAGCATAGCTGAGCAAATGTCCCTGTGGTATAGTGGAGCATCTTTTGGGCATTTACCTGAGGGTGTTATACCTGGATCCTGTATAGAAGAACTCCCAATTTTCTGCTAAACCACCAATTGGATTTCCATAGTGGTTGTACCAGTTTGCACTCCCACCAGCAATGGAGGTGTGCTCCTCTTTCACCACATCATTGCTTCCAAGCGCTCCATTTGAGTCTTTTATCTGAGCCATGCTGACAGCTGTTAAGATGGAATCCCAGAGTCATTTTGATTTCCATTCTCCAATGACTAAGGATGTCAATCATTTCTTTCAGTGCCCCTAGGGAATCTTCTGTTGAGAATTTTCTGTTTACTTCTGTACCACATTTCTAATTGGATTATTTGGTTTGTTGGTGTTTAATTTCTTGGGTTCTTTATATATTTTGGATATTATTCCTCTGTATGATGTAAGGTGGGTAAATATCTTTCCCTAATCTGTGGGCTGCTGTTTTGTCTTATTGAATGCTTCCTTGCTTTGCAAAAGCATTTTAGTTTAATGCAGTCCCATTTAATAATTTTTGATCTTAGTGCCTGAGCACTAGTTGCTGTTTTGTTCAGGAATTAGTCTCCTATGTCAATGTGTTCAGGGAAGTTCCACTCTTTTTCTTCTATTAGATTTAGTGTGCCTAGTTTTAGACTGAAGTGTTTGATCTACATGGATTTGAGCTTTGTACAGAGTAATAAGCAAGGATCTATTTACATTCTCCTATATGCATCCAGTTAAACCATCACCATGTGTTGAAGATACTTTTTTTTCCATTGTATACTTTTGGCTTCTTTCTAAAAACTAAAATGTATATAAGTTTTTAGGTTTTAGGGTTTATTTCTTTTTGTTTTTGTTTTGTTTTTTGAGACAGGGTTTCTCTGTAGAGTCCTGTCTGTCCTGAACTCACTCTGTAGACCAGGCTGGCCTTGAACTCAGAAATCTGCCTGCCTCTGCCTCTCACGTGCTGGAATTAAAGGCTGAACTTTCTTCTTAGCACTATTTTCATTGTGTCCTGAAAATGTGTTATGCTGTGTCTTCATTTTTATTTAATTCTAGAAAATATTTATGTTATTTATTTTTCCCTGACCTAGTGGTCATTCAGTAGAGAATTGTGCAGTTTTCATGAGTTTTTAGGCTTTCTGATATTTCTGTTGTTTTTAATTACAGTTTAAACTACATGATTTGATAAGATATGAGGGTTATTTTTGGTTTGTTGTTATCTGTTGATGGTTCCTTTGTAGCCTATTGTATGGTCAATTTTGTATAAGGTTCCAGGAGGTGCTGAGAAGGTATATTCTTTTGTGTTTGGTTGGTATACTCTGCAGTTATCTGTTAGTTCCATGTGATTTATAACATTTGTTACTCCCATTATTCCTCTCTTTAGTTTTTGTCTTAATAACCTGTCCGTGTTGAGAGTGTGGTGTTGAACTTTCCTGTGACCAATCTGTGTATTTACACATTGCAGGACACAATGAAAATCAGTGCTACAAGGAAAGTTCACAGCATTCAGTACCTTTGTAAAGAAATTGGAGAAGCCTCATACTAGCAACTTAAAAGCACACTGAAAGCTCTAGAAAAACAGAAGCACACACACCCAAGAAGAGTAGAGAGCAAGCAATCATCAAACTCACATTTGACGTGTGATTTTAAGCTTTAGTGATATTTCTTTTACTAATACTGCTGGCTCTTGCATGTGGTGCATACCTGTTCAGAATTGAGACATCATCTTGGTGGATTTTTCCTTGGATGAGTATGAATTGTCCTTCCCATTTCTTATAATTACTTCTGATTGAAAGTCTATTTTGTTAGATATTAGAATGTCTACTCCAACTTGCTTCTTGGATCCATTTATTTGAACACTGCATAATATGCTCAGAATTGTTCCAAACACTTGGTTAAGGCATTTTGTCCTCATGGACAAGAATAAGAATTCAAATCTTCAGAAAATCACTTAAATGCTAGTGGGTATGATAACATGCCTCTAAATCCAGCCTGGAAAGGCTGAGAAAGTAGGTTGCCAGAATGAGCTGGCAGAGAGCTCTGAATTTGACTGAAAGCACTCATACAAATTAAAACAATGCATGAACCATCATGACATCAATGTCAGGGCTCTACCTAGACACACACACACACACACACACACACACACACACACAAGGAAAAACCTGGGTATTTGTTATTACCTACTACTCAAATTTCTATGTGAGGTTCACATATACTTATTTTATACTTACTCATAAAAACCCGTCCTGAGTTTCAGAATAAAGATCATTTAATGTCACCTATATTCACTGCCTGAACTGCCAATATTTAACACCAACTAAATCCTAACAATTGCTGCATGACTATGTTGACTTATATCAGCTAAAAACACAAACAAATTAATATAACAGAAATGTGTTATTTAACTGTGTATAGATAACAAATTAACTTCCAAAATTAGATTATATTATATTGAGATTTACAGTATGGGTTCTGTGCCTTCCACCAGGGAAGATCAGCAGCTTGTTGTCCACTCTGAAGATCCCACAGTCTGAAGGCCTCCCAGGAGATTTGCTGCACCCAGGGCAGCAGATAAGGGATCATCCCAAAGAACCACAGCAGCTGGGAACCCCAAGGTACCCAGCAGCTGCAGGACCCTCTCATCCATTCTCCTTGAATTCTACCCCCTTTCTGGGATGTGCCTTCCACCAGGGCAGATCAGCAGCATGTCTGCCCCTCAGAAGACACCATAGTATAAAGGCCTTCCAGAATATCTGCTGCTCTAAGGGCAATAGATCTCACAGTCTAAAGGCCTCCCAGGAGACCCCTGCAGCAAGGGCATCAGCACAGAGTCCCCTGGGAACACTCTAAAGTCTGAAGCCCTCCCAGGAGATCTGATACAGCCAGGGTCATAGGTCTTTAGGAGAACCAAATGGATTTAACAGATATGTACAGGCTATTTAAAAAGTCACTATTTCTTAATATCTTTTAATATCAATGGACTCAATTCCCAAATAAAACAACATAGAATAATAGACTGGATACATAAACAGGACCCAAAATTTTGCTGGATCCAGGAAATGCAACTCAGTGTCAAAGACAAACACTACCTCAGAGTAAAAGGCTAGAAAAAAGTTTTCCAAGCAAATGGTCCCAGAAAACAAGTTGGAATAGCCATTCTAATATTGGATAAAATTTACTTTCAACCAAAAGTCATCACAAAAGACATGGAAGGACACTTTATTCTCATCAAAGGAAAAATCTACCAAGAAGAACTCTCAATTCTGAACATCTATGCTCCAAATACAAGAGCACCCTCACTCATAAAAGAAACTTTACTAAAACTTAAAGCACACATTGCACCTCACACAATAATTGTAGGTGACTTCAACACCCAACTCTCCTCAAGGGACAGATAAGTGAAACAGAAACTAACAGAGACACAGTGAAACTAATAGAAGTTTTGGATTAAATGGATTTAATAGATATCTATGAAACATTTCATAGTAAATCAAAAGAATATACATTCTTCTCAGCACCTCATGCTACCTTCTCCAAAACTGACCATATAATTGATCACAAAACAACCCTCAACCAATACAAGAAGACTGAAATAATCCCATGCATTCTATCAGATCACCCTCAGGTCTTCAATAACAATAAAACAAGAGATAACCCACATACTGGTGGAAACTGAACAACTCTCTACTCAATGGACACTTAGTCAGGGAAGAAATAATGAAAGAAATTAAAGATTTCTTAGAATTCAGTGAAAAAGATGACACTGCATACCCAAATTTATGGGACACAATGAAAACAAAGCTAATAGGAAAATTCATAGCACTAAGTGCCCTGGTAGAGAAATTGGAGACATCCTACACTAGCAACTTAACAGCACACCTGAAAGCCCTAGAACAAAAAGATACAAATATACCCAGAGGAGCAGACCTCAGGAAACAGTCAAACTCAGTGTTAAAATCAACCAAATAGAAATAAAAAGAATGATACAAAGAATCAACAAAGCCAAAAGCTGGTTCTTTGAGAAAATCAACAAGATACAAATTAACTAAAGGGCACAGAACCAGTATCCAAATTAACAAAATCAGAAATAAAACAGGAGACCTACAAGAGAAATGGAGGAAATTTAAAAAAATCATCAGATCCAACCACAAAAGCCTATATTCAACAAAATGGGAAAAATCTGGATGAAATAGATGATTTTTCTAGGCAAATACCACATACCAAATTTAAAGCAAGAGCAGGTAAACTATCTAGACAGGCCCATATCCCATAATGAAATAGAAGAAGTAATTAAAAACCTCCCAACCAACATAAGCCCAGGGCAAGATGGCTTTAATGCAGAATTCTAATGGACCTTCAAAGAAGAGCTAATACCAACGCTCCTCAAACTATTCCATAAAATAGAAAAAGGAACACTACCTAATTCATTCTATGAAGCCACAATTACTCTTGACACCTCAACCACACAAGGATACAACAAAGAAAGACTAATTTCACTTATGAATATCCATGAAATTCAATTCTAGCAAAACAAATACAAGAACACATGTATTCATCTCAGGGATCCAAGGTTGGTTCAATATACAAAAATCCATTAATGTAATCCACTATATAAACAAACTCAAAGAAAAAAATCACATGACCATCTCCTTAGATGCTGAAAAAAAGCATTTGACAAAATACAATATCACTTCATGTTAAAAGTATTGGAGAGATCAGAAATTCAAGGTCCATTTCTAATCGTAATAAAATCAATATACAGTAATCCAAGAGCCAATATCAAATTAAATGAAGATATACTTGAAGCAATTCCACTAAAATCAGGGACAAGACAAGGCTGGCCATTCTCCCCGTATCTCTTCAATATAGTACGTGAAGTTCTATCTAGAGCAATAAGATAACAAAAGTAGATTGAGGAGATTCAAACTGGCAAAGAAGAAATTAGGTATCAATATTTGCAGATGATACGATAGTATACATAAGAGAGGCCCAAAATTTTACCAGGGAACTTCTACAGCTGATAAATAACTTCAGTAAAATGCTTGGTATAAAATGAACTCAAATAAATCTGTATAAAGGAAGGCAGGAACCTTCCATTATACAAATGATAAATGGGCTGAGAAATTAGGGAAAGCTTACTCATCAAAATAGTCACAAATAATATAAAATATCTTGGTGTGACTCTAACCAAACAAGTGAAAGAACTGTATGACAAGACTTCATGTCTCCCAAGAAAGATATCGAAGAAAACCTCAGAAAATGGAGAGATCTCCAATGCTCATGGATTGGTGAGAATAACATAGTAAAAATGGTGTTCCTACCAAAACAATTCCACATATCCAATGTAATCCCCATCAACATTCCAACACAATTCTTCAAAGACATGGAAAAATCAATTTTCAACTTCATATAGAAAACCAAAAAACCCAGGGAAGTGAAAACAATTGTTAATAATAAAAAAACTTCTGGAAGAATCACCATCCTTGATTTCAAGCTGTACTACAGAGAAATAGTGATAAAAACTGCATGGTATTGGTACAGAGACTGACATGTTGATCAATGGGATAGAATTGAAGGCCCAGAAATAAAGCCACACACTTCAAGGACACTTAATCTTTCACAAAGAAGTACAAAATATACAATGTAAAATAGAAAACATCTTCAATAAATGGTGCCGTTCTCACTGGCAATCAGTATGTAGTAAAATGAAAATAGATACATATTTTTCACTTTGCACAAAGCTCAAGTCCAAGTGGATCAAGGAACTCAGCATGAAACCAGATACACTGATTCTAATAGAAGAGAAAGTGGGTGCCGGGGTCCAGCCTCGGCACAGGATCGGAGTTCTCAACTGGAAGCAGGGATATCTGGAAGGCGCATAATAAATACACACAGACTACTTTTTGGGCACAAGCTGACAGGCAATTTTTCAAGGCTTAAAGTTTCTTTTCTCTCTCTCATTCTCTGCTCTTTCTCTCTTGCTCATTCGCTCGCAGCTTGAGGCTGCACACACTCTGCATTCTCCTGAGCACTCTGCTTTTCTCCTGTGCGCTTTTCTTTTCTTGCACTCTCTCACTCATACACACTTCTGTGTGTTCCTCTTTCATTCACACACACACTCTTCATACACATCTCATACACACACACCACATGCACTCTCCTTTCACTCACACACCCACTCCTCACACACATCTCACACACACAGCACATGCATTCTCCTTTCGCTCACACACCCACTCCTCACACACACCTCACATTCTCTCTCCACCCACTCTTCACAAGCTCTTCTCATGCTCTCCCGCCTTCTTCTTGCCCCAGTCATTTATTGATACTCTAAAAGCAGGTAAAAAAGACATTGTTTAATCATTGCCAAATCAAATCCAAAAGAATAACCAAGTCCGACAAAAAGTCAAGAATTACAATTGTTCCCCCAAGTTTCAAGCTTCCCTATTCACAAGCCTATAGCCAAAATAATAATAATTGCAAACTTATCATTATTTAAACTTTAACTTTAACTATTATACTTCAGAGCTCAGAGCTCAGAGCTCAGAGGCCAGCTACTTTCATTTCCTTGTAAAGCTCTAATGATAAATGACTTGGGCAAAGCTGCCAGGCAGTGGCCAGAAAGAATCAAGTTAACCCTTAACTCCATAGTTCCCTTAGCTTTCCACTTCTACACATTTCACACAATGACTCTCCTAAGAGTCCCAGTGTTTTGACTTAGTTTCACTAATCTAAGATTTAACATATTCTATACTTGCTTATCCAGGAAACACTCTCAAACGCTGTACAGAACTTATTTCATAACTTTGATAGTAGTTTTTTCTTTCTCTGGGGTCCCAATGTTGGCTCTAATTCATTTTGTAACAATCTCGTCAAACTTTCTTTGCAAGTCAAACACTAATCTGGAACTACCATTGTGAAGTTATTGCATTGTTTCTAAGATGAGAACACACAGCATGCACCTGTGCCATTAGGACTGTGCTGTACTGTGCTGTGACCTATACCTCAAATTTTAATTGTTTAAGAATCATGACATCAGGGAACATCTAGTTTCACAGAACTCGCCAGAGCAGAAGGAGAAAGAAGTAAGAACGTCAGATATAATAGAATAATTATGCACACCAAGGCCAACTGAAAAACAGTCACGCACAAATGAAATCTATACAGCCGTTGTCAAGGGCTAAGGTTAGGAGAAATGGGAACAACTGTTGTTACAAAGAGCTGCCACAGGCTACTGAAGATGTTTCCACCCAGGCCTACTGCAGGCATTCCCTTATTTCAGATGGTGGGCTCCCTGGAGGGATGTGTGTCTTGCTTCTCAGGGTCCCAAACACCATCCTTTTCTGCAAGGAGCTGCTGTGGGCTTCTGAGATGTCTCCATCCCGGCCTACTGCAGGCAGTCCCTGTCACTGCTGTCCCCAGCAAGTGGGAAACAACCTGAAATCATTGGCAGGTAGATGGAGGGTGAGATTTCTAAATAGAAATTTAGTGGCATGGACCATTGGATCAAAATCAAGATCTTGAACTGATAATTGAATTGAATTGAATTGAATTGAATTGAATTGAATTGAAATCAGATCAAGTCAATGAATACTACCTCATGAAATGGAAAAGCTTCTGTAACGCAAAAGATATAGTCAATAGGACAAATTGGCAACCTACAAACTGCAAAAATCTTCACTAACTCCACATCAGATAGAGGGCTAATATCCAAAATATATAAAGAACTCAAGAACCTAACCTCCAAAAAACCTAACAAACCAATAAAAAATGGGTTATGGTACTAAAGAGAGAATTCACAACAGAGGAATCTGACTAGCCTAGACACACTTAAAGAAATTTTCAAAATCCTTATTGATCAGGGGAAATGCAAATCAAAGTGATGCTGAGATTTTTATTTTACACCAATCAGAATGGCTCATATCAAACACTTAGGTGACAACACATGTTGGTTAGGACGTGGAGTAAGAGGAACAGTCCTCCATCTTGGTGTGATTGCAGACTGGTACAACCACTCTGGCAATTAATCTGGAGGTTTCTTAGAAATTTAGAAATAGATCTACCTGAAGATGCAGTTATACCATGCTTGGGCATATACCCAAAAGATGTCCCACCATATATCATAGGGGCACCTGCTCTGCTATGTTCATAATGGCCTTATATGTGAGGTCTAGCAGAAAGAATAGAAATATGAAACCTCAGGGGTAGGGGGTGGAGGAACATCCTAAAATATAGCAGAGACCTAGGAGGTGAGAGAGTCCCAGGGACTCAAAGTGGTGAAAAGCCCAACACCGGGGAGAGGGAACTTGTAGAGTCCACGTCCTGTAGAAAGACAGGGCAGCAAGGGGAGGAATGTGGTTGCCATCCCACTGCCAAAAATACTGAACCAGAATTGTTCCTGTCTAAAAGAACTGCAGGGACAAAAATGAAGAAGAGTCTGAGGAAAAGGAGATCCAGTGACCAGCTCAACTTGGGGTCCATCTCAAGGGGTGGATCCAAGGCCTGACATTATTACTGATGCTATAGTGTGCTTACAGACAGGAGCCTACCATGGCTGTCTTCTGTTCAGCAAGCAGCTGACTGAGATAGACATAGATACTTACACACAACCATTGGACTGAAGTGGGAACTCCTGTGGTTGAATTAAGAAAACGCTGGAAGAATCTGAGGAGAAGGGTGACCCCATAGGAAGGCCAGCAGTTTCAACTTACCCAGACCCCTGAAATGTCTCAGATGCTAAGCCACCAACCAGGCAGCATACACTAGTTGGTTGGAGAACTTGGACACATATACAGCAGAGAACTGACTGGTCTGCCTCAGTGAGAGATGATTTGCCTAACTCTCCAGTCTTGAGGCCCCAGGGAGTCAGGAGGCCTGGTTGAGGTAGGGTAGAATTGGGGGTAGGAACATCCTCTTGGAGACAGGGTGAAGGAGGATTGAGATGTGGAACTGTGTGAGGGCAGACGGGGGGGGGAGCGGGGGTGGTAATGAGTAGATTATAAAAAATGAAAGTAATAAAAGAAATATACACTATGGGGATTTCCTTTTTGGATACTACTATATAAAGAGTTATTAAAATTAAAGTTATGTTCAACTAGAGACCTCAGAAATCTACAATATTATGTATAAAGAGAGATAATACAAAATAAAAAGAAACTCAACTATAAGTTTCTTCCAAAAGAGTATGCCTCAAAATATAATATTTATATTGTCTAAGTTTCTGTGAGCCTCTAAAAATGCTTTGTCAACTGTTAGTCCAGCACTGATTGTGTCCACATGTTACATGTAAAGGTGTTTTTTTTATTTAATTATTTTTTATTATTGGATATATTCTATATTTACAATTCATTTCCCTTTTTCTGTTTCCCCGCCCCCCAAAGGTCCCACATGCCCTTTTCCCTCCCCCTGCTCCCTCATCCACCCCTTCCCACTTCCCTGTTCTTGTATTCCCCTACACTGATGCTTTGATCCTTTCCAGCACCAGTGACTACTCCTTTCTTCTTGTCAGACATCATTTGGTATGTGAATTATGTCTTTGGTGTTCCAAGATTCTAGGCTAATATCCACTTATCAGTGACTGCATACCATGGGTATTCTTTTGAGACTGGGTTACCTCACTTAGTATGATGTTCTCCGGCTCCATCCATTTCTCTAAGAATTTCATGAATTCATTGTTTCTAATGGCTGAATAGTACTCCATTGTGAATATATACCACATTTTTTTGTATCCATTCCTCCGTTGAGGGACATCTGGGTTCTTTCCAGCTTCTGGCTATTATATATAAGGCTGCTACAAACATAGTGGAACATGTATCCTTATTGCATGCTGGTGAATCTTCTGGGTATATGCCCAGGAGTGGTATGTCTGGGCCCTCTGGAAGTATCATGTCCAGTTTTCTGAGGAACTGCCAGACTGATTTCCAGAGTGGTTGTACCAGCTTGCAGTCCCACCAGCAGTGGAGGAGTGTTCCTCTTTCTCCACATCCTCGCCAACACCTGATGTCTTCTGAGTTTTTAATCTTAGCCATTCTGACTGGTGTGAGGTGAAATCTCAGGGTTGTTTTGATTTGCATTTCTCTAATGACTAATGATGAACATTTTTTAAGGTGTTTCTCAGCCATCTGAATTTCTTCAGGTGAAAAGTCTTTGTTTAGCTCTGTACCCCATTTTTGGATTGGGTTATTTGGTTTTCTGGGGTCTAACTTCTTGAGTTCTTTGTATACATTGGATATTAACCCTCTGTCAGATGTGGGGTTAGTGAAGATCTTTTCCCAATTTGTTGGTTGCCGATTTATCCTTTTGACAGTGTCTTTTGCCTTACAGAAACTTTGTAATTTTATGAGGTCCCATTTGTCTATTCTTGCTCTTAGAGCATAAGCAATTGGTGTTTTGTTCAGGAATTTTCCCCTGAGCCAATGTCCTCAAGGGTCTTTCCCAGTTTTTTTTCTATTAGTTTTAGTGTGTCTGGTTTTATGTGGAGGTCCTTGATCCACTTGGAGTTGAGCTTAGTGCAAGGAGATAAGAGTGGATCAATTCTCATTCTTCTCCATCTTGACCTCCAGTTGGGCCAGCACCATTTGTTGAAAAGGTTATCTTTTTTCCACTGAATGTTTTCGGCTCCTTTGTTGAAGATCAATTGGCCATAGATGTGTGGGTTCAATTCTGAGTCTTCAATCCTATTCCATTGATCTGCCTCCCTGTCACTGTACCAATACCATGCAGTTTTTAACACTACTGCTCTGTAGTATTGCTTGAGGTCCAGGATATTGATTCCCCCAGAATTTTTTTTACTGTTGATGATAGTTTTAGTTATCTTGGGTTTTTTGTTATTCAGATGAATTTGTCTATTTTTCCCAGTATGTTAAATAATCACTTTAAATTGATAATATAGGCCTGGAGAGATGTCTCAGAGGTTAAGAGCACTGACTGTCCTTCTGAAGGTCCTGAGGTCAAATCCCAGCAACCACATGGTGGCTTACAACCATCCATAATGAAATCTGACGCCCTCTTCTGGTGTGTTTGAAGACAACTACAGTGTACTTACATATATTAAATAAATAAGTCTTTAAAAAAGAAAATGAAGAACCAAATATTTTTTAAAAATTGATAATCTACCAGAAATAGCATTTTTGAATTCAATAATCACTATTTGGAACACAGCATCTATGGACTGAGCTCTATTTCCCACAAGGATAAAGGATCTAAAAACACCAAAGCAACAGAATGCAGGATAATAAAAATAATTGTGAAAATGAATTTATAGTGCAGAGAATGTTCTCCTGGATAGTGTAGCTGTTCAGTGGCCATGCAGAATGGGGTACACCTGGAAGGGGAGCTGGGGATGAACTAAGATAGCAGGCAAGAGAAGAATGAAGCCAAGACAAAAGTTCTGATCAAGGCCCAAAATTTAATTTTCAGCTCTGTGTGTATGTACAAGGGGAAATCCCAAAGACCCATCCTTTGTTTCTGCTTGGTTCTGTTGCTTTGTTTCAGCTGGATTCTGTTGCAAAACATGCTCAGTGCACAATCTGCTTCTGCATGAAACTGCAGGTACAAGACAGGAGACTTCCACCTAGGTTAGTAGGCTGTACTCTAGGTGGGCTATGTCAAAAGACCAACTATGGTAAACAGTTAAGATCTGATTAGCCTGCTCAGAGCTGGGAACAGATAGAAGAAACAAAAACATTCAAGTGTATTTGGAAAATGAAATGCCATATATTAGCAATTCTAAGATACAATTTTCTCATAATTTTAAACAGCTCTGAAGAAAAAAAATTTTATAACTGACTGTACTTCTCAAATGCTGTTGGCTATTGAAGTCCTGGACCGATTGCCATAACTTGGCACTTGTTAAAGAATGATATAGAAAGCATGCACGTAAACATTTCTATGAAGTATGTTAGCATACAAGCCTTTATTACAAGAGTAGGATATCTCTTAGTGGATGTGGCCTTCACAGCTTCTTTGAACTTCAGGCAACACATGTAGATAGAAAAAATGTGAAATTCATTTATTTTCTTTTTTTTTTGATTTTTTTTATTGTATATATTCTATATTTACAATTCATTTCCCTTTTTCTGGTTCCCCACCCCCAAAGGTCCCACATGTCCTTTTCCCTCCCCCTGCTCCCGCATCCACCCCCTCCCACTTTACTGTTCTTGTACTCTCCCACAATGATGTTTTGGTCCATTCTAGCACCAGTGTCCACTTCCTTTCTTCTTGTGAGACATCACTTGATATGTGATTTGTGTCTTTGGTGTTCCAAGCTTCTAGGCTAATATCCACTTATCAGTGACTGTATACCATGGGTATTCTTTTGAGACTGGGTCACCTCACTTAGTATGACATTCTCCAGCTCCATCCATTTCTCTAAGAATTTCATGAATTCATTGTTTCTAATGGCTGAATAGTACTCCATTGTGTATATATACCACATTTTTTGTATCCATTCCTCCGTTGAGGGACATCTGGGTTCTTTCCAGCTTCTGGCTATTATATATAAGGCTGCTATGAACATAGTGGAGCATGTATCCTTATTGCATGCTGGTGAATCTTCTGGGTATATTCCCAGGAGTGGTATGGCTGGGTCCTCCGGAAGTATCACGCCCAGTTTTCTGAGGAACTGCCAGACTGATTTCCAGAGTGGTTGTACCAGCTTGCATTCCCACCAGCAGTGGAGGAGTGTTCCTCTTTCTCCACATCCTCGCCAACACCTGATGTCTTCTGAGATTTTAATCTTAGCCATTCTGACTGGTGTGAGGTGAAATCTCAGGGTTGTTTTAATTTGCATTTCCCTAATGACTAGTGATGTTGAACATTTTTTAAGGTGTTTCTCAGCCATCTGAATTTCTTCAGGTGAAAAGTCTCTGTTTAGCTCTGTACCCCATTTTTGGATAGGGTTATTTGGTTTTCTGGGGTCTAACCTCTTGAGTTCTTTGTATACATTGGAGATTAGCCCTCTGTCGGATGTGGGGTTGGTGAAAATTTTTTCTCAATTTGTTGGTTGCCGATTTATCCTTTTGACAGTGTCTTTTTGCCTTACAGAAACTTTGTAGTTTTATGAGGTCCCATTTGTCGATTCTTGTTCTTAGAGTATAAGCAATTGGTGTTCTGTTCAGGAATTTTTCCCCTGAGCTGATGTCTTCAAGGGTCTTCCCCAGTTTCTTTTCTATTAGTTTTAGTGTGTCTGGTTTTATGTGGAGATCCTTGATCCACTTGGAGTTGAGTTTAGTGCAAGGAGATAAGAGTGGATCAATTCTCATTCTTCTGCATGTTGACTTCCAGTTGAGCCAGCACCATCTGTTGAAAAGGCTATCTTTTTTCCACTGGATGTTTTCAGCTCCTTTGTTGAAGATCAATTGGCCATAGATGTGTGGATTCAATTCTGGGTCTTCGATCCTATTCCATTGATCCGCTTCCCTGTCACTGAACCAATACCATGCAGTTTTTAATACCACTGCTCTGTAATATTGCTTGAGGTCCGGGATATTGATTCCCCCAGAAGTTCTTTTGCTGTTGATGATAGTTTTAGCTATCCTGGGTTTTTTGTTATTCCAGATGAATTTGAGAATTGCTCTTTCTAGCTCTATGAAGAGCTGAGTTGGGATTTTGATGGGGATTGCATTGAATCTGTATATTGCTTTGGGCAAGATTGCCATTTTGACTATATTAGTCCTGCCAACCCACGAGCATGGAAGATTTTCCCATTTTCTGATGTCTTCTTCAATTTCCCTCTTCAGAGACCTGAAGTTTTTGTCATATAAATCTTTCACATGTTTGGTTAGCGTCACTCCAAGATACTTTATATCATTTGTGGCTATTGTGAAGGGTGTCATTTCCCTAATTTCTTTCTCGGCCTGCTTATCCTTCGCGTATAGGAAGGCTACTGATTTACTTGAGTTGATTTTATAGCCAGCCACTTTGCTGAAGTTGTTTATCAGTTGCAGGAGTTCTCTGGTGGAGGTTTTTGGGTCACTTAAGTAAACTATCATATCATCTGCAAATAGTGATAGTTTGACTTCTTCCTTTCCGATTTGTATCCCTTTGACTTCCCTCTGTTGTCGAATTGCTCTAGCTAGTACCTCAAGTACTATATTGAAGAGATATGGCGAGAGGGGACAGCCTTGTCTAGTCCCTGATTTTAGAGGGATTGCTTCGAGTTTTTCTCCGTTACCTTGATGTTGGCTACTGGTCTGCTGTATATTGCTTTTACTATGTTTAGATATGGGCCTTGAATTCCTGTTCTTTCTAGGACCTTTAGCATGAAAGGATGCTGAATTTTGTCAAATGCTTTTTCAGCATCCAATGAGATGACCATGTGGTTTTTTTCTTTGAGTTTGTTTATGTAGTGGATTACGTTGATGGATTTCCGTATATTGAACCATCCCTGCATCCCTGGGATGAAGCCAACTTGATCATGGTGAATGATCGTTTTGATGTGTTCTTGGATTCGGTTGGCAAGTATTTTGTTTAGTATTTTTGCATCGTTATTCATAAGAGAAATTGGTCTGTAGTTCTCTTTCTTAGTTGGATCATTGTGTGGTTTTGGTATCAGGGTAATTGTGGCTTCATAGAATGAGTTGGGTAGTGTTCCTTCTGTTTCTATTTTGTGGAATAATTTGAAGAGTATCGGTATCAGGACTTCTTTGAAGGTCTGATAGAATTCTGCACTAAAACCGTCTGGTCCTGTGCTCTTTTTGGTTGGAAGACTGTCTATGACCCCTTCTATTTCTTTGGGGGTTATGGGTCTGTTTAGATGATCTATTTGATCCTGGTTTAATTTTGGTATTTGGTAACTGTCGAGGAAATTGTCCATTTCCTCCAGATTCTCCAGTTGTGTTGAGTATAGGTTTTTGTAGTAGGATCTGATGGTTTTTGGATTTCCTCAGTTTCTGTTGTTATATCTCCCTTTTCATTTCTAATTTTGTTAATTTGAATACTGTCTCTGTGCCCTTTAGTAAGTCTGGCTAGGGGTTTATCTATCTTGTTGATCTTCTCAAAGAACCAGCTCCTGGTTTTGTTGATTCTTTGTATGGTTCTCTTTGTTTCAACTTGATTGATTTCAGCCCTGAGTTTGATGATTTCCTGTCTTCTACTCCTCCTGGGTGAAATTGCTTCTTTTTGTTCCAGAGCTTTCAAGTGCGCCATTAAGTTGCTAGTATATGCTCTCTCCTGTTTCTTTTTGGAGACACTCAGGGCTATGAGTTTTCCTCTAAGCACTGCTTTCATTGTGTCCCATAGATTTGGGTATGTTGTGCCTTCATTTTCATTAAGTTCTAAGAATTCTTTGATTTCTTTCTTTATTTCTTCCTGGACTAAGGTATCATTGAGTAGAATATTGTTCAGCCTCCAAGCGTATGGGGATTTTCTGTTGTTTTTGTTGCTATTGAAGAACACTCTTACTCCATGGTGATCTGATAGGAGGCATGGGATTAGTTTGATCTTTTTATGTTTGTTGAGATCTGTCTTGTGTCCAATTATATGGTCGATTTTGGAGAAGGTACCATGAGGGGCTGAGAAAAAGGTATAGTCTTTTGCTTTAGGGTGAAATGTTCTATATATATCTGTTAAATCCAATTGCTCCAAAGTTTCGATGAGTTTCTCCGTGTCTCTGTTTAGTTTCTGTTTTCCTGGTCGGTCCACTGTAGATAGTGGAGTATTGAGGTCCCCCACAATCATTGTGTTAGGTGCAATGTGTGCTTTGAGCTTTAGTAAGGTTTCTTTTACAAATGAGGGTGCCCTTACATTTGGAGCGTAGATATTTAGAATTGTGAGTTCCTCTTGGTGGATTCTTCCTTTGACTAGCAGGAAGTGACCTTCTGTGTCTCTTTTGATGACTTTGGGTTGAAAGTCAATTTTATCTGATATTAAAATGGCTACTCCAGCTTGCTTCCTGTGACCATTTGCTTGCAAAATTGTCTTCCATCCTTTTACTCTAAGGTAGTGTTTGTCTTTGACTCTGAGGTGTGTTTCCTGTAAGCAGCAAAATGTAGGGTCCTGTTTCCGTATCCATCTGTTAGTCTATGTCTTTTTATTGGGGAGTTGAGTCCATTGATGTTAAGAGATATTAAGGAATAGAGATTATTACTTCCTGACATTTTTGATGTTATTTTTGTTTTTGAGTAGTTATCTTCCTTTGAGTTTAATGGAAGAAGTTTACTGTCTTGCTTTTTCTTGGGTGCCATTTCCTTCCTTGTGTTGGAGTTTTCCTCCTATTATCCTTTGTAGAGCTGGGTTAGTGGCAAGATATTGTGTAAATTTGGTCCTGTCATGGAATATTTTGATTTCTCCATCTATGTTGATTGAGAGTTTTGCTGGGTATAGTAGTCTTGGCTGACATTTGTTTTCTCTTAGGGTCTGCATGAGGTCTGCCCAGGATCTTCTAGCTTTCATGGTTTCTGGAGAGAAGTCTGGTGTGATTCTGATAGGTCTTCCTTTATATGTTACTTGGCCCTTTTCTCTTACTGCCTTTAATATTCTTTGTTTGTTTAGTACATTTGGGGTTTTGATTATTATGTGACAGGAGGTGTTTCTGTTCTGGTCCAGTCTGTTTGGAGTTCTGTAGGCTTCTTGTATATTCATGGGTATCTCTCTCTTTAAGTTAGGAAAGTTTTCTTCCATAATTTTGTTAAAGATATTTGCTGGCCCTTTAAGTTGTAGATCTTCACTCTCATCTATCCCTATAATCCTTAGGTTTGGTCTTCTCATTGTGTCCTGGATTTCCTGGATGTTTTGGGTTACAAGACTTTTGGATTTTGTGTTTTCTTTGACTGTGGAGTCAATGGTTACTATGTTATCTTCAGCATCAGAGATTCTTATTTCTATCTCTTGTATTCTGTTGTTTATGTTTGCATCTACGACCCCTGATTTCTTCCCAAGGTTTTCTATCTCCAAGGTTGCCTCCTTTTGTGATTTCTTAGTTGTTTCTACCTCTGTGTTCAGATCTTGGATGGTTTTGCTCAGTTCCATCATTTGTTTGTTTGTGTTTTCATGTAATTCTTTAATATATTTTTGTGCTCCCTCTTTCATGACTTCTGCCTGTTGTTTCAAGTTCTCCTGCATTTCTTTAACTGATTTTCTCATTTCCTCTTTATTGGTTTCTGTCTGATGGCCCATATTCTCCTGGAGTTCTTTAAGTGTTTTTTGTGTTTGGATTGTAAGAGCTTCTACCCTATTGATGTTCCCCTGCATTTCTTTAAGAGATTTGTTTATGTCTTTTTTGTGTTCCTCTAGGAGCATCATGACCTGTGCTTTTATATCTAACTCTTGTTTTTCTGGTGTGCTGGGGTATCCTGGACTTGCTGTGGTTGGCGAATTGGGTTCAGATGGTGCCATATTGCCTTGATTTCTGTTAATAACGTTCCTATGTTTGCCTTTTGCCATCTCTTTATCTCTGTCGTTAGTTGGTCTTATTGTAGATGGCGCCCTGCTGAAAGCACAGCACGCCTGTCCCCAGGAGACAGATCCCTTCTGGGAGCTTGTCAGTGCTGGACTATGCTCGCTCTGAGTCCAGGCCCCTGACTCTAGCTGCTAGAGTTCCGAGCTGTGCCCCGAGGCAGCCCAGTGGCCCCTCGCTGCTAGTCCGCTCAGAGAGCTGGTCCCGGCTGGTAGTCTGCACCCCTAGCTGAGCTTTCTGTGCCCGGATCTCCTGCAGAGCTAAGCTAAGCCACGCACCTGATTCCAGCCGCTCACTGCGTCCAGTGTGCCCGCTGTTTGCGTGCGGGGGGTCTGGGGCAAGATGGCTGCCCCAGCTGAAAGCACCGAGTGGCCTTGGCTGAGCTGCTGGTACCCGGCTCTGCTGCTCCCTTCTGGCTGCGTTGTCTGTGCTGGACTATGCTCGCTCTGATTCCAGGCCCGTGACTCCAGCTGCTAGAGTTCTGAGCTGTGCCCCGAGGCGGCCCGGTGGCCCCTCGCTGCTAGTCCGCTCAGCTGCTAGTCCACTCAGAGAGCTGGTCCCGGCCAGTAGTCTGCACCCGCAGCTGAGCTTTCTGTGCCCGGATCTCCTGCAGAACTAAGCTAAGCTATAACTCTTGCCACGCACCTGATTCCAGCCGCTCACTGCGTCCAGTGTGCCCGCTGTTTGCCGAAATTCATTTATTTTCAAGCTAAAATAATCATTCTGGAGGGTTAGATTTTAAACCAAAAGACACTTCATTAATATGTAATGCTGTCATGTTAGTCTGCATTCCATCGCTATAACAAAATACCAGTCATGATTAAAAAAGCAGGGAAAAGTTTGATTCTATGCTTTATGTCAAAGAAACCAAAGAAAGAGGAAGACAAGGACATTGATTCTATCACCCTCTTCAAGGGTAAGTCCTAACAGCCCAAGGTTCTTCATCTAAGTCCTACTGTTACATTCTTGATCAACTCGTAATAGTACCACTATGATGACTGAGTCTTAACATAATATACGGACATTTTAGAATGAAAATGATCTCAAAACTATGAATTGGTAACTTTGTGAGAGTTCTCTGAAGAAGCTTGAACATTCTGATGATGACATAGCAAAGATTATTTGATATCTCTTCATTTTCAAGAGTCTAGAAACAGGGCTGGGGAGAGGTTTCCTGTTTAGCAATGGCTCCTGCTTTTAGAGAACCCTCTTTTAGTACAAAACTCATAGCATGAAGCTCAAAATTGCATGTAATTCCAGCTTCAAGAGGTCTAATGCCTTCTTCTGGACACCATCAGCATCTACATGCACATGCAAATACACACACACATACACACACACAATCACACACACATACACACACTCACATTCATATGCACACCACCAGACACATACATATAAATAATAATAAGCATTTAAATGTGCAAAAATGTTAAATATTCATTACTAAATGCTAGTTCTGCTTAGTTTAGAACTTTAAATTATCCATATGAACAGTGTATTTCTTTAGGAAATTTATAATTCTTTATTAAAATAATGGTGTTTTCCATTACAAAGGCATGTGTCTTCTAACTGACTGTTTTCAGTTGTTCAATGAGTTTTTCAAGGACACAAATGATACTTTGTCTGAACTATGTCTAATTTAATTGGCTTTTTAAAAATGTGTGGTGGTCATGTGTTGCTGATAGTGCAACAACACTGACTGAGAAAAATGTTAAGGGATCAATTATTTATGTAGCTGAAATAGCATCAATTTCTTTTTTAAACTCTGATGAGGTTTTTGGTTTTGTTGTTGACAGCTTTGTGGCATTGGATGATTGAAGTTTGTTCTAGATTTTTCTAATTTTTCTTCTCCTTTTTTTTAAACCTTAATTGATTGTTTATTCAGATGCAAATCTGTATGAAGTCTCCACCTGGGAGAAGAATGTAAACGTTTTAGCCAGCATGCCAAGAGTGTTGTACTATAACTGAGCACCCAGAGTTCAGAGTCACTCACAGGTGATATGGTTATGCTATATAGTCCAGTAGAATAGTAGAAAATGGCAGTTACTGTAATACACACATTATTTTCAAATTTATTACATGCATTTTCTTTTATAAATGAGCATCGTTAACCTTTTTCTACAGAAAGTTATTGAAAATAAACATCCCAGGTGTTCCGATCCAGCCTGCGGAACCAGCCCCTGCCATCTTCGCAACTGTTCTGATCCAGCCTGTAGAACCAGGTGTTCCAATCCAGCCTGCGGAACCAGGTACCTGAGATATCCCGAGTTTAAGACCTTTGGGGACTCAGGCCTTGAGCAGAAGCTGTGCACAGAGCAGCAGTTTGGGGGGGGGGCAGCTAAGCCTGTGCTCGGTGCCCTGAAGGCAGACCCCGCACTCCCTGCAGCCTCTGCCATCTTCCCAGCTGCTTTGAAACAGCAGGAGGAACCAAGTACCTGAGATATCCCTCTGGGGACTCAGGACACCAGACAGCAATCCCTGAGCAGGAGTAGTTCAGAGCAGTGGCTCAGCATGCAGAACCAAGTACCTGAGATATCCCGAGTTTAAGACCTTGGGGGACTCAGACCACCAGTCAGCAATCTATAAGCAGGAACCCTGCAGGGCAGTGGTTCAGGTGTCCCAGTCGTGGGGAAACAGCCTTACGAATCCACAGGAGGTTCAAGCATCAGCTAGTAACTACAGGACCAACTAACACCAGAGATAACCAGATGGCAAAAGGCAAATGTAAGATAGTTACTAACAGAAATCAAGGCAATATGTTAGCATCCAAACCCAGTTCCCCGACAGCAATAAATCTCAGATACCCCAAAACACCAGAAAAACAAGACTCAGATCTAAAATCACTGGTCAGGATGCTGATAGAGGAACACTTAGATAAATCTCTTAAAGTAATACAGGAGAAAATAGATCAAAAGCTAGAAGCCCTTACACGGCAAACACAAATAAGTCTCAGATACCCCAACACACCAGAAAAACAAGACACAGATCTAAAATCACTGGTCAGGACGCTGATAGAGGAACACTTAGATAAATCTCTTAAAGTAATACAGGAGAAAATGGATCAAAAACTAGAAGCCCTTACAAGGCAAATACAAAAATCACTTAAAGAAATTCAGGAGAATATGGATCAAGAAATGGATGCCAATAAGGGGGAAACACAAAAATCACTTAAAGAAACACAAGAGAATGTGGGTCAACAAGTAGAAGTCATAAAAGAGGAAACACAAAAATCCCTTAAAGAATTACAGAAAAACACAAACAAGCAAGTGAAACATCTGAGCAAAACCATCCAGAATCTAAAAACAGAAGTAGAAATAACTAAGAAATTGCAAAGGGAGACAACGTTAGAGATAGAAAACCTTGGGAAAAAATCAGGAGTCATAGATGCAAATATCAACAATAGAATACAAGAGATAGAAGACAGAATCTCAGATGCTGAAGATACCATAGGAACCATGGATTCAACAATTAAAGAAATTGAAAAATGCAAAAAGCTGGTAACTCAAAACATTCCGGAAATCCAGGACACAATGAGAAAACCAAACCCAAGGATTATAGGTATAGATGAGAGTGAAGATCTAAAACTTGAAGGGCCAGCAAATATCTTCTACAAAATTATGGAAGAAAATTTCCCCAACCTAAAGAGAGAGATGCCCATGAATATACAAGAAGCCTACAGAACCCCAAACAGACTGGACCAGAACAGAAATACTTCCCGTCACATAATAATCAAAACCCCAAATGTACTAAACAAAGAAAGAATATTAAAGGCACTAAGAGAAAAAGGACAAGTAACATATAAAGGAAGACCTATCAGAATTACACCAGACTTCTTACCTGAGACCATGAAAGCTAGAAGATCCTGGGCAGATCTCATGGAGACTCTAAGAGAACACAAACTTCAGCCAAAACTACTATACCCAGCAAAACTCTCAATCGCCATAGATGGGGAAACCAAGGTATTCCATGACAAAACCAAATCTATCTACAAACACAGCCCTACAAAGGATAATAGGGGAAAAATACCAACACAAGGGGGGAAATACACCCCAGGAGAAACAAGATAGAAACCCCCTCTCATCAAACCCAAAAGAAGAGAACCACTCAAATATAAAAAATAACACCCAAAATGTCAGGAAGTAATAATTACTATTCCTTAATATCTCTTAACATCAATGGACTCAATTCCCCAATAAAAAGATACAGACTAACAGACTGGATATGGAAACAGGACCCTACATTTTGCTGCATACAGGAAACACATCTCGGTGTCAAAGACAAACACTACCTTAGAGTAAAAGGCTGGAAGACAATTTTACAAGCAAATGCTCTCAGGAAATAAGCCGGAGTAGCCATTCTAATATCAGATAAAACTGACTTTCAACCTAAAGTCATCAAAAGAGACACGGAAGGTCAATTCTTGCTTGTCAAAGGGAAAATCCACCAAGAAGAATTCTCAATACTGAACATCTATGCTCCAAATGTAAGGGCAC
>OZ030012.1:2867500-2967500 GCA_964023405.1 Apodemus agrarius | reverse complement strand
ATGAATGCTTCTCCTGCCTTAATCTTGTGACAATGTCTCTCAGCTAGCTTTCTCCTCTCAAAACGTTCAGGATCCTGCTTAGGGACTGGTACTACCCAGATTGCCATTTACTGTTCATCAATAAATATATTCCCTAGAAGACATGCTACATAGTCCAACTTTATCTAGAAAATTGCTCAGTATGTTTGTTTTCCCAGAGGAACTTAGATTGTATTCCATTGACAGTTAAAACTAGACAAGGCAGTGACTATTAGCAGGCATAAATGTATAGACTTTTCAAAATCACGGGAAGAACCCATTTTCTTCTTAAAACAGCTTTGTAAGTCTAAGGTCATGTCTTCAATTGTAACCAGTGTCAGTAGGTAGCATCACAAATGATCCCTTGTATCTTTCTGTCTCTATTTCTTCCCATCTCCTACTCTGCTCTCTAGTCAGTTTAGCTTATAAAGTGTTATTTTACTCTGTCCCCATTAGTTCCTTTATCAGAGATTTGTGGTAATATTGGACATTACATAATCTAAGATAAAACTTCCATCTCATGATCCTAAAACTGTTGTTATGTTCCACCACATTTGGGGCCAGGATTCTCTCTCTATCACCTTGGAATTAATCCTTCACCACACTAGTTGCTCTATTTCTTATGACTTTCTTCTATTTGTTTTTTAAGGTAATTAACTTTTTTCCTATGAATTCTAGGATAAATTATGACAACACTCAGAGTTGTTCTCAAGAGATTTCTGTTTCCATCCTCAGTTTGCAGTAGTCTTTGTTTCACTTTACTCTGACATCGTTCTCTGTATAAGTACCCCTCTCTTCCCTCATAAGAAGGAAGCCACCATTGATGTGCCAGTGATAGGGAAAGAAAACTGAGTATGATTATTAAGAATAATAACATTATCTATTATAAATGATAGATTTCATCCATCTGGATGGATGAAATGATGAGGTTGGTTTGCAATATAAAGGTGAAATACATAAGAGATGTAAGAAAATAGAATTTTAAGTCACAAAACAGTTTAGAATTCAAGACTGCCTTTTACTTCAAATGATTTAATGTGTATTTTAATTCTGTATATCTTTGAGTTGCATGCCTTTAGAGATGATTGACATCTGACAATGTAAAGAACTATGGTGATCCAAAAATATTCTCCTACAAAGACTATAAATAATTCTTTTTAACTTTTTGCACAATATAGGAAAGACCACTACAAATGAAATATGATAAAATAAATTTTGATTTTTAGGATAGTGCCAAGCATCTTATCAGCAGTGAAGGATAGTTGGCCCACAATCTTTAGATGCAAGCCTATTTAGTGCTTTTGATTGAATGCAAGCCCAGATTATGAATAGCTAACTTGATGAGATTTGCTTTCAGTTTGCTTGCAAATCTTTTATTTGATGCCACATTCATAAATGATACTTGCTGAATTACAGAACCTCATTATCCTTCATTACAAAGAGTATGCTAAACAGAAGTTACTATTATATGGAAAGCACTGTGTGTGAGATGAAAGAGCTAATGAAGGTGATAGTTTGTTGGCAAAAAGAGGCAGGAAAATGAGGGCTCTGATCCTCCAGTCTTTGATATATGGCATAACACAAGTCTTATAATACATGTCCAATCTTGAGCTAATGGTTTATTATTAGAGGTAATTAATAAGGTCTTAATTGAAGAGATGTTTATTATATTGCAGTCCTCTCCCAAGGAGGGGTACTGACATTCTTGGCACTAAATAATTTGTTATGCATTGTTAACTCTTTGGTCCTTTTTATAAATATTTTAAAGACACTTAAAAAATATCTTCATTTTCTCTCTATCTTTCCTCTTTCCCTCTTCCTCTCCTTCTTCATCTCTCTCTGTCTTCCTTTATATCTATCTCTCTGTGTGTACACATGCACACACGTGTGTGTGTGTAAGAGAGAGAGAGAGAGAGAGAGAGAGAGAGAGAGAGAGAGAGAGAGAGAGAGAGAAACTCTTTAGGAAGGAAATCATGAGAAAGATTTTGTGCTAGTCCCAATCTGACTTTATTTAATAAATGCGGGATCCATTTCCTCATTAATATTAAAAACTCAATATTTCCTATTTCCAAATACTCATTTCCAAAGCTTTGTGTATTACTCCACTGTGACCACCTCAGGAACTAGAGAACATTTCTGTATGCAGTAGACTGGCAGTGTTACTGGATAGGAGACTTTCCTCAGCTATAAGAGAAAGAAGAGAACTACTACAGCCAGGAAGATAAGTTGTGAATGAGGCATTGCCTGGCACCATACCTGGAGTATTGACTTCCTCTCTTGTTTATTTTAGTTGCCTAAATATCTGTTTTGAGTGCTCTGCTATATAACTAAGATATATAAGAAGATAGATCATAACACATAGTTCTGGAAAATTTAAGGAGACTAATATTTCAAAATATAACAATACAAGCTTTTCATGTCTTTTTACTACCTTGGTAAAAAAATTACTTTCTCACAGATCTGCTGGAGCATGACTTTAATTCCAGCACTCAGGAAGAGAGGCAGGTTCAAGACCAGCCTCGTGTACATAGTAAGTTTTGAGGATCCAGACTTACATAGAGAGACCCAGTCTCATAAATAGGAAAAGAAGAACCTAGTTTCAAATACCATTAGGTACATGCACACCTTCCTATACAATGGTCTTTGTAATTAAGTCAGCTTTTCTCCAGTTTTCAATTCAATTTAAAGTAGAAATACAAAATGTATGATATAAAAATTATAGTGTTCTCATAATTACATTAAAATGTGTTTATTAACCTAAGGATGTGATGTATGAACATTTAAGTGTCCATGTTATGTTAAGTCACTGGAACACTCTCAAGAAGACCCAACAGAATTTATGTTTGATAAAACTCTGTTGTCATAGCTTCTTTTCAAAACCATCTGAAATATCAGGCAGATGTTGCATTCCATGCTTTTGCTATTAGCACTACTAGAGAGCTACTTAAAAATTGCTCTCCCTTCCTGACCACTGAAGACTCAGCCAAAGCTCCTTTGGTGGGAAGGAGTCAAAGGCAAATGTGTTTCGGGTTACTAAGTGGAACAGAGTTCTTGATTCCTTGATTTATTCTTACAGAATTTTACCACAGACTTCATTCCCCCTGGCACTAGAAATTCTCTCACCTCTCCTCTCTTTCCTACAGACACTGAGAGGCAACATCAAGGTTCATTTCTGATGTTGAATTGTTTTCAGTTACCTTTATTCATAGTACCAATATTAATAATCATCAGGCCCTCTATTAAACAAAAAACAACACTGATTTTAAAATTAGAATCTGGAAATGTTGGTTTTCCTAAGACTGCTTTCTTTCAGCTGCTATCTGCTTGAATATATTTAATATTTTAAATATTTAATTTAAAATGGCTGTTTTAATACTTAGTTGTTTTTACTATTTTGGTTTCTGTTTGTGGATTTTCTGGCAGTAGTTCATGGGGTTTATGTAGTGTCTGGGGTTTCACTCACACTAGGAGGAGATAGCACATGGTCTCTTGAATGATCTTAATGGGAAACGAAAAGATAAAATCAACACTTCCTTGCTCTCCCAGACACATTTTTGCCATCTTTTGCTACCATCTGTGCTTCCAGCCCAAATTAAACTGAGAATTAAAATAGTGAATGCAGCACTTTATTTCTAAAAACAGGTTCAGGTTTCCATAGTACCAAACAGTCTAAATGTCAGTCTACTTTAGCACGATGGGTTTGTGTGTGCTAACTCTGGTTTGAATTCTATCTCTGTAGGGTGGTATGTGGTTGACTAGTCAATGGAGTCACTGAGTTATGAAACTCCTCATGTTTTGTTCTAGATTCCAATTTGTAAGTATTTAGAGAGTATAGAGCTTCTGACAAGTGAAGGCTCCAATGTGGCTGAAGATTCACTAAAAGAAAGATGAGAGTAGACACTCCAGGAAACAAGCTTTCTGTATTGTACAAAGAACATGGCTGTGATTTTTTAGATATTTGACCTTAATTTAGTCTTCTAAATATCTCACAAATCCCAGAGTTCCAGTGTGTTAAAGAGACAAAAATGTCTTTCTTCCGAGTCCTTACACAACCAGCATTGTTATCCCAGGCAAGGAATAAAACAGGGGCATTAAAAGGAAAAGGGACCCATGAAGAGCCTAGCTAAGAGGTTCACTGTGAGAAGAAGCTTCACCAGAAAATGAAAGACCATAGACTAGGCAACGAAGCTCATTTCAAGACAGCTTGGTCATCTATACCTATAGTTGCATGAAGACAGCAAGCATAGCACTGTATAATCTGGGCTATAGACATTATTTGTGAACAATCCTTGCTATTGTGTATACACTGCCTTTCTTAAAAGCTGATATGTTCTGCAAAAGCAAACTTGTACTGGTTTCTTCTGAATTATGACATGGAAGGGAATAATCAATTGTTAGTGGTTCCATACCTTCTTGCCCTGTCATATTCCCCACGGGCAGGCGCAGAGCAAGTCCATGTTTCTTTCATCTGTCCAGTGTGCCATTTCTGGAGGGGAAAATATCTGAATCAATGTGACCAAATGTAGAATTATTTCCTGAATGTCCACTGTCTTTGTTTTTTTTCTTCTTCTTCTTCTTACTGAGACTGTATCCGAAGATAATCATCCTAGGAAACAATGTAACCAATGACATGGGCTTCAGCAGCAGCATAGCAATTAATCACTATTGCTGTCATAGAATTTACAACAAAAAGTTTTCTCTACGTACTGTTTTGTGTTGAGAGACACTATTTTATTCAAATATTTAACTGTGCCTCTCTCTTCAGATGAGCTGATTCTTATATAAATGTATTCTTGCAAGAATATTGCATATTCTATTTCCATGATGCATACACAGTGGGCTGGCTGCTGGGTGATGCATTTATGCATTATAAAATTACTCTTTGCATTCTTGCAAGCAATAACATTACTTTGCTCACATGGGGACATAGAGAAAACAAAGAATGTTTAATGAAATTAAAAGACTGTGTAAGCTGAAAGCCTTGTGTGTTACAAATCCTAACATGAGGTTAAAAAAAAAAGAATTATTGCTAAGGGAAAATAGCACACATGATTACAGCACACTCCTGAGAGTGTGAACATGAGCATAAAGTTCTATAATTATTTAGTTCGGGACCATAAAATGCAGCTTGCAAAGTCAGATTGGAGAAGTTCATTAGTCACGATTTTCAGGCATTCATGTATCTAATAACTTGGACTGTTTATACAGTTATATGATTTTGACTGGAAAAGGCCTTAAAATGTTCAAATATGCATAGTAATGACAGATAAATGAGTTTTTCATATGGTTTAAGATTTTTGCATACTATTAAAACAGCCTTCTGTAAGGTTATTAGGGAAAGGAGAAAGGGTTTTCCATATGCCTGTCTGAGTTATTTATCCAGCGGCTTATGACCTGAAGCTAGGCCAGAAGACCAAAGCCCTGCACCTACAAATATATAGAATATATCCTGATTCCTTCAAACCCTTACACTATGTTGTCTCCCTCTTAATATCTTTCTTGTCATATATGCTATTTAGTATCAATTATTTTTTCCATTTGAGAAATTAGTAAGAAATACATAAACTGAGCATGACGTTTGTATAAGTAGTGAATACATTGTTAATAGAACATAAAAGAAATATAAAATCGATGAAATAAAAAAAGCAAATTCTGCAAAATGAAATGTTAGCCTTAAAACAAATACAAGCAGTGGTAACTACTGCAAGCCAAGAATATATATTTTCATTGCTTAAGAATATACTCTTAATATAATTTTTGTGTTGCATGCATATAATTTTATGTGTTAGTAATGTCCTTATTTTAGAAGTATTTGAACAATCACATAAGTAAATAGGAAGTACTATGATTCGTCCTAATAAAAATTCTTGCCACTCAGAGAATTTAAATTGTTTATTCTTGAAAAATCATGAATATAGAGAATGAAATATGATCATATGTGCTCTCCATGGCCTTATTCCTATTTCCCATAATTTTCCCCAACATGTTCACCTCTTATCATGTCTTTTATTTTAATTTATACTAAATCTTTGGTGATTTATACATTATATTTTAAACATGTTCACATCCAAATCCTCCTCTTGATGGATCTGGGATTCATTTCCACCTTTCTACTTCCTCAACTTTTTGTCTTTTAAAGTTTGTACATGGGTTTTATTTAATTATCCACTCACTACAATTTATGGTGTCCATAAATTTGATGTTTTCCTATCCATAAGAGCAGTATTGACATATCAGAAACCTTATCATTACAGAAAACTGACTCATTTCCATCACAAACTGTACATAATACCTAAGTTAGTAGTTCAAGCTAGTGAGCTCTCTTCTGTGCTACAATGTTGAGAGCCTTGATCTTCTGCAGGTCTTCTGCAGGCAGTCACAGCTGCTGTCAATTTATAAGTGAAGCAGTCCAACCTTATAAGTCCAATGAGTCATATATGTCCATAAGTGTAGTGTGATGATTCACTACAGAATGGTAAACCTATTGTCTTTAAAATTAGTCTCCTTCTCATGGAAACCAATAAATAGATACACATTAAGAAGTAGAGCCTAGACTTCTGGAGGACCCAGCTATACCACTCCTGGGCATATACCCAGAAGATTCCCCAGCATGCAATAAGGATACATGCACCACTATGTTCATAGCAGCCTTATATATAATAGCCAGAAGCTGGAAAGAACCCAGATGTCCCTCAACGGAGGAATGGATTCAAAAAAATGTGGTATATATACACAATGGAGTACTATTCAGCCATTAGAAACAATGAATTCATGAAATTCTTAGAGAAATGGATGGAGCTGGAGAACGTCATACTAAGTGAGGTAACCCAGTCTCAAAAGAATACACATGGTATGCAGTCACTGATAAGTGGATATTAGCCTAGAATCTTGGAACACTAAAGACACAATACCAAAATTCACATACCAAATGATGTCTGACAAGAAGAAAGGAGTGGACACTGGTGCTGAAAAGGATCAAAGCATCAGTGTAGGGGTATACAAGAACAGGGAAGAGGCAAGGGGTGGAAGAGGGAGCAGGGGGAGGGAAAAGGGCATGTGGGACCTTTGGGGGATGGAGAACCAGAAAAAAAGGGAAATGAATTATAAATATAGAATATATCAAAAAAACTAAAAAAAAAAAAAGAAGAAGTAGAGCCTAGAGACCATTTTTGCCATCTATGTCTATGTGCTATCTGACAGATAATCTACAACTCTTCTGAAGTCACAGTGGTGAATGTTAGTTCATAAGTGTTAGCGATGTCCTATTCTGAAGATGGCATTTGACTATATTCCTCTCTATCCTCTTGCTATTATATTTCTTCTCATATTCCTTACATTTTCTTGATCTTGGCAGAGAGAATCAAGAAAAGTGAATGTTGATGCAAATGTTGCACTGAGAGAATTTCAAACTCCAATTGAAACTACTTAACCTGGAATAGCATGTATATAACACCCTGGATTCTTTGACACTTAACTTTCTGGGAATACTCTTTTAACTAATTGTAAATTAATTAATGACTATTTTTCTTGGTGTGGCTAAGAATACTTGCCAGAAGCAACTTAAGAAAATAAAATTTATTTTGGCTCCTGTTGTAAGAAGGCATGTACACTATTCCTCCTGCACAGAAAACTATGGTGGGAGGAGATCCAGGCACTAGTCACATTACTAGCACACTTAGGAAGCAGAGGCAGATAAACACTGGCTCTTATTTGGATTCTCCCATTTTTTTCTTATCCACTCTAAAGTTCCAGTACATGGAATATTGCTGCTAACATTCTGAGTGGATTTTCTCTCCTCACTTAATAGTCTCTAGAAAAGAACACAGAGACACATTTGGAGGTGTCTCTGAAACATTCCATCAATTTCATGTAGATTAATCATCACAAGTCACTTAGATCACCATTATTGATAATCTGAACATATATGAATAATTTCTTCTAAATCATGCAGGAACCTACAAAGAAAATGAAAATACATTACCATAATGTATACTAATTATTAAATAATAAAAACATTAATTCAGGAATTAAACAGAGCACAGTAATAACAGTAAATGTTTCGAGATAGAAGAAAATGAAGAAAGAAAGAAAGAAAGAAAGAAAGAAAGAAAGAAAGAAAGAAAGAGGAAGTAAGGATGGATGGAAGGATGGAAGGAAGGAAGGAAGGAAGGAAGGAAGGAAGGAAGGAAGGAAGGAAGGAACAAAAACAGAAAAAAAGAAGCAGACAGGATTTAAAAAGCTATTGCCAAAGAATTCTCCAACCACATCCTTCAAAAACACTTAAAATGAGATAGAACCAAGATGGAAGGAATTAATGTTTCCTTTTTTTTAATTGAATATAATCTTTATTTACATTCAAATGGTAAAACATTTCCAGGTTTCCCACCTCCCCCAAAACCCCCAACCCCTCCTCTCACCCCCTGCCCCTCCACCCGACCCACTCCCACCTCCCCCTCCCCTAGATTTCCCTTTGTTGGGGTATCTATTGATTCTTCACCTGACAAAGGACCACTCCTCCCACTGATGCCCAACAAGGCATTCCTTTCCCACATTTTTGACTGGAACCATGTGTACCCCATGGTTGATGGTTTAATCCCTGGGAGTCCTGGGGTATCTGGGTGGCCAATATCATTGCTCTTCCCATGGGGTTTTAAACCCCTTCAGCTCCTCCAGATCATCCTCCAGCTCCTCCACTGGACACCAATGCTCAAATAAATGGTTGGCTGCTAACATCTGCCTCTGTGTGTGTAAGGCTATGGCTGGGCTCCTCCAGAAATAACCATGGCATGCTCCTATTGGCATGCACTTCTCGTTGTCCATAATACTGTCAGGGTTTGGTGACTGTTTATAGTATGAATCCCCAGGTAGGGCAGTCTCTGGGTGGCCTTTACTTCAGTCTCTGCTCCACACTTTGTCTGCATTTTTAAAAATTTTTTTATTTGAGGTATTCTTTATTTACATTTCAAATGATTTCCCCTTTCCAGGATCCCCCTCCTCGAAAGTCCCATAAGCCCTCTTCCCTCTCTCTGTTCCCCAATCAACCACTTACCCTAGTATTCCCCTACACTGCTGCACTGAGCCTTTTTAGGACCAGAGGCCTCTCCTTCCTTCTTCTTGGGCATCATGTGATATGTGAATTGTTTCCTGGGTATTCCAAACTTCTGGGCTAATATCTGATAGCCATACAGATCTTTCACTTGCCTCGATAGACTCACACCAAGGAATGAAATATTATTTGGGACTATTGTGAAGGGTGTCATTTCCCTAATTTTGTTCTCAGTTTGTTTATCATTTGAGTAGAGGAAGGCTACTGATTTGTTTGAGTTAATTTTATATCCAGCCACTTTGCTGAAGTTGTTTACCAGCTTCCTCATGGAAGTTTTGGTGTCACTTAAGTATATGATATCATCTGCAAATAATGATATTTTGACTTCCTCCTTTCCAATTTGTATACTTTTGACCACCTTTTGTTGTGTGATTGCTCTGGCTAGGAATTCAAGTACTATATTGAAAAAAATAGGTAGAGAGTGGGCAGCCTTGTCTGGTTTCCGATTTTGGAGGGATGGCTTCAAGTTTCTCTCCCTTTAGTTTGATGTTGGCTATCAGTTTGCAGTATATTGCTTTCACTATATTTAGGTATGGGCCTTGGATTCCAGATCTCTCCAAGACTTTTATCATGTACGCATGCTGGATTTTGTCAAAAGACTTTCTATTTTGTGGAATAGTTTGAAGAGTATCAGTATTAGCTCTTATTTGAATATCTGATAGAATTCCCTTCTAAACCCATCTGTTCTTGGGCTTTTTTTAAATGGGAGATTAGTAATGACTGCTCCTATTTACTCAGGAATTCTGGGACTATTTAGATGGTTTTAATGTTGACAACTGGTATTTATCTAGAAAGTTGTCCATTTCATCCACATTTTCAAATTTTGTTGAGTATAAGCTCTTGTAGTAGGATCTGATGATTTTTTGAATTTCCACAGTTTCTTTTCTTATGTCTCCTTTTTCATTTCTGATTTTATTAATTTGGGTAGTGCCTCTGTGCCCTCTGGTTAGTCTGTCTAAGGGTTTATCTATCTTATTGATTTTATCAAAAAAACAGGTCCTGGTTTGGTTGATTCTTTATATAGTTCTCATTGTTTCCACCTGTTTGATTGTTGCTTCCTGTTATCTTCTTTGTTAAAGGTGAAATTCTGTTTCTGTAGCTATCTTCTATTGGGTGTTTTGAAAGATTACTTTATTGCTTTTCTTTTTCTTTTCTTTTTTTTATTTTCTATATTTTTTGTTTACATTCCAAATTTTTTTCCCTTTCCCGGTTCCCCACTCCCCATAAGTCCCATAAGCACTTGTCCCTTCGGCCATTCTCCAATCAATCCCCTCCTTCTTCTCTGACCTGGTACTCCCCTACAATGCTGGATCAAGCCTTTCCAGGACAAGGGACCTCTGCTTCCTTCTTCTTGGGAATCATTTGATATGCAAATTATGTCTTGGGTATTTGGAGCTTCTGGGCTAATATCCACTAATCAGTGACTGCATTCCATGTGTGTTCTTTTGTGATTGGGTTACCTCACTTAAGAGGATATTTTCCAATTTCAACCATTTGCCTAAGAACTTCATGAATTCATTGTTTTTAATTGCTGAATAGTATTCCATTGTGTAAATATACCACATTTTCTGTATCCATTCCTCCATTGAGGGACATCTGGGTTCTTTCCAGCTTCTGGCTATTACAAATAAGGCTGCTATGAACATAGTGGAGCATGTGTCCTTATTACATGCCAGAGAATCCTCTGGGTATATGCCCAGGAGCAATAAAGTGTCAAAGGCCTGACACTTTATTCCTTTTCTATGGTATGGATTCCCACCTTGTGTTGGTATTTTCCACCCATTATCCTTTGTAGAACTGGATTTGTTGAAAGATACTGTGTAAATTTGCTTTTGTCATGGAATGTCTTGTTTTCTCAATCTATGGTAATTGAATGTTTTGCTGGGTATAGTAGTCTGGGCTGACATTTATGTTCTCTAGAGTTTGTATGACATCTGCCCAGGATCTTCTAGCTTTCATAGTTTCTGGTGAGAAGTTTGGTGTAATTCTGATAGGTCTGCCTTTATATGTTACTTGAACTTTTTCCCTTACTGCTTTTAATATTCTTTCTTTATTTAATGCACTTGGTGTTTTGATTAATGTGTGAGGGAGTATTTTCTGCTCTGGTGCAGTCTGTTTGGAGTTCTGTAGGCTTCCTGATTGTTCATCGGCATCTCTTTCTTTAGGCTAGGGAAGTTTTCTTCTAAAATTTTGTTGAAGATATTTACTGGCCCTTTAAGATATAGATCCTCTGTCTCTTCTATACCTATAATCCTTATGTTTGGTCTTTTTATTGTGTCCTGGATTTTCTGGATGTTTTGAGTTACAAGCTTTTTGCATTTTGCCTTTTCTTTGACGAGTCAGTGTTTTCTTTGGAACCTTCAGCATCCAAGATTCTTTCTTTTATCTCTTATATTCTGTTGTTGATGCTTGCGTCTATGATTCCTGAATTCTTAATTCTTTCCAAGGTTTTCTATCTCCCAAGATGTCTCCCTTTGCGATTACTTTATTGTTTCTACTTCCATTTTTGGAACCTGGATAGTTTTCTTCATTTTCTTCTCTTGTTTGCTTTTTTCCCCCTGAAATTCATTAAAGGATTTTTTGTGTTTCCTCTTTAAGGGCTTCTACCTGTTGACCCATGTTCTCCTGTATTTCTTTAAGGGAGTTATTTATGTCTTTCTTGAAGACCTCTATCAGCATCATGAGATGTGATTTTAAATCAAGGTCTTGCTTTTCTGATAAGATGGAGTATCCAGGATTTGCTCTTGCAGACGAACTGGTTTCTGATGGTGCCATGCTGCTTTGGTTTCTGTTGGCAATGATTTTGCTTTGCCTTTGGCCATCTATTTATCTCTGTTGTTAGCTGGTCTAGCTCTCTCTTACTGTTACTTCTCTGTCCTGTAGGTGTGTATATCTTTACTCCTGGGATTCCTGTATATCTGGGCATTCTCTCAAATGCCCTGCATACAACTGGTTCTCCAGAAAGTATCAAGAGTTGGGTTCTTCCCTGTGGCAAACTTGTCAAAAGTTGAAAACACTGCAGGCTGCTGGTTCTTAAATGTCCTGCTTGCTGTTTGTTGGAATGCCTGCATGGTGCTGGTTCTTGAATGCCCTGCTGCTGTGAATGCCTTCCTGCTGCTAGTTCTCTAGAAAGTATCGGAAATAGGGTCTTGGTGCAGAAGTGACACGGTTTACCACTTTAGAAGTAATGGGGCAGGTGGTGGTGAAGTAGAAGGGAGGGCTAGAAGGGACGGAAGGGTAGTGGTGATCTGGAGGGACATTGGGTTTTGGTGGTTGCTGGGTAGTGAGTCCCAGTCAGCTGCTCTCAGCCTCCAGAGGTGGAATTAATGTTTTCTTGGGTGACTCATGAGTGACTGTTACCTTCAATGTACAAGGTCTATTTTGAGCTGTGCTTTCATCTTCTTGTTTCCTCAGTCTCTGTGTGAAAACCCCTTCCAGATCTAGGAATTAAAAAAATGTAGAAGCCAAGAAAGCTTTGTAAAATCACTTCTAATTTATCTATTTCCTGGTTTTTAACAATCACACTGGCAAAGAACCTCTCTTTGTAGTATAAGATAGGATTCTTTTGACTTGCTTTTGAGAAATATGCTACTCAGCTAACACAAAACCAGATGCCCATCCTGTTCAGAACACAACTTGATACTTGTGGGTTTCCTGAGATAAGAAAAGTTTTTTTTTTTTTGTGAGAAGTTAGTCCACTCATAGCCACCTACCAGCCCATCTTTCATTTCTAGCAAAGTGCCTCTTTAGTATTTCGATGTATTTACCTTGAGTTGGGATTAGGATAGCACTGATCTTCCATTTTCTCTTTTTATCAACTATGTTCAGCAGCTACTAGAAGACACAACAATACTGTTCAGAGCATCATTCCTTATCCATCTCCAGTGCAAGGAATGCTGCATGTACTGGTCCATTTCCTTTTTTTTTCAGATACATTCTAGTTCACAGTGGGTGAAAATCCTAATACTTGAGTCCAAATATTACACAATATATGAACTGTATACTGCTGGGAGCCAACCCCAGCAAAGGTGTTTCTTCTTGGTCCTTCTTGAGGCAGCGGAGGGGGGAAGAGAGTCGGCGGGGGTAAGACTTTGTCTTACAGAAAGTTTAGGGTTGTTGTATAATAAAAGGTTTACTTATCTAAATCTAAGTTACTAGGCTAACATAGCTGACCTGCCTTCTGTGTTCCTCTGGAGCCAGAGACTGCAGTCTCAGGCATTTAACACCTCATCCTAAAACAGCAGGAGATTAAGTAAAGGGTTAATTGCTAGAGCCTTTTCCCTGTTGTCCAGATGCCTCTTGCTTGTCAGTCTAGGGGGGAAGTTAGGAGCAATAAACTTCTAATGAACCTGGAGAAGAGAATAACACTTGTAGACAGAAAAAATTTCTACATACGTGAATATGCATAATCTCACATAAATTCACACATACATCTTCATACATCTTCATACATAGATTCACACATACATCTTTCACGCAGTCAGCTGGGCCCAGCTTGCATGCATTCTCACAATTTCATACTTACACACATACATGCATACATTCCCACAATTGCATACTTACACACACATCCATACTTACATATGCATATGGAGCAAAGACCAAGCACCGGTGCAGAAAGAACTCACTCATTCTGGATAAAAGATGGACTACAATATTTATTGCATGGAGAAAGAAAAAGCTTCCATCCTTTCAATGCTAAATGAATTAAATCTATGTTTGTAAGAAAAAGACTTTGTTTCTCTTAATAAGACTAAGCCTGCTTTGTCCTTACCATGGGACCTGTCCTTTCCAATGGTAAGGAGAAGCCTGCTTGCTCCTTCTACTCTCTGCAACATCTTCTTTTTTCCTCTTTCTCTCTGCCTCCTGCACATTGTTATTCTCTTAGTTAGTTTATGTTACCTATAGTTTCTAAGTTATTCTACTCTGCATTATCCTTCTAATCTTGTTCTCTTCTGACTAAAAAACTTCTCCTCAGTTCAGTTCTCCTCTCAGCTCTGTCCCTCTCATTCAGTTCTTCTGGTCTGACTTCTCTTTGTCCTCAGCCCTTAAACGTCTTTCAGAATGCATGATCACATGTTACAAAGTTCATCATAAGTTCACACAGAAAACCAAGTCCTACATTGAAATAGAAGCTTACAACAGAGAATGTTTACATGCATATCCATTAGGAGTAATTATCTATCTATCACTTGTCTTCTCTACAGGTTCGTAGAAAGTTTAAAACCATAACTAAGTTATAAGTGACGTTTTGTATAGAAAAACCCAGTCAATATTTTACCTTCTGTCCTAACACCTATAATAAATCCTAGTTCCCTTTTTATGACCTTTAGTTAATTGTTTTACAACCTCTTGGAATGTGCTCTGAGTAGGAGAAAGTCTGGTTGCCATCTAAGAGCAATTAACTTGTGACACTTGGGAGACTGGCAGAGTTCTCATTGCAGTTTGGCTATAGGAGGGATCTAGTAGCAGTCCCATTAGAAAAGAGCTTAGTAATCACAGATATAATTTTAGGAATTCTTATAGGATCATCATTAAAACTAAAGTCATCTATTTGTCTACATAGCATCACTATAAGACATCTTCATGGATCTGCAAGGATCTGCTCCAAAGGAATGTGCTATTACTATTGATTATTATAAATGTATAATAATAATAACAACAGGAAAAGCATATAAATAGCAGGAAATCTTTCCTAAAATTAGTCCCCCACAGCCTTGCTGAATGGGGGCTCACCTGTCGCAGATTATATAATAATCCGAGGCAGGCATTTCAGGATGAACATCTGCTAGTATATTAGCTTGTCCCATTATGGCTCCTGACAGTATACTTATCCAAATTTGGAGGTAGTGCTCACACAGCACATGAACTACATAGTTACCCACAATTGGACCTCTAATTCTGCAGAACCATGAATCTACTTACTGGTCCTCATCTTTCTGGCCCACATTTTGTAATGAAGCCATTTAATACTAAGCTACATTTTTCTCAGTTTGTGTTCTTCAAGAAATAAGAGATGAAATAAGTATTTGTGTACATGCTATATTTTTTAAATGTTCTCAGAAAAAAATCTTACCATTTGCTTGAGGAAAGGGGAGAGTAAAATATAAGAAGTTAAGAAAAGTTGCAATTTTATACAAAATTTTGTAGATTTAGCTACATGCCACAAGAAAGTTCTGAAGTCCCATCTTGTGCTATTATTTCTTCACAAAATGTTCCAACAAGGCAGAAATAATGGCTCATGTCTTTAATATTAAAGATTTAGGAAGGAGTATTGCTTTGGATTTGAGGCTAACCTAGTCTACATTGTGAGTTCTCAGCTTCTGGTTTTGCCTGGCCTTGGTAGGGGTGGAATGACATGGTTCCCTTTCATTGAACAGGGCCAACAGGACATGAGTCTCCATAAATGTTGATGGCTGTTGTGGGCATTAAGGCTTGTCTGTATAATGATGTACATATTTTACATTCCTCCTTCAAGGAAGGTCCTCCTAGTTAAAGTTAATGACTCTATGATAATGAGAGACAGAGTCCAGGAGGCAAAGGTGTGGCTAATCTCTCAGCAAAATGGTAAATACTAGGGCCTTCAGAACAAACCTTAAGACTGTGGAAAAGAACTCTTAAAAACATGAGTTCAAAATGTATAGTTTCCTCACTTATGTGTAATATAATAATTCAATATGAGTCATATGAGAGGACTCACAAATCTCAAGGAACAAAAGCAGCTGTGATGTGAGCCAACTTGTCAGAACAAGAATAAGGAAATGGATAAAGAGATTTAGGGCATATGATTTGAGGAAATTCAACCCAGCTATTTTTTTCTTTATATTTACAAAGGCAGATTCACAAGTTCAAGATCAGCCTGTGTCATAGGGAATTTAGGTCCAGATCCAGGCATGGTAGAAATGGTAATTTCCAGGCAGAGTCCCATCCACCTAGCTTATCATCTATGCTTGAGAAAGGCAAACAGACCTCTGAATTCTTTTCTAGTATTTAAAAAAGAAAAGTGTGCTTGCTGCCTCCTAAGAAACAAGCAAGGTTCTGGGCTCACAGGATGTTGATTCATGTGATAATTAAGAGAGAACATGGAGTAAATGACTGGATTGATACATATAATAAAGATAAAAAGCTAGGCTTATAATTTGCAGGTGATGAACTATCCAGAGAAGTTTTACAATAGCAAGAGAGAAGTGCTTGGAGAACTGTCTTAAACAAAATACACCCCTTCTCTTAGAACTTTTTGCTAAGCCAAGGCTAGTCCTTGGCACTCAGCCATTCTAGGGTAATAGTGATAGCATGATATAAAGCAAATATTGGAAGGAAACATTGTGAATAATTTTCAATATATTGCATTCATTAGTCATCAGATACTCTGAACCGAAAGTTCCAGGAAGGAACACTGATTTTTTGTGGTTGAAGACAGGTTTTAAGTACTTAAGAAATGTCCTGTAGAGATAAACTTAAACAGAAAACATCCATAACACTATGGAAAAAAGGTCTGAGATTACTTAATCATGGTGTGGATCTGAGGGTACTGAAGAGTGACTGGGACACATTGTCCAGACCAAGAAGTGTTCTCAATTTTATAAAGCCACTACTTTATATGGTCTTCCTACCAACATTCTTATGCCCAGACCATGTACCTCTCATTGTCTCCCTCTGTCTTTGTACCTCATCATATACTACTATTTCTTGCTCTCAAATGTACCACAAATATAGAAATAGTGATTGATGTCATTAATACCAGTGCTTTGAAGATTTCAGGAGGATTGCTTTGAGTTTGAGGCCAACCTGACCTACACAGTGAGTTTTCAACCATTCATAGGTAAAGGTGATAAAATCAAGGCAACAAGAACATTGACAAAAAGACCAAACAAAACCAATCAACCACAATCAACCAAACAGAAACATACTGGACTTTTTGGTTGTTGTCCTCAAGATTTTAGCATAAAACTCCCATCAAAACCAGCCCAAATGAGATAGATTTGATGTCTACCACTTTCAAAATTGTACACCATCACCTACCACCATCACCATGGATACCTTTCAAGTTAAGTTCCTGTGCTCCAATTTGTTTTTCTTTAAAACACTTCTTGCCATATGTGTGGTCTACATCATCTGGCTCCAGGAGGCCAGTGTGATTATTAATAACTCTTTAAATGTAGCTTTTCATGTAAAATATGTCACACTGCTACTGCCCATTCCAGGATTTATTTTTTTCCTTAGATGGTTGAAAATGTATTTTTAAAAATACTTGGAAAATTATCTGCCTTCTCTCTTTTATCTATTAGGTTCTCCATGAATACCTTGTTGTCTATGATAAGCACACACTAGTTACTTTCAGGAAACAGTATATCCATTCTTCCAGCACATCCCTCTCTACCATCCATATATGTTGGGGATTGGTTCCAACGCTTTGAATTAATCTGGCCCCCAAATCAGGAAATCTGTGTGTGAAAACACTGAAGGTCCCTGTTCCCAGTTGGTTTTTCATCAATCAATAAAGATCCATCAGCCAATGGCTGGGCAATTAGACTAAGTGAAGACCTTTAGATTTGCACAGTCTAGGGACTCTAGGAGAAAGAGAAAGAGAATCACCATGTCTTAAAGGGAGATGGATCAGATTTAAAGCTGCAGAATAAAATTTACTCAACATGTAGGTGGAAAGGGAAAGCAGCCCTATGGGAGGGGCTGCACACAAGGTAAAAGGGCAGAAAAGATGAAATATAGATTTAGAAGGGCTTGAGCCAGAAGTACTGAAGGGAAGTGTATGTAAGACAGGTAGAAGATTAGAGCTGCCCAGCCTTTGAGCAAGTCAAAGCATAGTAAAATAACATGTGTGTGTTTGTTTGTGTGTGTGTGTGTGTGTGTGTGTGTGTGTGTGTGCAGATGTGTATGTGAGACCCATTGGAAGCACAAAACTGTTTAGTTAACTACCATTACACATTGCTGCATCTGAGTTGAGAATAGCAGCATCGGAGGTCAGCAAATAAACCATTCCAGATAAAGCCAATTTTCTATAATAATTATTCACTAACATCTTTTTCTACCTCAGTGCGTGACAATAAACTGTAAAGAGAGACAAAGACAGAATATGCATATCTTTGTTAATCATTGCCTGATAAATCATTGAACATAATAATGCTTTTAGCAACTACTTTTCAGACTTTCCTATAGGTTTGCTGTCATACTTTGCTTCAGTCTGCACATTTCCAAGTGTTCCGTACTGGTGTGCTAGGGGGCATGAATGAGTAAGCTACTCTATCTGTTTCTGCTTTGGTCAACCTCTTACAGACAACAGAATGATAATTTAGATCAAGAAGGAATAACTTTATCACTATCATTTTACTTAAAACAAACAATAATGATATAAAAACCATCACCAGTAAATGAATGAACGAAACTAGTGTATTTCCAAATATTTCTAAATGTAGTATAAAATTTGTGAATAATCAAATTGTAGGTTCTACTCATTTCAATTTTTTGCCTCAAACTCTATTAAATTAGTCTCTTTTACCCAATGTACTGAAAGTAATCCAGAATGCCTCATATAACATATATGTCATGTTAAATATATTTATATTTTTATTTAGTATAAATACACATGTAAATATATGTAATATATTATGCAAAATTATGTGATATATTACATATACAGACATATAATATGTACATACATGTAATATTTAAGATATACTCTGAAACATATCTTACATGTTATAAGAAACAGACAAATAGAGAGAGGCTACCTAATTCCTTTTAGTTGTGTAATGGCCAAAATTACCCTTAAAACGCACTTGGCCAAGGACCAGATAAATTTCTGGATTGCTGGGAGTAGTACTTTTTGTAAAACAACAATGTTTCATGGAAAATATGTCAGCCCATAGGTTTGCCCTTATAAAACAACCCCTGAAACATGTAGCTCATTCCACCCAGGAAATTGCAGGAAATGGTTCTAACCAAAGTCCATCTCTTGATTATAATACAGCTTGCTTTAAATTTGGCTAAAAATGGTGGAATTAATTTTTCTCTGGTGAATCTCAAGATTAACAGTTGCTACAAGCTTTTGAATTTATTAAGTGAAAACTTCAGATAATATAACAAGGAATGCTAACACTTTTCTTTTTCATTCCTCTTTTCCTTTTTTTGTTTGTTTGTTTGTTTGTTTGGTTTTGGTTTTTGGTTTTTGTTTTAGGGTTTTTTTTTTTTGTTTTTTTGTTTTTGGTTTTTTGAGACAGGGTTTCTCTGTGTAGTCCTGGTTGTTTTAGGTTTTGTGACACAGGGTTTCTCTGTATAGCCCTGGCTGTCCTGTAACTCACTTTGTAGACCAGGCTGGTCTCAAACTCAGAAATCTACCAGCCTCTGCCTCCCAAGTGCTTGAATTAAAGCCATGGGCCACAACTGCTTGGTGAATAACACTTTTTCTACAGATAAGCATGTTAACTTGTTTCTATGGCATTCTGCTCTATGAATCAGTTGGAGGAGTGGCATAAACAGAAAATAACTAGAACTGATGCTAAAAGTATAGATAACTAAATGGATAGTATGTAAAGAGTTATATCAGAAAGATTTAATACATCTAGATGTTTTTCTTCCTGAAATTTATTTAATGAACTCTAAAAGGTTTTGAGGAGGCAGCAGAGACAGCCCACTATTTTCACAAATGACTGAAATTACATATGCTTTACATATCGTAAATGTTCATAAGACAGTGGAATAGTTTCTATACTTGGCAAAGTTTTGACTCATTGACAAAAATAACTGCTTTTTTGGATTTACCTTTTATTTTCCATTTTCTTTTTTGTTCCTCAATCACAATTTCATTAATCAAAAACTTCATTTTCAACACATGTACTCATGCTTTATTAGTACTATTTTCCAGCTCCAAGATTTCATAGAAGAGAACCAGTCTTCTACTGTGCATGCTACTTGTATCTTGATATGCAATTGTGTGATTCACACTCAAGGCCAAGTACACCATTATATTAAAGTCTTAAACCACACTTGAGAATCCATGTAATTCTTTTAATTTGTTATGCCCAGTTCTTGTGTACCTCATGAGACTTCCAGAGATCATAACACCATAGATGCAAACACATGAGACACTTTTGTTCTAGTTTGAACTCGGGACACAACTCCCCCTGCTTGGCAGGGTAGGAATGTGAAACTTTAGTCTAGGGGCACAAAGTTTATATAGGCAAAATGCATAAATTGAGGCTTTCAAGCCTTGGTGTTACATGATTGGGTGGAGGGGTAAATGAGTGCCATCCTTCCCAACTGATAACATTTATCCAGAAAGGAAAGAGGAACCATACTTCTGGAAAAGAACCTTTTTGACCAGTGCATTCTTACAAGCTGGCACAGCTCTCTGGGAAGGCTTGGCTGTCTCCCATAGTTTAAGAGTAGGGCCTTATTACTTTAAGGGTATTAATTTGCTGCCTCCTTCAAAGACAGGAGACAGGAGACAAGGGGGAGTGCAGGAAATCTGGCTGTTTAACCAGAGCTGGGACTAACACAGAAGGGGGTGCTAAACTCAGCCCCAGGACTAACACCAAGGCAATTGCAGGCTGCCTGAGCCAGCTGCTTTTTGTTTCTTCAAATTAAGAGGGAAAACTAGGAGTTATCATAATATACCATTCTAACTAATCAATTTTAATTCATAAATATAATGATCTTCCCATGACAGAACAAAGAAAATTAGTAAGAAGTACTTTAAATAAACTGGGAAAGGAGTCCTTAGTGTTGTTTTCAGTTTGATAGCTTTTGGAAACAGTAGGAAGCAAGAAAACCTGTAGAGAATAGTTTATATTGGACTAGCCTCAGGGCATATTTGTGAGAGGGTGTTTGGTTGGTTAATTTCAAGGACCAGGCCTCCTTGAAAGACAATAGCACCTTTCCTGGGGAACTTGTAACCTGGCTTGTATAAAAAAGAAAAAGACTAGTAGCAGTGTTGCTCTCATTTGTCTGCTGATGGAAGCAATGGAACCAGATGCCTCCAGCTGCTGCTGCTACCTTGAATACTTGAGCTGCTTATGTAGTTGCTTTTGTCATGGTGTTTCTATCTTAGCAACAGAAAGAGTAACAGACAGATAGCAACAAAGCTATAAATACAGGGAAAGGGGTCCTATAAGTCTTCAAATTTAATGAAAATATTACTGTGGCCTAAATGCATAGTTGAGCATTAGAGCAGTATAAAACTTATTTGTAAATGAAATAAAATAAGGACAAACAATTTGATATATGATAAAGAGGGTATCATTAATCATTATGGCAGTTTCTGTCTTTTAAAAATAGAGATGTTAGTATAATTTGATAGTCTTTTGAAAAAATGTATATATATATATATACACAATATACATGTGTACACATGTTTTACACACACATACAAATATACATACACATATATATCAGTAGTTCATCATTTCTTAGTTATAAACTAGTAAATCACAAATTGAATTAAAACTGAAACTATACATCTATAAGTACATATTGAAATAAATTCTGCTCTGTTGAATGCCTTTAATTATCAGAAGTAGCAAAATATTCATTAGACAACATAATATTCATAAAAAGTACATTAACATGAAATTTTGGTTAAAGTTATGATATTTTTGACATATATAAATGGAATCAAGGGCATAGAGTAAATGGTGCCTGGTAAGGATATATGTTGGTTCACTATAGTTTTCTAACCTTGATAACTCAAAAACTCATTAGTAAAAATCAGAATTTCACTCTGTTAATGAGGTGGATTTTTATTAGAGTTATATATCAATAAAACTTTTCTTTTTAATATAGTAAAAAAATTATGAGCCTTTTAGAGTGGAAAACTGGTGCACAGTACTTAACAACATGACAAAGTCATTATCACTTGTAATGAGGTAAAAATGACACCCTGTGTCTCCTAATGCACAGAACTGAAAAGGACATAATAGCCCTTATGTGGGACCATTTCAAAATGTAAACCAGAGTGGTTATAAAATACAATGACACAAAGCCATTTTGAAAGACATTGTGAAATGGAAATTGGTCTGAACTACTCAACAATATTAGTGCCATGCAAGAAGGAGAGTCAAAAAAGTATCCCCAGATGGGGAATAAGAGTTATAATAATGAAACACATCTCTGTATATCACTAATTCTGAAGTACATAAACAGTTATAGAATAACATTTTTTCTTTAAATAAAAAGGAGACATCTGCTGAAATATAACCTGAGATATATGTCAAAAAATAATTTTATATGAACATCAAATTTCCTGATTTTGAGAACTGCTTCGCCATCATCCATAGAGATTTTAGTATGAGAATGATACCCTTACTCATTGATTCTGAGTAAATTGTAAAAATAAGTGTACTTTCTTTGAAAATTGGGCCATAGTGCTGTGGACCACACTCTCTACTTGCAGTTGGGGCTGCAGATATCCAGGATTTTTTTGTGAAGCAGGAAGGCACATGGTTCAGCGAAGTGACAAACAGAAACCAAACACAGAGATGGTTTGATATTTGAATGCATTTTGCTGCAGTCAGCAAGGGGATTTTAAACATGAGATCTTTACATATCAAAGGATGTATCCAGTACAGCAGGCACAAGAGGAGAATCAGCAATGACCATTTGCCATGAGGAAATGTAAAATCAGCCAGGTAGAAAACATTTCTGTGTGACATCCATAAAGGGGACCACAAAGGATGGTAAGCCGGACCCCCTAGGTCACCTGGCCCTCTCTGGAAACCTGAGATCATAGTGCTAAGTTAAAGTTTTGCAAATCACAATGTCAGAGCCACTCTCATCAACATAGCCATAAAAGTTTACATTTTTGTTGGGAGATCAATGTAATTATGTAAACTATGATGCCGTTCTAAGAACCGAGAGTTTTTGGCCAGTACTGTCATTCAAAGAATGAACTTTTAATTAACATTCTTGCCTGGTTACTCATAGTTCAGGCTACCAGAACTTCTTGTGAATGAGGAAACAGATCAGAGGAAAGTCATAGAGGCAAGGCTGCCCTGAGAAAAGAGCTCAGTATTCTCTCTGGCCAGGGAGCTCCACAGCGAAATTCCCTCAAGGACAGCACCAGTTTTTCTCAAGGACAGCCTCATTGTACAAGGCCTTTACCTGTGGAAATTATCACACTGTGCCACCGAGTTCGTCCACTTTACCTGTGGAAATTCACACAGTGTCCACCGAAGTTCATGTGGTACCATAGGTTTTTTAAAAATATCTTTCTAATTTTATTTATTTTATGTGAATAAGAATTTTGCTTGCCTTTATGCTTGTGTACCACAGTTAGTGCCTGGTAACCCCAGAGGTCAGAAAGGAATGTGTAATCTGCTAGAACATGAAATAAAGATGATTGTGAGCCACCATGTAAATGTTGGGAATAAAATCCAGTTACTCTGCTAGAGCAGCAAATGTCTTACCTACTAAGGCACCTATATAACCCCTAAATCAAGATGTTAGGTCCATGAAAACAAAGAACAGTGAATAAATAAACTAGGAAACTGAAACGGACATCATAGCTCTTTGATGGCACCAAAGAAAAATACCTGCCACCAATTCTTCTGACAAAGTATTAATATGTAGTACATACTAATCTTAAAAGCTGCACATCAGGCAAGCCCCCTGATGTACCTGCCTGAAGGATTCTGCCCCACCCTTCCCAGTGTCCACTCTGTACAAACAGCAGAATATGTAGCACCAAGTCTTCTATCTCCATTAGAGATTCTCACAGGATTCAAATTTCTGATCTGAAAATGCAAGAAAGGCATAAACAGAGTGAATGATGTACATTCCTCTTTGAGATCCACATTCAGCCTAAAAGCCACTGATATTCTTAGGTAAATGGATGGAACTAGAAAATATCATGCTGAGTGGGGTAACCCAAACACAACAGAACACACTGGTATGCACACATTGATAAGTGGATTTTAGCCCAGGAGCTCAGAATAACCAAGATACAATTCACAGACCACATGAAGCTCAAGAAGAAGGAAGAACAATGTGTGGAAACTTCAGTCCTTCTTAGGAGATGGAACAAAATACCCATGGAAGAAGATACAGAGAAAAAGTGTGTAGCAGAGACTGAAGGAAAGACCATTCAGAAACTGCCCTACCTGTGGAACCATCCCATCCATCTACAGGCACCAAATGCTTACAGTATTGTGGATGCCAACAAGTGTTTGCTGACAGGAGCCTGATATAACTGTCTCTTCAAAGGTTCTGCCAGAGCCTAAAAAATATAGAGGTTAATGCTCTCAGATAACTATTGGACTGAGCACTGGGTCAACAATGGAGGTACTAGAGAAAGGACCCAAGGAGCTGAAGACATTTGGAGCCCCACAGGAGGAAAATCAATATGAACCAACCTGTACCCCCAGAGCTCCTGGGGACTAAATCACTAACTAAAGAGCACACATGGAGCAACCCATGGCTCCAGATGCATTTGCAGCAGAGGATTGCCTTGTTGGACATCAAAGGGAGGAGAGGCCCTTAGTTCTGTGAAGGCTCATTGCCCCAGTGTAGGGGAATGAAAGGACAGGGAATCAGGAGTGGGTGGGTTGGTGAGCAGGGTAGGGTAGATGGAATTGGGGGATTTCAGAGGGTAAATGAGGAAAGGGATAATATTTGATATGTAAATAATGAAAATATCTAATAAAAAACAAACAGAAAAACCAAAACAACAACAAAAAATCAAACACAGATATCGACTCGGTGTCCAAAACAGCATTCTGGAAGTCTTCATTTCTAAAGACTCTGCTGTGGCCATGCTGTTGAACTGTGGGAGATGCTCAGATGTTTGCACACTCAGTATTTCCTAAAGATAGTTTCTAGTTTTGAGGTTTCTGAATCTTACTCTTTCTCATGTGTTCTTAGAAAAAAATTGCTCAGGTGTGTGATAACTGAGCATCTGAGAACTTTAAGTTCTTACCACACTCTAGAGTTCTCAGTTGGACACTTTGCATAGCTATTCCTTCAAGTAATACTATTCCTAGACTCTTCTCCTGGGAGTACATAAAGAAGTAGATAGGTTTATGCATTCTTCATAGTACTTATGCATAGCATAATTTGTGATCTGAAGTGTTTCATAACCTTAAGGCATCTAGTAGTTTATTTAGAAATTCAGTATGCAGAATCTCATTATTGCTAATGCTAATTCTAGCATTGAATCTACTTAGCATTGTAAACTCAAAATTTGGTACAAGTATTTATCTTCTCTTTCTTTTAACATGATAATTAGTCTTTTTAAAAATAATTTTAATATAATCTTCAAGATGTCTATACATTTCACCTAAAATCTAACAACAAGAAAGTAGTAAATGCAGAAGAAATCCTAACTAGTATAGCTAGTGGAAAGTGTATCATGGATTCTGGGATACTTAAAATAGTTTTCCAATAGACTCCATATTTTACATATGTTACATCGAACCAAGTTTTTGATATTTAAGAAAGAAGAAAAATAGTGAATCATCCCCATAATTACTTGTGATAAAAGCCTTATACCAGTGGAATTCTGTTAAACAAGATAGGCTCATTAATCTAGTGTTTGCATCAAGTGGTATTGTAAGACTGGCAAAAATGAGGGCACCCTAGTGCCCCATGCCTCGGAAGGTGACACTCAAATCACTTTCAAGAAATGGTCTTGATGCAAGAGCAAGAGGGTTTTTATTCCAGAGGCTCTGGGGATCAGAGTCATACACCACTCAGGGGTAGAGAACAGTGGAACCCCGAGTGCAGAACTGGGACAGGTTTTATGGGTTTACAACAAAGCTCATGCATCACAAACCAAGCATTCCTTAGCATTGAGAGCCTGTGGAGTGCGAGCCAATCGATTTGTACCACTCTATAGTTTTTAGGCCAATCAGTTTAAATTATCCAAGCCTGCACTCTGTGGACCAATCAGTTTCCTATTTTCTCAGAGGTCCATAGGTGCATGGGATCCTGGGTGGGGGTGATGATGTAAGCAGTTTATAAAAGCTAGATAAGCAGCTAGTTAGCTTATTTCCCATTACCTCATGGGGCCAGGATTACTCAAGGCCCTTTTGCCTAGTTCCTAACGGAGAGTGGGCTCAAGGAATGTGACCTTTCACCTAATTTTTAACAAAGAGCAGGGTCTGGAATTTGAGGTATTTAGGGCTTCTTAGGAGGTGGAGTTAGGGCTCCTTTGGAGTGAGATAGCATTTTTAAACTTCTGAATTCTTGGGGTCATTTGAAAGTTAGGCTGTATTTTTCATCCTTTCAGTATTACCCTAATCAGAAATTAAATGAAAAGTAACACTTGATGATATACTTAACACATCCAATCATGTGGGCCAGTGTACCTGAGGTGGAGGCCCAGCTGGGTGCAGAAGTTCTGGCAGAGGGAACAGGGAGTAAGGGGGGGTGAGTTGATTCTGCCTCAGCAGCTGGTTCCTCCTTCATCTTCATTATGCCACCTTCTTGTTTACCCACATTGCCCTGAGCTGATGGTTGGGCCAATGAAAGGCTGCCTAGCTAGAGAGAAGTACAGTGGAGCCACAGGTGGTATTTCGGGAGAGAAGACCTCTTCCAAAGTGTTACATCTCTTATGAGAGAAGCTCTCAGATGACAGAGTAGTTTTTGCACACCTTTAATTCTCTGGATAGGATTTATGTAGTTTTGGGGGTGGTTCAGGGTTTGACAGCAGGAACTTTTCATTGGTTTGGACTGAGAGCTTAAGGAAATTCTATTTACTTGTGGGAAGATTTGGTGCTTCTCCTATATGACTGATTGCCACACACCTCTCCTGCAGGGGTGGCTATAGAGGTTGTAAATGCTACAGGAGCCAGGGACCCAGGGGGCATGTCCAAATTCCTTCCTTTCCATGTAGGTGGAAGCTACCTATCAGGTCACAGGGGTTCAAGGTTGGTGGTCGACCTGGTACTAGGCTACCTGTGCATAGCTCACCTCCCGAAAATCACCCCTTTTCTTTTTTATAAGGGAGAGGTATCATCAGAATAACCATCTCAGATGTTGGGAACAGTTCGATACTGAACCATGACATGATTGGTAGTGATCTTTGCAATCCTACACATCTGCTGCTTTAGAAACTGAATGAGACAGGGTGCCAAGAGAAGCGAGACTCCAATGGCTAGTATGGAGTCAAAGAGAAGAAGAACCCAGGCTACCAAGGGGTTAGAACACCAAGGGGTAGGAGTGTTGGGAGTATAGTGTGGCCGGAGTTTCCCCAAGAGTTCTTTTAGCATTTGTATATCTTATTCTACCAGCCTAGCAAAACACAAGTCCTTCCCTGTTCAGTAGTCAGTAAGTCCAGGCTCTTTGGTTTGGGAGAGCAACTCCTGCTAAGGAAGTTATTTGGGGTTGAAGAGACTGAGGAATGTCTGTAGTGGAAGCCTTTGTCTGGTCAAGCTTGACTTGGAAGTTGCTGGCCAGATGTTGTGTTTAGACAAGGGCTACTGCAACAGTTCCTGTCATGCCCAGTGAGACAGCAAGGCCTAGTCCAATGAGCAGAGGGATGAAGATCTCTCTCTCTCTCTTCTTTTGGCTTTCTCCCATCTGCAAGGTGAGTTCTTCAGGTTCATAGAGATGAACCTGGGGGACAATTATCACCAGGATGCAGGAGCCTCGAAGAGGGGGATTAATATAGGCATCTGTATTTGATTTGATTTGATGATGGTAATGTCATAGACACATGTAAGCAGGGTTTTGAGGAGGGCCCTACAAGTGTGGGGGGGAGATAGGTCAAAGAGAGCAATGTCCTGTGCTTTTCTAGTGGGTAGGGTTCAATGGAGGTTGTGAAGGGAAATGTTAATGGGAAAAGCTACTAATAATGGTTAGGCGAGAAAAGCAGAGAAAAAGCATTGGGAGGAGTTGGGCTGGGCTGTTAATGAAAGGATCTCATCTGCATATTGGATGTACTGTAGTCAGGAGAAGGTAGCTCATAGATACTTCTAAGATGGATTTACTGTTGGATAATATTAGGATGGGTAAAGGCTGATTTGGAGTCAGGAACAAGCTCATGAGAGATGTGCCAGTCAGCAACTGGTTATTTGGTGTAGACATTGGGGTAAAGTTTACCCATGACTCTGTTCCACCAACGTTCATCCTATGGATCCCTGATTGAAAGCTGAAAATCAGTTTTAAGGTTGGTGTTCATGGTGCTTCCAGGACTGGTGGATTCCATGCTGTAGCTCCAGTATCTGCAACTTCCATATGTGGATACAGCATGGAGACCTTTACCTGTGTTTTAGTAAAGAAAGCAGAGAAAAGCACTGGCAATAGTGGAGATGGAATCCAAGTGTAGAGGGATCTCAATCCTGGTTTGACATCCTTCAAGTAGAGAGTCCTGGGTCCCTAGAACTTTGTTGTGTCCATTGTAGGTTTCTCTAGCATAGAATTCCAGTGGTAGGTATTAGGAAGGCTAAGGAGAGGCTGGTCAGTAGCAGAGTTAGCATAAAGAATAACAAAAACAGCCAAGAGAATAGAGGGGTGGAGGGCACATGGCCTGGGCAGCAGCCATCAGGTCATGAATGTCCTTCCAGGAGATCTTGTTGATTTTTTGGGTGTGGTGTTTCTTCTCTTTCCTCCTCAGCTTCTTCTGTCCTTGATATGCCAGTAAGAGTTGGGCCACCCTCTTGGTTGGTAGGGTGGTGTTGGACATTGCCAGCAGGAACATAGATAGGCTTAGGCTGAAAACACAACAAAAACACAAACAAAACCCCTCCTGGTTGTAAGGGGACCATGTCTGGTCCCTTCCAAATTCCATCCAAATGATCTTGTCATCATCCTAGGATGGGGGTGTTAATTTTGATGGGTGCCAGTGGAGGAAGATAGGAGGATGTTTGAAGTTTTTGTAGATGTTAAATATGTTTAGAATAGTCAGAACCATTATTAATTGTACATTAGGGGGATAGGTGGTTGCCTTTTGTTGTAGGAGGTGGGCCTTTAGAGTTTGATGTGTTCTTTCTATTACTCCTTGGCTATTACTTTCTATTACTCCTGAGGGTTGTGGGGAATTACCAGGTGATGGGGGAATTTCCCAGCGTTTGCAAAAGGTTTTGAATTGTGACCTAGTGAAGCCAGGGCCATTACCAGCATTTATCTGTTGAGGGATGTACAACCTTTTTGAGTTTTCACCTGTTAAGTCTGTAGCCCATAAAAAATGGTGATGAAAACATTTCTGTCTACTAAATTGGGGAATATGGGTAACACCAAATTGCCATAAGGCATTGGACTTAAGGCCTCAGTGAGTGGCCCATCATTTGTAAAGCTGGGGTGGGCATGAGGGAGGCACAAGAGGAGCATGTCTTTATTATCCTTTGGAGTTGAGCAAGAGGGATGTGGGGGAAGCAGGCAAAAAGCTCCTTTATATTTGTGTGTGTGCGTGGATGAAATTGCTCTGCTTGTTCAGTGGAGGCCATGAATGTCCTGGTTGAGATGATTTGGTCAGTGAGTGCATTTCTCTCAGATATAGGACCTGGCAGGGGACTGTGAGATCGTACATCCTGGATGTAAATGGGGGAGTCTCTTTCCTGCAGGAGGGGCGACCTGTAAGAGTAGAGGGAAAAGTAGCTTGGGATCTATTTTGATAAAGGATCTTGACAACCAGGGAAGCAAGTTAACAGCATCTGAAAAGGGGATAAGGAGTCCCTTGACTTCTTTTAGGGCTAGATAGATGGCATATAACTCTCTATATTGGGGGAAGTGATTGGGTAGCTCTTTGAATCAGAGGATAGGATAGGGAAGTAGTAGATTAATGCTGCAGCTCCCCTCCTTCCTCCATTGGTAAATATTGACAGGGCTCCTGATATTGGCCTTTTTGAAAATAGTTTGGGGGCATCCATTGCAACAGAGGAAGGGCAGAGGCCCATTTTTCATCAGGATAATGGTTGTCAATTTGTTCTGAGAATCCTATTAGGTTGATAAGAAAGAGGGTGATTTTTGATTAGCCACTGAATGTCAGAGAGGGAGAAGGGAGTGACAAGAATGTGAGGTTCTTTCCCTAGGATTTGCAGGCCTTTATTCCTGCCATTTTTAATCATGCTAAAAAGTGTGTCTACCTCACTGAAAATTTGAGGTTTACCACCATTGGGGTGTGGAGCCATTCCAGCCCCCCCTGAGGTTGGTAAAGGGCTCCCACAAGTTTAGGCTATGAGTTAATGATGAGGAGCTATATAGGTGTTTTTGGGTCATACCTAGCAAGAGCCATATCTTTAAGGGCTGCACTGACAGAATTTAGAGCTTGGACTGCCTCCAGGGACAGTGTTCTCCGGGAGGAGGGACTTTTGTATCCTTTGAGGAGATTGAGGAAGGGTCAAGGGTGCTTGTAGGAAGGGAAAGCCAGGACCAAAGTCAATTGAGGTCACCCAGAAAGTTCTGAAGGGAGGAGAGAGTTTATTTTTGAGGGAAGGAAAGGATAGGTTTGAATGAACATATTGAGGTAAGGGAGATCTCTGTTCCTAAAAATGCAATGGCCAGAATAAGTTGGATTTTGTGAAGGGCTATTTTGAGTTCTAGGACAGATAGGGAAGGTATTAGCAGGTCTTTAAGTTGGGAGAGGGAGGCGGAAGAGTCTCCCCATACTAATATACCATCCATATAATAGTAGCTGTTGAGTCCTTTGCCTAAATAGGGTTTTAATGCAGTGGCTACAGCCTTCTGACAAATGGTTGGACTGTTAGCCGTTCCCTGTTCGAGAACAGTCCATTCATATCACGAGGCTGGGTCGGAGTTGTTAATGGTGGGTTCTGAAAATGCAAAGTGTTTGCAGTCTCAGGGGTGGAGAGGGATGAAAAAAAGCAGTCTTTTATGTCTATTGCTAACAGGGGAACATTGGCAGGGATGGCTAAAATGTGGGGTAGCCCTCGTTTTGGGGACCCCCAGATTTACATGATTTTGTTAATTGCCCTCAGATCTTATAATAATCTCCATTCTCCTGAGCTCTTTTTTTATAGCAAACTCAGGAGTATTCCATGGACTGTGGGAGGGGCAGAGATATTGTAGCAACAGCTGTTCTTCTACCAGCTGTGTGAGGGCGCTAAGCTTCTCCCTTGATAGAGGACACTGTGGGACCCAGATGGCTTCATTGGAAAAATAATCAAGGCAGGGAGTACTAAGCCTGAGATCCAAGAATTGGGGGTGATTTGGAAAAGGGTTTTTAGGGTGTTCTGGGTATTATTTTCTTTACAGGTAATGTCCTCTATTGTTAGGTCGTCCTTTTTTTTTTTTTTTTTTTTTTTTTTTTTTTTTTTTGGTTGGGTGGTAAGAACCACCTCTAAGACTTGTAATATATCTCCCTAGATGAGTGGTGGCTACTTGAGCCATCAGGGGGCATATAAGGCTGGTATCCCCATCTGGGTCTTCTTGTAAGTCCATTTTGTGAGTGGTACCCCATATTCCTATGAGCTGGGGCCCAGGGATCAATTGCTAGTCATGTGGAATCTCTTGCTCTCTTAAAATTGTCCTGTTTGCTGCAGTATCAATAAGGCACTTGAATGATTTATTGTCTATTTTAATAGTTAATTTTGGATGGGAGACTTCTGAGATGCTGGACACCCATAAGGCTTCTATGTGAGCAGTTGCCCCTCTTACTGCCAGTGTTGAGGGCTGCCCTATCTGGAATTTAAAGGTTCCAGTGGCTTACCATCCTTATCATAGACAGCAATAGAGTATCTCTTCCTGCGGAAATCTTTGCTGCAGCAGGGACAGATTGTCTTGGGATTAGAATCTCTTAGGGGGAGAGAGTTTTGTGGGCATTCAATTCCTTCAGTGTCCTCCCTCCCCACATTTGGAGCAGATTCCTTCTGTTTTTATTGCTGCTACAAGTGCTTGAGCCATGAATGTAATCTGGTGTGACTCTGTTCCTATATCTCGGGTTGCTACAATCCACTATCATGATGTTCCTCCTGTAGACCCTGGCAAGCTAGTCTGGATTCAGAAGTCATACCTTCCCCTACAATCATTTTAAGAAGGAGTCTCTGGCTGTGGGTTTGAGAATTTTTCTTTCAAGGCTCATTTTAGTTCTGAGAATAAAATCAGATAGGGGTTCTCCAGGCTTTTGATGGAGGGCTTCCGTACTCAGGGAAGAGGCGGGGTATTGTGACCCTGAGGGTGGAGTGAGCTTATCCCAAGCTTGGGTTGCACGGAGGCAGACTTTCATATTACTCTGCTGGCTGAGTTGCCTGTTACTTTCCAGTGGAAAAGTCTTCCTGGCCAAAGAGTTCATTAAAACCACATGGGGTGTCACCTCTGCCCTAGTTTTGCCTGATTTGTTGACAGCATTCATCTGGAATAAGGCTTTCCATTCCAAAACCATGGGGTAAGGGGGAGAAGAACTACAAATATCTCTCCAAACGTTGGGGGCATTTAGGTTGGCAATATGGCTCTGTAGGAGAGAGTTTGTCCAGGGTGTGTGGATGCCACCTTCCCTCACTGCTTGTCTGAGTTCTTTTAAATCTGAGGTCTATAGTGGATACCATTTAAGCAGTTTATTTTGACTGGGGTTAATATTAACTAGGTATACCTGAGAGGTTTGGTTTTCTAGTTCCATCTCAGACTCCCATGAGTAGCATGGGAGGCAGGGTTAGTTTTTACAAGAGAGTCTCAATAATTACAAAGCTGTTGGGTGGTAGATGGTTGGGGGTAAGGGGCTATTGAGTTAGGCATGGCTAAAACTATGAGTTTTGAAGGTATTTTGCTTTAAGGGCTTGGAGAAGGGGTGGGCAAAGATACCACTCTCTGGTTGAATGGTGGGGAAGGTACTCCTTTATTTTTTTTAATGGAGCATGGTCCTTGAGTGGGAGAGAGAGGGGCAGGAGGAACAGTTTAGTGTTTCCTCTGAGGCATAAGCAGGCAGAGGGTAGATTGATTATATTTCCCTTATTAGTTGGGTAAGGACTGTGAGATCTGAAATAGACTAGTTTTTAGGACTTTGATTTTTGGGTTCACCTGACTGGGGGGCTCAGGAGCTGTGTTGCTATCAGCCTGTCCTATTTTAGATGGCCCTATGCATTGCCGAATGGCAGCTAAGATCAGCAAAAAAAAAAAAAAAAATCACGGGAAGGTATTTTTCCTTCTCAGGTATCTGTTTTGGATGAGAGAAGATACTCTGATCCACGGGTCTGAGCTATAAATATTATCATTGGCCATGCATGGTGCTATCTGAAGGCCCTCCTCCCAAAACAAGGGGGCTTTTACTTTGGCTATCCTTATCCCATGGTGTTTTAGTAGGACACATATTTCCCTGGCCTGGGGTGAATTTTTATGTGATGGTGGGTTGCCCATGATAGAAAAGAGGAGAAGCGCTTGTCCAATTGGAATGTTCCCTTGGCCTATTTGGGATAGGCCTATCCCTATCAGGGATTCTACAGAGGTCCAAAATGCTAAGCCTTCCCACAGATTTAAGAACTAGCAGCTGCTCTATGGCTTTTTTTATAATTTTTTATTGGTTATTTTATTTATTTACATTTTATTTATTTATTTTTTATTAAATATTCACGCTCTGTGGCTTTTAAGTGGCTGCTGCATTACTAGCTTTTTTGTTTTAAGAAGTTAGAGTCTTTGCCAACACCCATTGCAGTCTGTCAGAATTTAGACAAAGGCCAGACCTTCAGACAACACCAGAGAGTAGTTCTGGCCAGAAGGCTTCAGTTGCCCCTTCAGTTTGTCCAAATCGACTCGATGGTGCTGACTGAAAGCACAGTAGGAAAAAACAGATTGTCTCCAGAGCTGGTGGTGGGGCTCCCCTTCCCACAGTTTCTGTTAGGTGCAATCTTCTCTGATCGAGCCTTATGTTGGGAGCTGGATGTGGGCCTGTGTAACTGAGGTGGAGGTCCCCCAGGTGCGAGAGTTCTGGCAGAGGGAAGAAAGAGGTGGGGGAGTGACTTCCCTGCTGCTGCAGCTGGTTCCTCCCCTATCTTCATTGTGCCACCTTCTTGGTTACCAGCATCAACCTGCACCTGAGTAAGGTCTGGTTGGGCCAATGAAAGACCTCCTAGCCAGAAAGAAGTGCAGGGAGCTGCAGGTGGTGTTTCAGGAGAGCAGACCTCTTCCCAAGTGTTACAGTTCTTATGACAGAAACTATCAGAGGACAGAGTAATTCTCCCACACCTTTACTTCCCTGGAGAGGATTTATATAATGTTTTGGGGATAATTCAGGGACTGACAGCAGGTACTTCTCATTGGCTGGGACTGAGAGCTTGGGAAACTTTATTTACATGCGGGAAGGCTTGTTACTGCTCCTACTTGACTGATAGCTATGCACCTCTCCTGAGGGGGGATGACTGTAACTGCGACAGGACCCAGGGGCCTAGGGGGTGTGACCTAACTCCTTCCTTTTCATGTAGGTGGAAGCCACCTACCAGGTCACCAGGGTGTAAGGTTGGTGCTTTACCTGAGTCCAGGCTACCAGTGCACAGTTCACCTCCCAACAAAGCCATCTCTGTATGTAAGTATCCATTATGTACATATACATGTGATAAATGAATACACGAATGTATAGGCCAGATTCATATTGTCCAGCCAAGCATAAAAAGGAATGTATTTTTGATATGCTGTTGAAAATCTAATAAGAATAACTACAACTTAGATCCAATAGAGACAAATTACCAAAATCAGAGGGGAAATGAGGACATGACAGAGTCTGAACTTCTACCATTCCTCCTCAGCCCATACATTCCAACACAGATCCATGCTGTTCTCTGTTGTTACTTCTTCTGATTAATGGTAAGCTGAATGGGTTTTATCCTCAATAACATACCAAAATCAACATTTATGAAACTCCACAATCATATATTATAGATAATTAATAAACTTTAAAACCTTAGGTTTCCATAAGATAACTCAGGATCATATTAAATTAAATTATATATTTCATTGGTTCTGTTATTATGGCTTATAGTACCAAACCTATATATATATATATATATATATATATATATATATATATAGGTTCTTAGAACCCATGTGTTCTTATAAACACTACTGTCATGCTAAATTCATCAGTTTTTCTCTCATATGTGAAGAGAATAAAATGCTAGGAAAAATTCTAAATAACTTGTTTATAAATTTTTCTGTTGCACATTAAAATCAGAAGAGCCATTATTCTAAAGTTACTGTAGTTTCCTTTGAAAGATAAGCTTCCAAAGATATTATAGTAATATTCAAATACTGTTAATATTGCTTTGATTAAAATGTTACAAATATTTGTTGGTGATTGATATGACAAGCACTTAATAAAAATTAATCTTTGAAACTACTACATTTTAGTAGTATTTTAAATTTTTAACATAATTTTTTTTACAAATAATATGGATTCAAACTGTTTACACAGTTTTCAGACAATTTTAAGGGCTTACAAAATAATAAAGCATAACACATGTTTCATTTATAACATTACTAAGGCATTTGGTGCTGGACTCAAATATGAAACAAGCAGTTTCACTGTGATCAGAAGAAATAGCAGAGAATATCTTAGAAACCTCAATTTATATTAACAATTTGGTGGAAAAATGTCATCTGAACTATTTTCCCCAATTACGTTTTGATTATATAGCTTGTGAACTTAGTACTACCCTTTTATGTGCAGTGTATATTTTATTTAATTCTTATTAAATTATAATCAGAAATTAATTTTATTTCACTTATCTTCATATCATCTGAAAATATTCTACTTATTTCTTGCATATACAAAAACTAGCATAAATAAATGATTTATGGGTATACATTCCTTACTAGCTCGTGGCAAATCATTGAATTTTAAACTGCTAAAAGGGCTCCAATAACAAGAGTTCACTGTTGTTATTTTCATGTCCCTTTTTACTATTCCAGAAGAAGTGATCTCTCACTCACATGAGGCAGAATCACAATAGACTCAATAGTAACCTTACAAAAATTATGGGGTGTAATAACAACAATGTTTTCACAACACAAGTTCAGTAAGAAAATATTGTGCATCCTCACATTTTCTGGTATAACAAGAATTTTAAAGCTTTGGTTCCAACCTGATCCTGTTATGTGTGCTTTATAGTGGTATGCCTGCTTTCCTAAACTAAAAACTATCTGCTGAAATTTCTTTGTTTACTAGCTTCCAGTTTTGAGCATCTTCTATGACACCAATACATTCCTCAGATCATTTGACTGTATTATTTTTCTGCTTAAACTTTACCACTTCTAGTGTATCATTGCCGTAGTACTCCTGGGGCATTTTATGCTAGCTTTATACACATATTCTGTGGGTAACCTCTCATTCAAGGACAAAATTTAGGGTACTAAAAAAGACAGGTATCCTTTCTACTAATTTTGGTTTTAAACTTTAATTTTAAAGTGCATAAACATCCCTCCTGTGATGCTTTCAGAAGAGCCATTCTGCTTAATTGTACCTTTGTACCTTTGTACCCTGCAGAAAATCATAGTAATGTTGGTGTTTCTCACTAGTACTGGTGAAAATCCATGGATGAGGGACTTAAATATGAATTCCAACTGGCCATCTATTCATAAAATAAATAAAACTAGATGTTTCCTCATATTGTATTATTTATTTATTTATTTATTTATTTATTTATTCACTTTACATCTGTTAGCTGCCCTCTCTCCATTAAGTCTCCACCTCCCACAGTTCCTTCTCCCATTGCCCCTCTCTACTGAAAGGTTGGGAGAACTCACTGGGTATCTCTTAACCCTGGCACATTAAGTCACTGCACTGGTTAGGCTCATTCTTTCCCTCTGAGGCCAGACAGGGCAGCCCAGCTGGGGAACATTCTACAAACTGGCACTAGCTTTAGGGACAGCTCCTGCTCCAGTTGTTGGGGACTCCACAGGAAGCCTGAGGTGCTCATCTGCTGCCTACATGCAGGGAGGGGCCCATATTGAATTCTGGGAAAAGGTAAAAAAAAAATCCTTATATTTTAGTTGAAATTTTCAAAATATAGAAAAAAATCTACCTTTTTAATTTGAAATTTTACTTAAAACATTTCATCATGTAAATGTATTGCAACATACTAAACAATTTAACAAGTACCAAGCACAATGCTTAGTGCTTTGTATTATGATCCTATATAACACATAATTTAATCTACAAAATAAATCTTTGGCATAAGCAGTGATTATTTTTAGATAATATGATGTCTACTTTTGTAGGTAAAATATTTCTCAAGATCGCATTCTCATTAAAATGTAGACGAACTTCTTTTATATCATGACAATTTAGTTTTTATCATTATTCAGAATAGTATTTTTGAGATGTATCAACTTAATCATACATATGTGTACTTTTCAAGAACATGTAGTAATTAAACATAGACTTACCATAAGTGTATTAACCCAGAAAATGTTATGAAACCATACATGCTTCTCTATTTGGGATTTTGAGTTTAATAACAAGGGAAGATGAAAAGGTATTCAGTAGTTTTCTGGAATTCATATGAAATGGTAGATGCAGCCATTTCTATGTCTGTGTGTAATTCTAGTTCACCTACAGTGAGATGGGCAGAATAGATAGCCAAATGTTCAGCATGCAGCATAAGAGAAACAGCAAGGTGTGACAGAATGGTCTAACTTCATCTGCATTCTTACATGCTAGGAATGTTGTCATTTCATAAACACACACATATACACACACAGATGGGGGTACATGGAATATACAAACACAGAATAATCACAATTCATATTAAAAATGGAATACACAGACAGACTAGAACTATTTTTAATTAGAATGTTTCACATACCTAATTTAATCTTGATGATTTGGGATTAATGAGCTTATTTAAATTTTTACATGACTGATTGACATAATATAACATAGTTCTCTATCTATACAGTAATAAATTAGATTTCACCTAAAACATGAATACATAAATTGTTTGGTATATCTTCTTCTCCACTTCAAACTATTTACTGATATAGCATCAAATATATTAAGAGTCTCCACTAATTTAACTATAATAATTCTCATGGGCTCTAGAACATGTCAGACAGTGCAAGCCATAAGTCTTCTCTCCATGTTTTCTCTCCTAACCTTTCTTCAAAGTAGAAGTCTCCCCGAGATTTTATTCTCTTCCATGCCCACTCGCTGACCCTTAGGTCAGAAACTGAGGCTCATATTTCTCTGTAATTCTTTCAGGTACCAGTTTATGGCTTCAACCTTGAGAAGCCATTATCAGGGATGTTGAGTTATTACATACCAAATTGAAATGAATTAGAAAACACCCTCTCACCATATCTCACAATTACTAATTCAGGTACAAGCCTTGGTCAAATCCTCCAACTTGTCATCAAAGTTCAAATTGAATGTGAACCCAGGAATGCTTTCATTCATCATCACCCTTCATTTGGAATCAAGTTAATATAAAACCTCTGACTCTATCAGTAGGTTTGTGGTTCACAAATCCATAAATAATGCAGACAGATCTGAATTTATTTATGACCAGCATTTAAGCCTTGCCTTTTAACAGAACAGAGTGATTTTTGTTATTCAAAATGGAAATAAATGTAAATAGGAAGAAATATTTTTTAGTATGTGTTGCCTGTCTTTGGTTTCATTTTACTGTCTTATAGAGTGCAGTAGGATGTGCAGTACACAGAAAAAATATTATAGTATACACAAGCAAATTTCATAAATTCAACACATAAGAAAACAGCATTAGGATACAAAAGAGACAAATAAAAGCTCCATAGAGTGCATCTTCCAATTCGTGAAGCTGTTGGCGAAGCTTGGATTCTAACATGGGAGCTTCTCAGAGAATGTTTAGAGATGTAAGCAGAATCCTTCTCATGTTCTCTATCAGTATGCATACATCAGCAAAGGTGAGTTTGAAGCTATGGATGCAACTAAAGTATAACATTACATTATAAGAAAGGGATATTTGCCTCTGGGCCAGACTCCTGATACAGTGTTCCCAAAGCTCATTTCCTGAGTCATCTGGAAGATAGGAGCATCTTCCCCATGTTTCTATTTGTGATTTGGTTCTGGCTTCTGATAACAGAGCTTCTAATACTCTTAATTTCCTGTGTTATGATGGCAAAGGAACATTTTCAAAAGCACTTCTAAAGTTTAGGGATAGGACTAATGATTGAAGTTAATTTTTCTTACATGGCAATTTTAGATGATGAGAGACTAAGTCAAGCTTAAAACCTTAGATAGCTAATCTTTATCCACAAGCTTCAGAGGGCATAGAGATTTGAGAGTGAGATAATAATATGTGTGACCTTATTGTATAATGGCATGATTGTATGATGCAGCTTGTAAACTCGAGCATTGGGAGGGTTTCTGGGTGCAAGAAGGAAGGAACATCTGCACTCTGTGAGACTGAAAGCTTCTTTATTCCTTCTCAAAATTATTTATTCTTTGAAACTTTTATTCAATATTTTTTTATCATACTCTTTCTCTTCCTCAATTGATCTTGGTTTCATTTAACCTCCCTGTGCATAAAAGTTAATGGACTTTGTTTATAATAAGGAAGAAAGAAAGAAAATAAGAAAGAAAGAAAGAGAGAGAGAGAAAGAGAGAGAGAGAGAGAGAGAGAGAGAGAGAGAGAGAAAGAAAGAAAGAAAGAAAGAAAGAAAGGAAAGAGAGAGAAAGGAAGGAAGGAAGGAAGGAAGGAAGGAAGGAAGGAAGGAAGGAAGGACAGAAGAAAGGAAGGAAGGAAGAAAGGAAGGAAGGAAGAAAGGAAGAAGGAAGGAAGGGGGAGAGAGAGAGAAAGAAAGAAAGAAAGAAAGAAAGAAAGAAAGAAAGAAAGAAAGAATAAAGAAAGAGAAAAAGCCTTTTGGAGTCTATTTTGTTTTAAGTAACTACTACTGAGCATGAGGTCTGCCCTGGAGTGTAGTTGATACACTCCATTAAAAATCACTGATATTTTTCTCTGTCAGGCTATAAGACAAATGGCCTTTCCAAGCTTTATAGGCCACACTCAAACCACAGCCATGGAAGAAAATGCAAAGTATTAGTAATCACCAAGCACAACTGTCATGTTTTTTGAATCTTCTAATACCAGGAGGGATCATTTGTTACAGCACAATAATAATTTAGTCATACAGTTCTACCAATACGGAACTCAGAATGAAATTTGACAGATCACTCATGCATGGGAAACCTAAACTAACTGAAGATTTGCAACGTTCCCTCTGCTCCTCCAAATCCAGTCAAACCCAGTCCTATCCCAGTCCAAACCCTGCCCTGAATGCCTGCACTAGATGCACCCATCTCCAATGGATCTGATCTTTGCCTCCTAACCGTTTTCAAGTCCTTATTTTATCCTAGCTCCGAACTCCCAACAGGCACACCCTGGGGTCCCCTGACTAGTGTGGTCAAGAAAACAGTATAATTGCAGATCATCACCTTTTCATCTGCTTGTCCAAATTTATCCCCTTAGTCTCATCTTCAGTGCTACTGCAAAACATCTGCTATATTTCCACCAGCCTCTCACACCCATTTCTCATCCTCCCCTCCCACATTTCTTCTTCCTGCCACTTGCTTTGTCCCATCCCTCAGCTCAGCAGCCATTCTGTACAAGTCCACCGGTCACTCTGAGCAGAGAAGCAAGCAGGCTAACTACAGATCTTCACATCGCCCTCAGCTCTTCCCAGTCTAATCCCTCTAGTCTCAATCCAGCTTTGAAGCAGTTCTCTTGCTTAAGTATCTGCTCCTTCCGTGTCTCCATTTCCAACAGGCTAACCTAGAAAATACCAATGGAACACTCTGCTTTCCTCCATTCTGTGAACCCACTCAGCTCCTTGCCATCCCTTCTTCATTTTTCAGTGTCAGTTCCAAATACCCAGAAACACATTTTACCTGGAACCTCCAGTAGCTACAACTATTAGGAACCCAAAAGAAATATCAACCAGGAAATATAGCATGAAAAGATTATCTAGAGAGAAAACAGATATCAAGGAACAAAACAAAAACTCAACAAAGACAACACCAGATATCAACACCTAGAATTACAGTCTACCCAAACTCAGATTCCTAGATTCCATCTTAAAATACAAGTAACAGAAGGAAGAACAATATGTTTCTCCTAGAGCCCCAAAACCCTAAAACAGCAGACCATGAATATTCAAATGAACTGAAACATAAGAAAAAGACCTTAAAATAACCTTTATGAGTATAATAGAGGTCCTTAAAAAGAAAGATGCAGAAATCTCTAAAAATAATTCATAAAAGCATATATAGTGAAAGGAAATAGAAGATACAAAGAGAAAAGGTTGAGTAGAGTCTAAGGGAAAGACCATCCAGAGACTACCCCAACCAAGGATACATCCTATATACTGTTACATAACCCAGACAATATTGTAGATGCCCACAAGTGCAGGCTGACCAGGGCCAGATATAACTATCACCTGGGAGGCTCTCCTAGTACATGAAAAATACAGAGGGGGACACTCTCAGCCAGTCATTGAACTGAGCACAGGGTCCCCAATGGGGGAGCTAGAGAAAGGACACAAGGAGCTGAAGGGGTTTGCAACACCACAGGAGGAACAACAATATGAATCACCCAGTACTCTCAGAGCTCCCAGGGAAAAAACCATCAACCAAAGAGTACACATGGAGTTACCCATGGTTCCAGACACATAGGCAGCAGAGGATGGTCTTGTTAGACACCAAAGGGAGGAGAGGCCCTTGGTCTTGGAAAGACTTGATGCTGTGATGTAGAGAAATACCAGGACAGGGAAGCACGGAAGGGTTGACTGGGGAAGGGGAGATGGCTTATGGGATTTTCAGGGGAGGGGGGAAAACAGGAAAGGGAACAACATTTGAAAAGTAAATGAAAAATCTACCTAATTAAAAAAAGGAAATAAGACAAAAATTAAAAACAAACAAGAAAGGAAGTAGATAAAATAACTCAAGACCTAGAATCAATGGATGATATATAATCAATACAAAAAGCCCAAATGGAGGAAGATATGGAAATAATAGAAACCGCAGAGGAAAGTTTCACCAAGAGAATGTAAGAGATAGAGGAGAGAATCTTGGACATGGAATATGAAATAGAAGAAATAAATATCCCAGTCAAAATATTTAATATAAATAAATATAAAAAAACTCCTGGCATAAAGCATGCAGAAATTATGGGACATTATAAAAAGATCAACTCGATGAATAATAGGAATAGAGGAAGGAAAAGAACCAAGATAAAAGACAGAAAATATTTTCAAAAAAATCATAGAAGAAAATTTCACTAACCTAAAAAGGAAAATGTCTGTCAAACTACAAAAAGCTTACAGAACACAAAATACACTGGAATAGAAAAGAAAATCCATGGGCACAAAATAATGAAATCACTAAAGATAAAATGCAAAAATTAATTAAAACCTGCAGAGGGTAAAATCTAGGTAGCATATAAATAAGTACCTATTAGAATTACAATCTAAAACCCAAAAGGGCCTGGACAGACTCTAATAGAACACAAATGCCAGTCCAGACCACTGTACATAGGAAACCATTCTTTCTTTTTCTTTTGTTGTCTTCTCTTTTTTAGGAGTCATATTATTTCTCTTTGTTTTCATTAACACATTAATTTATTCACTTTATATCTCAGTCAAAGCCCACCTTACTTCTCTCAGAACTACCCTCAAAAGCACCTTTCCCAATACACTTTCTCTTTCTCCTCAGAGAAAAGGAAGCTCTCCTTGGGTACCAATCTGCCCTGGCCTATCAAGTTGCATCAGGACAGCAAATCCTGTCCAACTGAGTACAGCCAAGTCACCCCAGCTATGGAAAGGGAATCTAATGGCTGGAACAAAGTAAGAGACAGCCTCCCCCATTTCAATTATTAGGAGAACCACCTGAAGACCAAGCTGCACATCTGCTACATAAGTGTAGGGGCCTAAGCCCATCACATGCATACTCTTTTGTTGGGGGTTTAGTTTCTGGGAACCCCATGGGCCCTGGATAAATGACTCTGTATGTCTTCTTGTAGTATCCTTGACCAATAGAGCTCCCTAAGTCCTTTCCCTACTCTTCCAAAGACTCCCTGAGCTCCACCTAATGATTAGCTGTGGGTCTCCATATCTGTTTCTTTCAGATTCTGATGTAGCCTTTCAGAAAACTGTTATGCAAGGCTCCTCTCTCCAAAAATAACAGAGTACCATTAATAGTATTTGAAGATGTCTCTCTCCCATAGGATGAGTTTCAATTAGGGCCAGTCATTGGTTTGTCATTCCCTCAATTTCTGCTCTATCTTTACACCTGTATATACTATAAGCAGAACAAATTGCTGGTCAGAGGTTTCGTGGGTGCGTTGATGTAAACCTCCCTCTATTGGAAGTCCTGCATGAATACAGGAAGAGGCTACTTCAGTCTCCATATCTCCACCTGCTATGATTCTCAGTTAGGGTCAGCACCATATCATCACAGGAGCCCCTCCCATGTTCCAGATATGCTCCTCCCAACACGTGATCCCCACCCAAACTCCCCTCAACAACGCAACTCCCATTCATTTCCTTCCCTCAATTTACCTCCGGTATTTATTTTACTTCCTCTTCTGAGTGAGATTCAAATATCTTCCCTTGGGACCTCTTTGTTATTTAACTTCTTTGTTCTGTGCATTATTGCATAGTTATCCTTTAGTTTATAGCTAATGCCCACTTATAAGTGAGTAAATGTTATGCATGCCTTTCTGGGTCTGGGTTGCTTCACTCAGGATGGTTGTTTTTACTTGCATCCATCTGGATGCAAACTTCATGATGTCATTGTTTTTAGTAGATTTGTAGTATTTCGGTATGGAAATGTACCATATTGACTTCATTCATTCATCAGTTGAAAGACAATTAGGTTGATTCTAGTTTCTGGCAATTGCAAATAAAATTGCTGTGAACATAGTTGAGTAGTGTCCTTCAGGGATAGCTATATGACTAAGAATAGTATAACTGGATTTTGAAGTAAAACTATTCACAATTTTCATAGAAAGTGCCAAATTGATTTCCAAAGTGGTTGTACAAGTGTGCAATCCACCAGCAATGGAAGACTATTCCTTTTTCTACATCCTTCCCAGAATGAGTTTTTGATCTTAGTTATTCTGACCAGTGTAAAATGGAATCTCAGAATCATGATTTGCATTTCCCTGATGACTAAAGATGCTGAACATTTCTTTAAGTGTTTCTCTGCCATCAGAGATTTCTCTGCCTAGAATTCTTTGTTTAATTCTGTACCCTATTTTGATGTAGTTATTTGGATTGTTGCTGTCTAATTTCTTGAGTTGTTTATATATTTTGGATATTAGTCCACTGTTGGAAGTAGAGTTAGTGAAGTTATTCCCCCATTCTGTAGGCTGCCATTTTGTCCCGTTGATGGTGTCCTTTCCCTTCAAAAAGGTTTTTATTTCATGAAGTCTTATTTAAAAATTATTGATGTTAGTGCCTGAGCAATGAATATTTAGTTCAAAAGTTGTATCCTATGCCAACAGGTTTAAGGTATTTCCTTACCTTCACTTCTATAAGATTTAGTGTACCACTTGAGTGAGGTTTTTGACCCATTTGGACATGAAATTTTTGCAGGGTGATATATATGAATCTATTTGTATTCACTGCATTCAGACATCTAATTAGACCAGCACAGTTTGTTGAAGATGCTTCTGTTTTCCATTGCATGGTTTTGATTCTTTACCAAAAATCTTGTCCATTCTCCCATTACCACTCTTCACACCTTCATCATACCTGAGACTCCAGAACAAAAGGGGTCTGCTTACATTTCCCTACTGAACTTTCCTTCTCTCTTAACCCTCTGGGCCAAACCAAGCTGCCAAAAGGAGCTTGCTATCTCAGAGGGACCTCTATTTTCCTGCCACCTCTACTCCAACTCCATCAGAATGCTAAATGATACAGGTAAGCTTTCATTCTCCAAACCATCTTCCATGCTTATTTAACTATCTGAGCCAAGCCAAGCTTCCTTGAACAGCCTGCTATCTCATGGGGACATCCATTCTCCTACCAACAATCATCCACCTCTCAGACTCCTGAAGACTGTAGGTGAGCTTCCCTTTCCTCACCCATCTTCCCTCTTCTCTGTGGCCTCTGGGTGAGACCAAGGTGCCCTGAGCATCCTGCTTTCACAGGCGAACCTCTATTCTTCAACCACTTCTCCACCCACCTTCATCAGATTTGAGGCTCCTGAACCATATGGAATTGCAGGTCCAGAACCTTATAGCCCGAGGATACTAATCAAAGGTCTGTCATGCCAGGACAATTGAGTTTAACCCCTCCCAACACCAAATACAAGGATAATATTAAGGGGACAAAACCATCCAGATGACTAAAAGCCCTCAAAAGAACACAACCAACAAAAGCCTGTGCAATAAGACATTTTTAAAGTGCAGCTACCCTGCTACAACAAGCTGTGGATATCCTAACTGATACACAAGAAAATGACTATAAAACCAATCTTATGAAGATGATAGAGACCTTTAAAGAGGGAATGAATAAATACCTTAAGGAAAAATAGGAAAGTATGAACAAATATGTGGAAGTGTTTAAAGAGGAAAGAAATAAATCTCTTAAGACATACAGGAAAATACAATTAAACAGGGATGGATATAAATAAAACTGAGAGTTGAAATAGAAGCAATAAAGGAAATCCAAACTGAAGAAATATTGGATATGGAAAACCTAGGAAAGAGAACAGGAACAACAGATATAACCATCACCAACAGAATAAGGAGATACAAGAGAGAATTTCAGGCACAGAAGATACAATGGAAGATACAATTTCCTGATCAGTCAAAGAAAATGTCTAGATAATTTCTGACGCAAAACATCCAGAAAATCTAGGATACCATAAAATATCTAACCTAAGAATAATAGGACTAGAAGAAGCTCATACAGAGACTGTCCCACCTGGGTATTTATCCAAGATACAGTCACCAAACTCCAACACTATTGTCCAACAATTGGACTGAGCAGAGGGTCCCCCATAGAGGAGTTAGAGAAAGGAGAGAAGGAACTGAAGGTGTTTGCAATGCAGCTCATAGAACAACAATATCAACCAACCAGACCCCCCACACACACACACAAGCTTCTAGGGGCTATACCTCCAACCAGAGTGTACACATGGAGTGACCCATGGCTTCAGCTTCATTTGTAGCAGAGGATAGCCTTGTCAGGCATCAATGGGAAGAGGGGCCCTTGGCCCTGTGAATGCTGGATGCCCTAGTACAGGGGAATGCCAGAGTCAGGAGCAGGGAGTGGGTGAATGGGTGGGGAGGAACCATATAGAAGCAGAAGGAAGAGGGATGGGATAGAGTGTTTGCAGAGGGGAATTTGGGAAAGGGGATAACATTTGAAGTGTAAATAAGTAAAATATCCAATCAAAGGAAAAAGGAAAGTGGCAAAGCACAAAGGCCAGGTAACATACAAAGGCAGACCTATCACAACCACACCTAACTTCTGAACAGAGATGCTAAAAGCTGAAAGGCCTTGATAGATATCTTGCAACAGATGCCATCCTAGTCTGCTATACCCAGCAAAACTCTCTATCAACATCAATGGAGCAAACAAGATATTTCAAGACAAATCTATCCAAAAATCCAACTGTACAGAAAACATTGGAAAATATCCAAGCCAAAAAGGATACAGACATCCAAGAATACATATGAAAGAAGTAATCCCATACCTGCAAAATAAGAGAATCACACCCCCTCCCATGTACACATACCACCAACATCAAAATTACAGGAAAAAGCAATCACTGTTCATCAATATCTTTCAACAACCATGGTCTCCATTCACCAATAAAATGACACAGGCTAACAAAATTGAAACAGAAAACAGGATCTATCATTCTGCTGCATATAAGAAACACACCTCAGCCATAAAGATATACATTTACTCAGAGTAATGAGCTGGAAAAAAGTTTTTCTAGTAAATAGATACAAGATGCAAACTATAATAGACATTCTCATATCTAATAAAATAGACTTTCAAGCAAAATTAATCAAAAGAGACAGGGAAAGACAATTCAGACTCATTAAAGAATAATTTATAAAGATGATATTTTATTTCTGATCATCTGTGCCCCAAACACAAAGGTAGCCACATTTGTAAAAGAAACATTGCTAAAGATTTATTCATACATTATTCCATGCACATCAGTAGTGGGAAACTTCAACACTTTCACCAATTGACAGGAACTCCAGCCAAAAACTAAACAGAAATAATGAAACTAAGAGACATGATGAATCAAATATACCTAACAGACATCTATAGAATAGTTTACCTAAACACAAAGGAATAAACATTCTTCTCAGAACCTCGTGGATCTTTCTCCAAGATTGACCATATATTTGGTAAAAACAAAACAAAAAAACAAAAAACAAAAAAAAAACAAAACAACAACAACAAAAAACAAGCCACAACGTATACAAGAAAATTAAAATAATGCCTTTTATATTATCAGACCACACTGAATTAAAGCTGGAGTTTAACAACAGAAGTGAGCAGCGGTCAGTCTCCATCTTGCCACCAGGCCACGTGGTGGAGAGGCCCAGGTATGCAGACTTAATCTGTGACTACCATCGCTCTGTTGGAAACCTGCCAGGCTCTCGCCAGTAGCCAGTGCCAGGGCGACTGGTCGGAACATCTCCACAGCCACCAGGCAGTTTACCAAAACAGCTGGGAGCTGCCTCCCCCGCACTCCTCCCAGGCCCTTACAGCAGCGGTCTCCATATTGCTGCCAGGTCACTGGTAGAGATTCCCAGGTATCCAGACTTAATCTGTGACTACTATCACTCAGGTTGAAACCAGCCAGGCTCTCACCAGTGGCCGGTGCCAGGGCAGCTCAGCAGGACATCTCCACGGCCACTGGGCCATACAGCATCATGGCTGGGAGCTGCCTGCCCTGTGGTCCTCCTAAGCACTTGCAGTGGCAATATCCATCTTGCAACTAGGTCACCAGTAGAGAGGGCCAGATACACAGACTTAATCTGTGACTACCAACTGCTCGGGTGGAAACTTGATAGGCTCTTGCCAGTGGCTAGTGCCCAGGCGGCTCAGCGGGTCATCTCCAGGGCCACCAGGCCTTGCAGCAACTCAGTACGGAACCACTTACTCTGAGGTCCTCTCAGCACTTGCAGCAGCAGTCTCCATCTTGTTGCTTGGTCATCAGTAAAGAACCAATAGGCAGGCCAGCCTTACGGGAGGTTCAAACACCAGCCAGTGACAACAAGACCAACTAACATCAGAGATAACCAGATGGCAAAAGGCAAATGTAGGAACGTTACTAACATAAATCAAGGCAGCATGGCATCATCCGAACCCAGTTCGCCGACAATAGCTAGTCCTGGATACCCCAACACACCAGAAAAGCAAGATTTGGATCTAAAACTCACTGGTCAGGATGCTGTTAGCAGAAACATAGATAAATCACTTAAAGAAATACAGGAGAAAATGGATCAAAAGTTAGAACCCCTTTCAAGGCAAACACAAAAATTCATTTAAAGAACTTCAGGAGAATATGGAACAAAAAATAGAAGCAAATAAGGAGGAAATACAAAAATCACTTAAAGAAATACAGGAGAATGTGGGTCAACAAGTAGAAGTTAGGAAAGAGGAAACACAAAAATCTCTTAAAGAATTACATGAAAACACAAACAAGAAAGCAAAAGATCTGAGCAAAACCATCCAGGATCTAAAAACAGAAGTAGAAACAACTAAGAAATCACAAAGGGAGACAACTTTGGAGATAGAAAACCTTGGGAAGAAATCAGGGGTCATAGATGCAAATACCAACAATAGAATACAAGAGATAGAAGAAAGAATCTCAGATCCCAAAGATACCATAAGAACCATTGATTCGACAGTCAAAGAAAATGCAAAATGCAAAAACCATGTAACCCAAAACATCCAGAAAATCCAAGACACAATGAGAAGAGCAAACCTAAGTATTATAGGTATAGATGAGAGTGAAGATTTACAATTTAAAGGGCCAACACATATCTTCTACAAAATTATGGAAGAAAACTTTCCCAACCTAAAGTGAGAGATGCCCATGAATATACAAGAAGACTACAAAACTCCAAACAGACTGGACCAGAACAGAAATACCACCCATGACCTAATAATCAAAACCCCAAATGAATTAAACCAAGAAAGAATATTAAGGGCAGTAAGAGAAAAAGGCCAAGTAACTTATAAAGGAAGACCTATCAGAATTACACCAGACTTCTCACCTGAGATCATGAAAGCTAGAAGATCCTGGGCAGATATCATGCAGACTCTAAGAGAACACACATTTCAGCCAAAACTACTATACCCAGAAAAACTCTCAATTGCCATAGATGTAGAAACCAAGGTATTACATGACAAAACCAAATTTGCACCATATCTTTCCACAAAGCCAGCCCTACAAAGGACAATAGGGGGAAACACCAACACAAGGAGGGAAACTGCACCCAAGAATAAGCAAGATAGAAACCTCCTCTCAACAAACACAAAAGAAGATAAACTCTCAAATATAAAAATTAATTTCAAAAATGTCAGGAGGTAATAATTTCTATTCCTTAATATTTCTTAACATCAATGGTCTCAATTCCTCAATAAAAAGACATAGACTAACAGACTGGATATGGAAAAAGGACCCTACATTTTACTGTATACAGGAAAAACATCTCAGTGACAAAGACAAACATTACCTAGAGTAAAAGGCTGGAAGAAAATTTTACAAGGAAATGGTCTCAGGAAAAAAGCTGGAGTAGCCATTCTAATAACAGATAAAATGGACTTTCAACCTAAAGTCATCAAAAGAGACACGGAAGATCACTTCTTGTTGGTAAAAGGGAAAATCCACCAAGAAGAACTCTCAGTACTGAGCATCTGTGCTCCAAATGCAAGGGCACCATCATTCGTAAAAGAAACTACAAAAGTTTAAGCACACATTGCACCTAACACAATAATTGTGGGTGACTTCAACACTACACTCTCCTCAATGGACTGATCAGGAAAGCAGAAACTAAACAGGGACACAGTGAAACTAATTGAAACTTTGGACCAATTGGATTTAACAGATATATATAGAACATTTCATCCAAAAGCAAAAGAATATAACTTTTTCTCAGCAACGTATGGTACCTTCTCCAAAATCGTTCATATAATTGGTCACAAGATAGATGTCAACAAAAACAAGAAGATCAAACAGATCTCATGCCTCCTATCAGATCACTATTGAGTAAGAGTGGTCTTCAATAGCAACAAAAACAACAGAAAGCCCACATACACATGGAAACTGAACAATACTCTACTCAGTGACACCTTGGTCAAGAAAGAAATAAAGAGAGAAATCAAAGACTTTTTAGAATTCAATGAAAATGAAGGTACAACCTACCCACGTCTATGGGACACAATGAAAGCAGTGCTAAGAGGAAAACTCATAGTCCCGAGTGCCTCCAAAAGGAAATTGGAGAGAGCATACACTAGCAGCTTAATGGCATATGTGAAACACCTGGAACAAAAAAGCTAATGCACCCAGGAGGAATAGAAGACAGGAAATCATCAAACTAAGGGCTGATACCAATCAAGTAGAAAGAAAGAGAACCATGAAAAGAATCAACAAAACCAGGAGATGACTTTTTAAGAAAATCAACAAGATTGATAAACCCTTAGCCATACTAACCAATGGGCACAGAGAAAGTATCCAAATTCAAAAAATTAGAAATGAAAAGGGGGATATAACAACAAAAACTGAGAAAATTCATAAGATCATCAGATCCTACTACAAAAGTCTATACTCAAAACACCTGGAGAACCTGGAAGAAATGGACAATTTCCTAGACAAATACCAAATATTAAAATTAAATCAGGATCAATTAGATCAGCTAAACAGTCCCATAACCCCTAGAGAAATAGAAGGGGTTATAAAAAGTCTTCCAACCAAAACAAAGTATGGGACCAGATGGTTTTAGTGCAGAATTCTATCAGACCTTCAAAGAAGACCTAACACCAATACTCTTCAACCTATTCCACAAAATAGAAACAGAAGGAACACTGCCCAACTTGTTCTAAGACTCCAGAATTACGCTCATACCAAAACCACACAAAGATCCAACAAAGAAAGAGAACTACAGGTCAATTTCCCTTATGAATATCAATGTAAAAATACTAAATAAAATTCTTGCCAACAGAATCCAAAAGCACATCAAAATGATCATTCACCATGATCAAGTAGGTTTCATCCCAGGGTTCAATATATGGACATCTATCAAAGTAATTCACTGCATAAACAAACTAAAAAACAAACAAACAAACAAAAAAACCACATGGACATCTCATTAGATGCTGAAAAAGCATTTGACAAAATTCAGCATCCTTTCGTGCTAAAAGTCCTGGAAAGAACAGGAATTCAAGGTCCATACCTAAACATAGAAAAAGCAATATACAGCAAACCAGTAGCCAACATCAAAATAAATGGAGAGAAACTTGAAGCAATCCCACAAAAATCAGGGACTAGACAAGGCTGCGCTCTCTATATATATCTTTGCAATATAGTACCTGAAGTGCTAGCAAGAGCAATTAGACAACATAAGGAAGTCAAAGGCATACGAATTGGAAAGGAAGAAGTCAAACTATCATTATTTGCAGATGATATGATAGTATAATTAAGTGACCCAAAAAACTCCACCAGAGAACTCCTACAGCTGATAACCAACTTCAGCAAAGTGGCTGGTTATAAAGTCAATTCCAGCAAATCAGTAGCCTTCCTATACTCAAAGGACAAGCAGGCTAAGAAAGAAGTTTAGGAAATGACACCCTTCACAATAGCCACAAACAATATAAAGTATCTTGGCGTTACTCTAACCAAACAAGTGAATGATCTGTATGACAAGAACTTCAAGTCCTTGAAGAAAGAAATTGAAGAAGACCTCAGAAAATGGAAAACTATTTCATGCTCTTGGATTGGAAGGATCAATATAGTAAAAATGGCCATCTTGCCAAAAGCAATCTACAGATTCAATGCAATCCTCATCAAAATCCCGAATCAATTCTTCATATATCTAGAAAGAATAATTCTCAAATTCATTTGGAATAACAAAAAAACGCAGGAGAGCTAAAACTGTTCTCAACAATAAAAGGACTTCTGGGGGAATCAATATTCCTGACCTCAAACAGTACTACAGAGCAATTGTGTTAAAAACTGCATGGTATTGGTACAGTGACAGAAAAGTAGATCAATGGAAAAGAATTGAAGACCCACAAATGAACCCACAGAGTTATAGTCACTTGATATTTGATAAAGGAGCAATAACTATCCAGTGGAAAAAAGAGTCTTTTCAACAAATGGTGCTGGTTCACCTGGAGGGCAACATACAGAAGAATGCGAATTGGCCCACTCTTATCTCCTTGTACTAAGATCAACTCCAAGTCGATCAAGGACCTCCACATAAAACCAGACACACTGAACCTAATAGAAAAGAAACTGGGGAAGACCCTGGAGGATAAGGGCACAAGGATAAAGTTCCTGAAGAAAACACCAATAGCTTATTCTCTATGATTAAGAATTGATAAATGGGACCTCATAAAATTACAAAGTTTCTGTAAGGCAAAGGACACTTTCAGAAGGACAAAATGGCAACTAACAAATTGGGAAAAGATCTTCACCAACCCCTCATCTGACAGAGGGTTAATATTCAATATATACAAAGAACTCAAGAAGTTAGACCCAAAAGACCCAATTGACCCTATTAAAAATTGGGTACAGAGCTAAACAAAGAATTTTCAACAGAAGAAATTCGGATTGTTGAGAAGCACCTTAAGAGATGTTCAACATCATTAGTCATCAGGGAAATGCAAATCTAAACAACACTGAGATTCCACCTCACAGCAGTCAGAATGGCAAGATTAAAAACTCAAGAGACAACTGGTGCTGGCGAGGATGTGGAGAACGAGGAACACTCCTCCACTTTTTGTGGGAGTGCAAGATGGTACTATCGCTCTGGAAATCAGTCTGGCAGTTCCTCAGAAAATTGGGCATGACACTCCCAGAGAACCCTGTCATACCTCTCCTGGGCATATACCCAGAGGATTCCCCTGCATACAATAAAGACACATGCTCCTCTATGTTCATAGCAGCCTGATTTATAATAGCCAGAAGTTGGAAGGAGCCCAGATGTTCCTCAAAGGAGGAATGGATATAGAAAATGTAGTATATTTATACAATGGAAATCTACTCAGCAATTAAAAATAATGAATTTGACAGCATTTGTCAAGGTAGGTCTCCATATTGCCACCAGGCCACTGCTAGAAAGGCCCAGGTATACAGTCTCAATTAGGGAATACCATCACTTGGGTGGATCTGCCAGGCTCTTGCCAACAGCCAGGACCAGGGCAGCAGCTCGGCAGGACTTCTCCACACCCTCTGGCCTTGCACCAAGGTGTCTGGGAGCAGCCTGCCCCGTGGTTCCTTACAGCAGTGGTCGCTGTCACTCTCCATATTGCCACCAGGCCACCGCTAGAGAGGCCCAGGTATACAGAGTCAAATAGGGAATACCTTTGCTCGGGTGGATCCACCAGGCTCTTGCCACCAGCCAAGGCCAGGATAGCATCTCGGCGGGACTTCTCCATGCCCTCCGACCTTGCACCAACTTTGTTGGGAAACACCTTCCCTGAGGTCCCCTCAGCACTCGCAGAGACAGTCTCTATATTGCAGCCTGGTCATCAGTAGAAAAACAACAGTCAGGCCAAGCATCATGGGAGGTTCAAACACCAGCCAGTGACAACAAGGCCAACTAACACCAGAGATAACCAGATGGGAAAATAAAAATGTAGGAATGTTACTAACAGAAATCCAACCAGCATGGCAGCATCTGAACCCAGTTCGCTGACAACAGGAAGCACACCAGAGAAACAAGATTTGGATCCAAAATCACTTGTAAGGATGCTGGTAGCAGAACACATAGATAAATCTCTTAAAGAAATACAGGAGAAAATGGATCAAAAGTTAGAAGCACTTATAAGGCAAACACAAAAATAACTTAAAGAAATTCAGGAGAATTTGGATCAAAAAACAGAAACCAATAAGGAGGAAATACAAAAATCACTTAAAGAAATACAGAAGAATGTGGGTCAACAAGTAGAAGCTATGAAAGAGGAAACACAAAAATCTCTTAAAGAATTACATGAAAACTAAAACAAGAAAGCAAAAGATCTGAGCATATCCATCCGGATTCTAAAAACAGAAGTAGAAAAAAACTAAGAAATCTCAAAGGGAGACAACATTGGAGATAGAAAACCTTGGGAAGAAATCAGGGGCCATAGATGCAAATATCAACAATAGAATACAAGAAATAGAAGAATCTCAGATCCCAAAGATATCATAGGAACCATTGATTCGACAGTGAAAGAAAATACTAAATGCAAAAGGCTTGTAACCCAAAACATCCAGGAAATCCAGGACACAATGAGAAGACCAAACCTAAGGATTATAGATACAGATGAGAGTGAAGATTTACAAGTTAAAGGGCCAACAAATATTATCTACAAAATTATGGAAGAAAACTTCCCCAACCTAAAGAGAGAGATGCCCATGAATATACAAGAAGTCTACAGAACTCCAAACAGACTGGACAAGAAGAGAAATACCTCAATTCACCTAATAATCAAAACCCCAAATGTACTAAACAAAGAAAGAATATTAAAGGCAGTAAGAGAAAATGGCCAAGTACCATATAAAGGAAGACCTATCAGAATTACAACAGACTTCTCACCTGAGACCATGACTGGGGGAACCAATATCCCTGACCTCAAACAGTACTACAGGGCAATTGTGTTAAAAACTGCATGGTATTGGTACAGCAACAGACAAGTAGATCAATGAAATAGGATTGAAGACCCAAAAATGAACCCACAGAGTTATGGTCACTTGATATTTGGTAAAGGAGCTACAATCATCCAGTGGAAAAAAGATGGCCTTTTCAACAAATGGTGCTGGTTCAACTTGAGGTCAACATGCAGAAGTATTTGAATTGACCCATTCTTATCTCCTTTTACTAAGATTAACTCCAAGTGGATCAAGGACCTCCACATAAAACTAGACACACTGAAACTAATAGAAAAGAAACTGGGGAAGACCCTGGAGGATATGGGCACAGGGGAAAAGTTCCTGAACAGAACACCAATAGCTTATGCTCTAAGATCAAGAATTGACAAATGGGACCCCATAAAATTACAAAGTTTCTATAAGGCAAAGGACACTGTCAGAAGGACAAAATGACAACCAACAAAGTGGGAAAAGATCTTCACCAACCCCACATCCGACAGAGGGCTAATATTCAATATATACAAAGAACTCAAGAAGATAGACCCCAAAGAACCAAATATCCCTATTAAAAAGTGGGGTACAGAGCTTAACAAAGAATTGTCACAACTCAGAATGGTTAAGATTAAAAACTCAGGAGATAACAGGTGCTGGCGAGGATGTGGAGAAAGAGGAACACTCCTCCACTCTTGGTGGGAGTGCAAGATGGTACAACCACTCTGGAAATCAGTCTGGCTGTTCCTCAGAAAATTGGGCATGACACTTCCAGAGGACCTTGTCATACCACTCCTGGGCATATACCTAGAGGATTCCCCTGCTTACAATAAAGACACATGCTCCACTATGTTCATAATATAGTTATTATATTTATAATAGCCAGAATTTGGAAGGAGCCCAGATGTCCCTCAAAGAAAGAATGGATACATAAAATGTGGTATATTTATACAGTGAAATACTACCCAGCAATTAAAAATAATGAATTCATGCAATTTGTAGGCAAATGGTTAGATCTGGAAAATATCATCCTAAGTGAGTTAAAGCAATCACAAAAGAATACACATGAAGTGAAATCACTGATAAGTGGATATTAATGAGCCCAGAAGCTCTGAATAATCAAGGCACAATTAGCAAGTCAAATGATTCCCAAGAAGAAGGAAGGAGAGGACCCTGGTCCTGCAAAGATTGGATCCAGTTTTGTAGGAGAGTACCAGAACAGAGAAATGGCGGGGGGGGGGGTGATTTGGGAATAGGTGGGGGGGGTGAGGACTTATGGGACATATGGTGAGGGCGGAACTGGAAAAGGGGAAAGCCTTTGGAATGTAAACAAAGAATAAATAATAATAATAATAATAATAATAATAATAATAATAATAAATATATTCATGCAATTTGTAGGCACATGTTTGGATCTGAAAAATATCATCCTAAGTGAGTTAACCAAATCACAAAATAATACACATGAAGTGCAATCACTGATAATTGGTTATTAATGAGTCCAGAAACTCTGAATACTCAAGTTACAATTAGCAAGTCAAAAGATTCCCAAGTAGAAGGAAGGAGTGGACCCTGGTCCTGAAAAGACTGTATACAGTTTTGAAGGAGAGTACCAGGACAAAGAAATGGTGGTGGGGTGATTGGGGAATAGGCGGGGGGGGGGGGGCGGGGAGGGCGGGGAGAGGACTTATGGGACATATGGTGAGGGGGGAACTGGGATAGGGGAAAGCCTTTGCAATATAAACAAAGAATATAGAAAATTTAGAAAAAAGAAAAAAAAACAACATAAGAACTGTAAAGACTATAACGAAATTAAAGACATTTTAGAGTAGAATGTAAATGAATACACATGATCCTCAAATTTATGGGACACAATGAAAGTAGTGCTAAGAGGAATGTTCATAGCACTAAGTGATTCCATAATTGAACTGGTAAGTTCTCATATCAACAATTTAAGAGTTTACCTGAAAACTAAAAATAATAAGCTAGCTCACAAAGAAGCAGTAGAAGGCAGGAAATAATGAAAATCAGAAAATAATCAGTTAGAAACAAAGAGAATACAATGAATGAAAGAAACCAAGAGCTAGTGAACATCAAGATGGAAAATCTATTAGCCAAATTAACAAAGAGACAGAGAAACATCATTCAAATAATCAAAATCACCAATGGAAATGGAAACAACTTCAGTGAGGACAAAGAATCATGAGGTCATAATTCCAAAGAGTATATTCTAAATTTGGAATATTGAGGAAATATATGATTTTTTTAGAAAGATTTTATTTACAAAAGTTAAATGAAGATCAGTCAATCTATTTAAATAGCCCCATAACCCCTAAAGACAGATAAGCAGTCATTTAAAGTCTCCCAACAAAAGGAAGTCCACGGGCAGATTGTTTTAGTGGACAATTTTAGCAAATCTCTCTAAGAAGAGATTATATCAATACTCTTCAAATTATTCAACAAAAGAGAAGCAGAAGGAACAGTGTCAAACTCATTCTATCAGGCCAAAGTCACCGTGACACCTAAACAGAAAGACTCAACAAAGAAACAGAACTTCAAACTGGTTTCTCTTATTAAAATGAATGCAAAACTTCGCAATAAAATACTCACACACAAAAAAAAACAAAAACAAAAAACCTTGGAATGAACAAATTAGGTTGAATTAGCCTAGTGGGCCCAATCTAAAAAAAAATACTCACAAACCAGATCCAGGACCACCTCAAAGATATTATCCATCATGATCAAGTAGACCTCACTCCAGGAATGATAACAGATGATATGATAATATGCATATGTGGCTACAAAAATTCTATCAGAGAACTCTGACAGCTGATGAACAGCTTCAGCAAAGTACCTGGATACAAAATTTACTCAAAGAAATTAGTACCCCTCCTTTATACAAATTATAAATGGGTAGAGAAAGAAATTAGAGAAACAATACCCTTAACAATAATAAATAAATAAAAAATAAAAATGAAAAGTAAATAAATAAGTAATAAATGAATAACAAATAATAGATACTAAATAGATAATAAGTAATAAATGAGTAATAAATATATAATAGATACTAAATAGATAATAAGTAATAAATGAGTAATAAATATATAATAGATAATAAATAGATAATAAGTAATAAATGAGCAATAAATATATAATAGATAATAAATAGATAATAAATAAATAATAAATAAGATGACTTTTGGAAGAAAAAACTGTTGTGGAGCAGAGGGACCAAGAAACATGTTTCCCTTCTGTCTAGGAGACTGATACATAAATTTAGTAAAATGAGAAATAATTAAGTTTACATTTGAAAGACCATAGAAACTCAGAATTTTGACCTTGTGAATATTACAGTTGATCATACAGTTTAGCATGAGAAAAACCTTATGTATATAGTTAAAGATAACCAAGGGAAACATATTTGAGCATGATAGCGGATAGTTAGTGTAGGATCAGCACAAAAATACTCTTAGTTTATCTTAAAGGCAATCCAAGGAAACATATTTGATCATAGAGTGGAATGTTTTATTAGGCTAATTTGATGTTAAGTCTGTGGCATAGCAAAAAGAGGAAATATGAAGCATTAGTTTCTGAAAACTGAGTTTAGGTAAGGAAATAACAGAAGGTTACAGCTATGAAAGCTTGTAACTGAACTTGTATATAATTTATTGTGAAGTCTATGAGAAACCTGGCAGTCTTAGCTAGTTAATGGATTTGTTAATGAGGCCAATAAGGTGGATTACCTTGGGATAAGGAGGTAGGTCTTTTTTTTTTTTAGCTGTCATAATATGGTTAGCTTAGCTGACAAGATAGTCAGAAATCTGGAAAGAATAAATTATAATTGGGGAGTTGTTTGTTATTAAAATGACAGAGGTTGTTCTATAGTCCACTACCTAAACAGTTCCCAGGTCCCTATGGTCTCTATTGCAATTTGGGTGGGACCAGTCTGGCTGTCAGTCTTAATAGATGAAAAGCTTTTGTTTTTGTCTCCTGTGTTGATAGGGGTGAAAAGAGAACCAACCCACTTTAACTTAGGCAATATGAGACATTTGACTCTTGGGAAATGTAGACCATGCCCTGTCAGTAAGCAAGGCAATAGAGCAGTATTTCTCAATGGTTATTATAACACAATCCAAGAAGTCTTGTCACTGTGCACATTATCTTCTGAGAGAATGTAGTGGGTAACTGTTATACTAGGGAGTCTCTGTCATAAGTTTAGACATATATTATTATCTTGAGCAGATTTCTGACAAGATCAAGAGCAAGTTTGTTAATCATAATCTGAGTTAGACAACCTGTGCTTTTGAAATTACTTGTTAGAGAATTTATCTAACAAATAGAAAACACTATAACTTAATGGCAGTAGCAAAAACAAGGCTCATTAGTAAGTTTATTAACTAACTAAGACTGTCAGAATTCTTACAGACTTCCAGTGTTTGGAATTCCTCTACTTTTCCTAGGAATGGGACTCCCCTCACCAAAACCCACCAAGACCCAAGGTTTTCAAATGTACACATGAAATGTTTTTCCTCCAAACATATTTCACCTATAATATATACGTATGTGTATTTCAATATCTTGTCAAGTCCAGGAGTTTACTACATCAAGGAAAGCCAGAGAAGCAACCCACAGATGATCCAATCTAGTCTCACAGACACACATGTTTCTACTATTGGACCTGCCCCTTCCAATCTATCCACAGATAGTTCCACAGACTCTGGACAGAAAGGAAACAGCCAACTCTCCTAAGACTGTACCTATAGCTCCATCTCCATTTTCCTAGGTTTCCCAGAGATATGGTGGTGGAAATTCAACAAGCACTAGCTTAAAATCAAGATGAACCTATTCCTGCTTCACCATCACCTCTTCCTAATTTTTCCATTTCCTTGGCATTTTGTCAAGGCTCTGCGCACAGTTATCTGGCAACAGCCAGCGGTTCCTAACTCACTATGCTTATCCCCTCCTCACTCTCTTGCTCTTGCTCTCTTCTCCTCTTGCCCTCTTTCTTCTTTCTCACCAATCCCCTCCCCCACTTCTCCACATGTGTCTCTACTACACCCTCTACTTGCCTCCCCATGCCCCAAATAAACACTATTCTATATTATACCCTCCATGTGGATGGTACTGCAGGGGGAATTGATGCCTTAGCATGGGTCTGAAAAGGCACCCTCTTCTCCCACACCATACTGTACGGTGCTGCCACCAAACATATTCCATCTTTCTTATCTTTCTATAAAACACAACAACTTTTGTCTTTTTATTGGAAATTTGGGTCCATTGATGTTCAGAGATATTAATGACCAATGATTATTTATTCCTATCATTTTGATGTTAGTGGTAGTAGTAGTAGTAGTAGTAGTAGTAGTAGTAGTAGTAGTAGTATGTGTGTGTGTGTGTGTATGTGTGTGTGTGTATGTGTGTCTGAATGTGTGTGTGTGTGTGTGTGTGTGTGTGTGTGTGTTGGGGGGCTCTTTATTTCATGTGTATTCTTCAGTGCAGTTAACCTTAGTGAGTTGGAGTTTTCCTTCTAGTATCTTCTATACATCTGCATTTATGGATATATATTGTTTAAATTTGGTTTGTCATGGAATACCTTGTTTTCTCATTCTATAGCGATTAAATTCTTGCTAGGCATACTAGTCTTAACTGATATCTATTGTCTGTTAAAGTCTTTAAGATATCTTCCCAGGCCCTTCTGGCTCTTAGAATCTCTAGTGAGAGGGTAGGTGTAATTCTGATATGTCTGCCTTTATATGCTGCTTGGTCTTTCCCCCTTGCAGCTTTTAATATTTCTTTCTTAGTTCTGTGTACACTTAGTGTTTTGATTATTATGTGGTGGACAGATTTTCTTTTCTTTGTCAGTCTGTTTGGTGTTCTTTAAGCTTCTTGTATCTTTATAGGCATTTGCTTAGTTTTGGGAAATATTCTATGATTTTGTTTCGTGGTTTTGTAGCTGAGCTGCTTCTTCTTCTTCTTCTTCTTCTTCTTCTTCTTCTTCTTCTTCTTCTTCTTCTTCTTCTTCTTCTCTTCCTCCTCCTCCTCCTCCTTCTCCTCCTCCTCCTTCTCCTCCTCCTCCTCTTCCTCCTCCTCCTCCTCCTTCTCCTCCTCTTCCTCCTCCACCTTCTTCCACTCCCATTATTTTTAGGTTTGTTTTTATTTTCATAATGTCCCAGATTAGTTAGAACTTTTGAGTTGGAAATGTTTTATATTTAAAATTTTCTTTGACTGAGGTATCAATTTCTTCAGTGGTATCTTCTACAACTGATATTCTGTCTTCTGTATCTTGTATTTTGTTAGTGATGCTTGCATCTGTATCTCCTGTTGTCTTCCTTAGGTTTTCCATACTGGATTGCCTCATTTTGTGTTTTCTTTATTGAATCTATTTCCATATTCAGGTATTGAAGATTTTTATTCATTTTTTTTCACCTGGCTGATTGTATTTCCCTTTTTATTTTAAGGGACTTACTCATTTCCTCTTTAAAGGCTTACATAATCTTTATAGAATAGCATTTAAGGTTCTTTTCTTGTGATATAGCTGTGTTAGTCTATCCAGTTCTTGTTGTTACAGGGTTGCTAGACTCTGGTGGTGTCGCATTACCCGGGATCTTGTTAACTGTATTTGTACACGAGCCTTTAGCAACCTGTATGTCTCTGGTATTGGTTGCATGTCCTGATGCTACCAGGACTCCTTGAGGAGACAGGGAGAGCCATGATTTGGACATTGGAGTTCAGAGAATATCTAGCTGCTCACCACTGCTGGCTGTTCCTCAGGTGGGCCTGTATGTCCCTTAGGCCCTGTAGTCATTATCCAGAAGGCAGGCAGAATTGGGGAAAACTTTCAATAACGATAGGTGCAGAAAATAAGACATTCCATTATAAGACCAAATTTAAGCAATATCTATCTACATATCCATCCTTACAAAAGGTACAAGAAAGAAATATCTAACATAAATATGTTAACTACACAAAATAAGCCTCCAAGAAATAAGAAAATTGACTTAATACCTGTGTCCTATCAGATCACCATGATTATAACTAGCTTTCAACAACTGAAACAACAGAAAGCATGCAAAATCATAGAAACTGGCGGACATTCTATGCACTAAAAATGTGTTAAGACAGAAATTAGGAAAGGAATCAATTTCAGCAATTTGTGAAAATGAATAGAACTCATCTTATGTAACACAATGAAGTTGGCTCTAAGTTTAAGTTTAAAAGGACTGAGTGTCAACATAAAAAAGTTCTCAATAGAGGAAGCTCAAATGGCTGAGAAACAGTTGAAGAAATGCTCAAATACTCTTAGGTATCATAGACATGCAAATCAAAACATGTTTGATACTCCATCTCATACCTATAACAAAAATGACAGGTCCTGTCAGTGAAGATGCAGAGTAATTGGAACACTCAAGTGTTGGTAGGAGGAAAAGAAAACTACACCGGCACTATGAATACAGGCACCATTAAAATCTGTGTGGCAGTTCTTCAGTTCCTCTGGAAATTCATCAATCTTAGGATCCAGCATACACACACACACACACACACACACACACACACACCACACCCAAATTATATTTTAGCTTACCAGGAAGATACTATCTCAACTGTGTCCCTTGTTGCTCTAATTATATAAGCCAGAAATTGAAAACAATGTCCATGCTCCTTGATAGAAGAATTGTTTAAAAAAAAAGGACATATATTTAGACAATGGAGTAGTATTTAGCTGGCAAAAATAAAATCATGAAGTTCACAAGGAAGTGGGTGGACTAGAGAACGCATTCTTGGTGAGATATCTGAGACAGAGAAAGACAAATAAGGCATTTATTCACATATATGTGAATGTTAGCTGTTAAATCAATGATAATGGAGCAACAATCCACAGACCCATACAATTTAGGTATAGATTAAAGGACTACAAGGTACAGATTAAACCAATTAAGAATAAAAATAGGAGTGATAATTATGGATATATGGGGAGCTAAATGGGAGAATTAAGTCAGGGTAGGGAGGGGTCAGGGGGTTAACAGAGGGAATATAGGAAGAGATAGCTAAAATAAAGAGACATTTGTTAATTTAATGGCTATATGAAATAAAATAGAAGCATCTTAAAAATATACATACATGAAGGTGGTCTAAATCACCAAATTGGGGAAAGAGAGCCACAGATGACCATTTTTGTCACCAAGTGAAGATTCTAGTACGAGGAGTGGATTATATGTAATTGAGTTGGTGGCCAAAGAAATCCCATAACAATGCCCAAACAACATAGGCCAAGACAATTGGTTAACTGAAAGCAATACTCATTCTAATCTACTCAGAAATCAGTGACTTGCTCTGCCATCATGAGAGATGATTCCCCCAGTAGCAGATGGTAAAAAATACAGAGAGCTGTAGCTAAATATTATTGAGGGTGTGAAAGACATTTGAAATTCTCAGCTATATTTGGGAAATCTTTATTAATATCCTCCATGTAGGGTTTACAAAATACTATGCCACAGGAAGCAGAAAGAGGTTAAGAGTCAGAGAATGATCTTCTCTCCCATGACTCCATGGCTTCAGGCAGATACAGCCAGGACCACAAGGAGCACAGGAGCAGTAGAGCAGCTGGGTCCATGCATGTTCCACATGAACCCAAGAGCTGGGCAGAGCCAAAGTCCTTTGTGAACAGATCCTGCCAGGGAAGAACTGCCCTGCAGGGAGTGATTTGACTCCAGTCTTTGGAGGTGAGGCCTCCATATTTTCTCCTGCTACTGAGTAAGCTGGTACAGCCAAGAGCACAAGGAACAGAGGAGTGTCTGAGCTACTAGGTCCATCCTAGATCTACCTGCACCCAAAAACTGGGCAGCACCATAGCATTCTATGCCAGGAGAGAGCAAGTTAAACAGGGGTGATGAGACAGGCTTGCAGGCTCACAAGACAGAAAAGTGCCAGTCAGAGACAGCAGGACCAACTAATACCAGAGAAAACCAGCTGGTAAAAGGCAAACATAGGAATATTGCCAACAGAAATCAAGGCAACATGGCATCACCTGAACCCAATTCTCAACAGCAAGTCCTGGATGCACCAACACACCAGAAAAGTAAGATTTAGATTTAAAAACACATCTCATGATGCTAATAGAGGAATTCAAGAAGGACATAAATATCTCCCTTAAAGAAATACAGGAGAACACAGGTAAACATGTAGAAGCCCTTAAAGAATTTCAGGAAAGCACAACAAAACAGGTGAAGGAACTGAGCAAAACCATCCAGGATCCCATCATGGAGGAAGAAAAAGTAAAGAAATCACAAACCGAAACAACTCTGGATATAGGAAACCTAGAAAAGAAGTCAGGAGTCATGGATGCAAGCATCAACAACAGAATACAAGAAATAGAAGAGAAAAATCTCAGATGCAGAAGATACCATAGAAAGCATTCTATAGAAAGCAACAGTCAAAGAAAATGCAAAACACAAAAATCTCCTAACCTAAAACATTCAGAAGATCCAGGACAAAATGAGAAGACCAAACCTGAGGATTATAGGTATAGAAGAGAGTGAAGATTTCCAACTTAAAGGGCAAGTAAATGTCTTCAACAAAATTGTAGAAGAAAACATCCCTAACCTAAAGAAAGAGATGTCCATGAACATGCAAGAAGCCTACAGAACTCCCAATAGATTAGACAAGAAAAGAAATTCCTTCTGTCACATAGTAATTAAAACAACAAAAACACTAAATAAAGAATATTAAAAGCAGTAAGAGAAAATTGTCAAGCAACATCTAAAGGCAGAACTGTCAGAATTACACCAGACATCACTAGAGACTATGAAAGCCAGAAGAAGCTGGGCAGATGTCATACAGACCATAATGGAATGCAAATGCCAACACATGCTATTGTACCCAGCAAAATTCTCAATTCCCATAGATGGGGACACCAAGATATTACATGACAAAAACAAACTTATATAATATCTTTTCACAAATCCAGTCCTTCAAAAGATAATCAATGAAAAGCACCAACAAAAGAAGGGAAACTACACACTAGAAAAAACAAGAAATTAATCTTCTTCTAACAAACCAAATAGAAGAGAGACACATAAACAAAATGCTCCCTTTAATAACAAAAATAACAGGAAGCAACAATCACTTCTCCTTAATATCTCTTAATATCAATGGATTCAAATCTCCAATAAAAAGTCAAGACCAACAGACTAGATACATAAGCAGGATCTAACATTTTGCTGCATATAGGAAACTCACCTCAGGCACAAAGACAGCCACAACCTCAGAGCAAAAGGCTGGAAAATAATTTTCCAAGCAAATGGTCCCAAAAAACAAGCTAGTGTAGCCATTCTAATATCGAATGAAATCAAATTCCAACCTAAAGTAATAAAAAAAATAAGGAAGGAGACTTCATACTCATCAAAGGAAAAAATCTACCAAAATGAGCTCTCAATTCTGAACATACATGTTGCAAATACGAGGGTACCCACATTCATAAAAGAAACTTTACTAAAGTTCAAAGCACACATTGTACCCCACACAGTAATAGTGGGAGACGTTGATATACCACATTCATCAATGGACGGATCAGGGAAACACAAACTAAACAGAGAAACAGTGAAACTAACAGAAGTTATGAACCAAATGGATTTAACAGATATCTACAGAACACTTTCCCTAACAAAAGGAACTTATCTTCTTCTCAGTACCTCATGGTACTGTCTCCAAAATTGATATGCTCGGTCACAGAACAGACCTCAGCAGATATAAGAAGATTGAAATAATTCCCTGTACCCTATCAGATCACCACAGACTAAGGCTGGTCTTCAATAACAACAAAAACAACAGAGAGCCACATACATACGGAAATTGAACAACATTCTACTCAATAATAACTTGGTCAAGGAAGAAATAAAGAAATTAAAGACTTTTTAAAATGTAATGAGAACAAAGGCACAACATACCCAAACTTGTGGTACACAATGAACGCAGTGCTGAGAGGAAACTCATAGCTCTTAGTGTCTCCAAAAAGAAACTTGAAAGAACATGTATATATGCTATATAAACATACTCAAAGTAAAAGCACATGATCATTTCATTAAAGGATAGGAAAGCATTTGCCAAAATCCAGCATCTCTTTATGATAAAAATCTTGTAAAGATCAGGAATTTATATAGAGGATTACATTGATGGATGTCCATATATTGAACCATCCGTGCATCCCTAGGGTGAAGCCTACTTGATCCTGGTGGATAATCATTCTTTCTTTGTTTAGTGCCTTTGGTATCTTAATTATTATGTGACCGGAGGAATTTCTTTCTGGTCCAATCTATTGGGAGTTCTATAGGTTTCTTGCATGTTCATGGGCTTCTCTTTCCTTAGGTTAGGGACATTTTCTTCTACAATTTTGTTGAGAACATTTACTTGCCCTATAAGTTGGAAATCTTCACTCTTTTCTACACCTATAATCCTCAGGTTTGGTCTTCTCATTTTGTCCTGGATCTCCTGGATGTTTTGGGTTAGGAGCTTTTTGCATTTTGCATTTTCTTTGACTGTTGCTTTCTATAGAATGCTTTTTATGGTATCTTCTGCATCTGAGATTTTTCTCTTCTATTTCTTGTATTCTCCTGACTTCTTTCCTAGTTTTCTTATGTCCAGAGTTGTTTCCGTTTGTGATTTCTTTATTTTTTCTTCCTCCATGATGGGATCATGGATGGTTTTGCTCAGTTCCTTCACCTGTTGTGCTTTCCTGAAATTCTTTAAGGGCTTCTACATGTTTACCTGTGTTTTCCTGTATTTCTTTAAGGGAGATATTTATGTCTTTCTTGAATTACTCTATTAGCATCATGAGATGTTTTTAAATTTAAATCTTACTTTTCTGGTGTGTTGGTGCATCCAGGACTTGCTGTTGAGAACTGGGTTCAGGTGATGCCATGTTGCCTTGATTTCTGTTGGTAATATTCCTATGTTTGCCTTTTACCAGCTTGTTATCTCTGGTATTAGTTGGTCTTGCTGTCTCTGGCTGGCGATTCTACCTCCTGTGAGCCTGAAAGCCTGTCTCAGCACTCCTGGGTAGTTAACTGGCTCTCCCCTGGCACAGAATGCTATGGCTCTGCCCACCTCCTGGGAGTCAGGACAGTCCCTGGCCCAGCTGTTCTGCCACTCCTCTTTTCCCTGGGCTCCTTGCTTTATCTGTCTGCTCAGTTGCTAGAGAGAAAATGGAGGCCTCACCTCCAAAACTGGGAGTAAAATCACTCTCTGCAGAGCAATTCTCACCTGGCAGAAGAGGTGCACAGATGGTTATGGTGCTGCCCAGCTCCATGGTGCAGGTGAAGCCCAGACAGACCCAGGTCCTTCTGTTCTGCTACTCTGTACTCCCTGCACTTCTGGATGTAGCCACATTGTTGTTTATGTTCTTGCCTTTGCCTCCTGCCATCTGGTTATCTCTGGTGTTAGCTGGCATTGCTGTCTCTGACTGTCACTAGTCTCTCTTGCAAGCATGTTCCTCAGTATTCCTGCAGGACCAGATCTCTCCTGGTTGTATATTGGTATGGAGTTTTGTGGCACAGAGTCAGCTCTGGGGTGCAGACCGAAACTGGAGGGTTCCTGTGTTCTACTCTTTCTTCATTCTTGTTTCCTTATGGTTCTGGGTGGGTCCTTCTTGGGCCAGGAATTTGAGCAGAAGTGGTGGTCTTAACTGCTCTCAGGTGTGTCAGCACACTTGGCAGACCAGCTCTCTCCTGGTTGGATTTGGGTATGGAACGCTGTGGTGCAGGTCAGCTCCAGGGTACAGAGGGAAACTGGAAACAGATTAGGACATTTTAGTTAGGACTAATATCTATAAAATTATTCATCTGTTATAAAACTTTATATGACATAATATTATATGACATGTGACATATATATTATGTCATATAAAATCTTTGCACTATGATCCAGGTCATATTGGCAGCACCTTCCACACTTGAAGCCACAACTAAAGTTTACTAAACTTGCTACAAAGAGTTGATCCAAATATTTTAATATACTAGCATATGTTGAGATACAATTCACCTGGAGTTTGTTGACAAATGATGAAGTAATTATAGGAAGATGTGTATATCAGTTGATTCTTTGTAACATCCATTATTAAATCACTTGTTTAGCTTTTATTGTTTTGTGGTTTGATTTTATTAATTTTTGTTTTTTATGCTTTATGTAAAACAAGAAAATTATGGGAAATACCGATAATATATGGCATTTAAATAAGATCCTATATAGATACATTTCTAATTTTGGTAATTTTGAATGAAAGAAATATGAGAAGTGTGAGAATTGTTTGATGTGTGTCTTTTGTCACATAGCTTTTCCTTCATAGTCACTCACTTTCCCCAGCATCCTCCAAGGTTTAATTTCATGTTGACATGCATTACTTTTGATCTTTGGCCAAAATAAAGATTGCCACATTTCAAAGTGTTGCTTATATAAGAGATCTGTATTTTCAGAATGATATTTTGTGTTAGCCATTTTAAAACAGCTCCATACACAGTGAAATAATCTTTGTGGTTGACATTTCAATACAGATAATTTTTCTGGTTTGAGTTTTTAAAATGTGTTACATTTCTTTCTTTTATATTACTTCTTTTTATTTAATTCTTTTTTTTAACACTCCAGATTTCATACAGCCTCCTGGTCTACCCTCCAACTCTTCCACATCCCATACCTCCTCCCAGTCTCCTGTCTCCATGAGGATATCCCCACTCCTCAGGCCCTCCCCACCCCGCCAAACCTCTAACCTTCCTGGAGCCTCCAGTCTCTTGAGGGTGCATATTCTCTGACTGAATCCAGATATGGCAATCCTCTGCTAAATATGTGTTGGGTGCCTCATATCAGCTACCTGGTTGGTGGTCCTATGTCTGAGAGATCTCAGGAGTACAGGTTATTTGAGACTGCTTGTCTTTCCTACAAGATCACCCTCCTCCTCAGCTTCATCCAGCTTGTCCCTAATTTAACCACAGGGGCTATCAACTTCTGTCCATTGGTTGTATATTAAAAAAAATGCATCTGATTCTTTCAGCTGCTTGTTCTATTTTTCATAAGGCAGTAATGATAGGTCCATTTTTGTGAGCACTCTATAGTCTTAGTTATAGTGTCAGAACTTGGGGTCTCCCCTTAAGCTAGATACCACTTTGGACCTTATTTTCCTCGGGTTCCTCTCAATATCCCTACAGTTCTTTGAGATAGGAACAATTATGGGTCAGAGTATGACTGTGGAGTGTCAACCCCATCCCTCACTTGATGCCCTGTCTTTCTGTTAAAGACAGACTATACAAGTTTCCTCTCTTCACTGTAGGGCATTTCATCTTAGGTCCCTTTAAGTCCTGAGAGTCTCTCACCTCCCAGGTCTCTGGTACATTCTGAACCCCCCCCCCCCATGCACAAACCTCATGCCTCCTGAGTTTGCCTGTTTCCATTCTTTCTGCTGACCCTCAGGGCTTCAGTCCTTTTCCTCCAACCAATACCAAATAATGTTCCCTTTTTCCCCTGCCATGTCCACTTTTCCTCCAAGGTTCCTCTCTTCCTTTTGATTGCTTTCTTCTCACTCCCAAGTAGGCCTGAGGCATCCTTACTATGCCCTTCTACTTGTTGACCTTTTTGAGTTCGGTGGATTGTATCTTTGGTAATTTGTACCCTTTTGGTTAATATCTACTTATTAGAGAGTATATAACATGAATGTTCTTTTGGGTCTAAGTTACCTCACTCAGGATGGCATTTTCTAGTTCCATCTTTGCCTGCAAACCTGAAGATATCCTGGTTCTTAATAGCTGAGTAATATTCCATTTGTGTAAATGAACAACATTTTCTGTATCCATTCTTCTGTCATGGGACATATGGATTGTTTCCAGCTTCTGGCTATTACAAACAAGGCTGCTATGAACATAGTGGTACATGTGCCCCTGTGGCATGATAGGGCATCTTTTGGGTATATTCTCAAGAGTGGTAATGCTGGGTCTTCAGGGAAATCTATTTCCAATTTTCTGAGGAACCACCAGATTGATTTCCAGAGTGGTTGTAACTGTTTGTTGTCTCCCCAGCAATGGAGGAGTGTTCCTCTTTCTCCACATCCTCACCAACATGTGCTGTCACCTGAGGTTTTGATCTCAGCCATTCTGATTGGTGTAAGGTAGAATCTCAGTGTCATTTTGACTTCAGGAAATTTGCATTTCCTTGATGACTAAGGTCTTTGAACTTTATTTAAGTGCTTCTCAGCCATTTGAGTTTCCTTTGATGTGAATTCTCAGTTTAACATCTTGAGTTATTTGTATATATTGGATATTAGCCCTCTGTCGGATGTGGGGTTGGTGAAGATCTTTTCCCACTTTGTTGGTTGCCGTTTTGTCCTTCTGACAGTGTCCTTTGCCTTACAGAAACTTTGTAATTTTATGAGGTCCCATTTGTCAATTCTTGATCTTAGAGCATAAGCTATTGGTGTTCTGTTCAGGAACTTTCCCCCTGTGCCTATGTCCTCCAGGGTCTTCCCAAGTTTTTTTTTTTTTTTTTCTATTAGTTTCAGTGTGTCTGGTTTTATGTGGAAGTCCTTGATCCACTTGGAGTTGATCTTAGTACAAGGAGATAAGAATGGGTCAATTCGCATTCTTCTGCATGTTGACCTCCAGTTGAACCAGCACCATTTGTTGATAGGCTTTCTTTTTTCCACTGGATGGTTGTGGCTCCTTTATCAAAGATCAAGTGACCATAAGTCTGTGGGTTAATTTCTGGGTCTTCAATCCTATTCCATTGATCTACTTGCTGTACCAATACCATGAAGTTTTTAACACAATTGCTCTCAGTTTAGTTCTAAACCCCATTTTTTATTGGACTGTGGTTTTTTTTGTTTTTGTTTTTTTTTTTTTTTTGGTTGTTTACTTCTTGAGTTATTTATATATTTTGGATGTTATCCCACTATAGGATGTGGGATTAGTAAAGATATTTTCTCAAATGTAGATTCCTGATTTGTCTTATTGACTATGTCTTTTTCCTTATAGAAACTCCCAGTTTCATGAGGTCCCATTTATAAATTCTTGATCTTAGGGCATGAGCCACTGGAGTTCTGTTTAGGAATTTTCCCCCTATTCCAATGAGTTCAAAGCTCTCTCCCACTGTCTGTTCTATTAGATTCAGTGTATCTGGTTTTATGTTGAGGTCCTTGATCCACTTGGACTTGACCTTTGTACAAGGTGACAAATATGGGTCAATTTTCATTTTTCTACATACTGACAGTTAGACCAGCACTGTTCTCTCTCTCTTTCCCTCTCTCTCTCTCTCTTTCTTTCTCTGTGTGTGTTTGTGTGGGAGTGTTTGTGTGTGTGTGTGTGTGTGTGTGTGTGTGTGTGTGTGTGCTGGCACACCATGGTACACACCTGGAAGACAGAAGACCTTATTGGTATCAATCATTCAGCTGTCTCTTTCCTCCATGTGGTTTCCAAGGATCAACCTCTGTTGTCAGGCCTATTTTAGATATTCATGAAACTATATTATTATATATTCCACACTGGAATTAAGTGTACAATGTGGCCCAGAATGTCTTTGAACTAGTGACATGTATCTTTTTACCATGCTGAAATTATAGATTTGCACCACCACAACTTGCTTCCAAGTTGTGTATGAACTATCTTAGTGTAATTCTGAATCTTAAGAAATACTCACCTGTAATGTTATGAAAAATTATGAAATTTTTTATATATAGGTTTAATAATATCTTGATTATAATGCAAGCAAAATAAGAGTGAAATATATTTGATACATGTTATATATTTCTTGAAACTGATATAGACAATAGAGATATATCAGAATGTATGTTAAAGGATGTGGGCAGTTTGAATAGAAGTTGACCTACTGTGCTTATAAGAATACAATTTTAATCCAAATGTCAAAAGAAGCAGTCAAAATTAAGAGAAATTATAGAACTCCTTGCAATTTTTTCTATTATCCAAATTATTAACTGAATATCAGAGAGGCATCTGTATGAGAAGCAGATTTTTAGTATTACATGAACATTTAATGGCATCCACACCAAACAAAAATTTGAAATGCAGATAGCTTACTGTAGATGAGTGAGCTCAAGTACTGTCTAATGCAAGCTTCTTGCTGCAGGGTGTTAGCACAATGCATTTTTTAAAAGGCTGCAATGAGCCCATTACAGATATGGCTGGTCTGCAGAACTGCTCAGAACCCAATAGCAAACTGGTACTTAGTAGTGCCTAAAGACTTGAGAAAAATCACACAAATCTTCAGACTCCATCAGTTTCTGCAGTATTTCTAATTCAACAACTTCTAGAAACATCTGTGTGGAAGTGAGCAATTCTCACTGTACACTCTGTAAGGCAATGGAGTTCCAAGGTTCCATGCTGCTGTCTAAAACAAAAAAATCTATAAAAACAAATAAGACAGTTTCTGTGATTAATTAGAATAGATGCTGCATGTGATCCTGGATAATTATTTCCTTTGCTTCATTAACAACACTTAATGTAACATGTCAAACAACCAGTTAACATGTTCCAACATATGTATAAATTAATAATGTTTGACATAATTCAAATTTAAAGTTATTACCAGTTGATTACTTCGAAGAAATATGAGAAAACAGCACTTTATAGTACTCATGGAAATTCTCCTGCCTCTGCCTTTAAGTATAGGAATTATAGGCAAGAAAGAACATGTCTGTTTAAATGTTTTAGAATATTTGCTTAAATATATCTTGATTATTTCATTAGAACAGGGTTGATTTTGTTGTGTGTGTAATTTTGTTCTTAGTTTACTTATTTGATAACTCCAGGAAGACCATGAACTCACTGTGTCACAGAGTGGTAATCTCAAATTTCTAATATCTTCCTCTATCTCCCAAGTGTTGCGATTAATGGTATGCATATCTACACAGGCTTATGCTGGAAACTGAATCCAAGGCTTTATGCATACTCAACAAGTCCTCTACCAACTGTCCTATAACTCTGGTCCCTCATGTTTTGTTTTGCTTCAATAAACTTGAGTCATAAAACCAAGTACTAGTTATCAGCATCAACCTAAAATAATATCATATGGTCCTGTCAATCTCTTACACATTAATAAGCAGTGAAGTCACTCAGTTGTAATTGAGTGACAACAATTTCTATTACTGACATATTGAATTTAGTACCTTGTAATGCTGAGTTCTAAATTCAACATTTAAGTTAGTAGACAAGCTTCTAAATGGCAATCAAATTTCCCTTTGCCTTTCCTTTACCACTAAATATATAATATTCCTGGAATGTTTCAAACAAAGTTGTAATAGTAGGAATTATTGATTGGTTGAATGTGAATACTTCTGAGACCTCTGTGAAAATATTGTAGCTTCCACTGGTAGTCATTGTATTTGCGTATGTAACTCCTTATATATATGAGCATATGTCTATGTATTTTGAAAAACATAAATCTAGTTAGTATATCATGTATATATATGGTAAGACATAAATTTCAAAATGTAATTTAAATTTCAAAAAGTTTATATTCTCATGTATTAACAGTACTTAACTATATTACCAAAATTTGGCAGTACTCATTTGTTACATTTTCCAAAATTATGTAACATATGCATTAAGGAAAAAATAGAGAAATTCTAACCTATAAACTTTAATTTTAGTTAATTAAATTGTTGATTATTTTTCAAGAAATGAAGAAAGCTAGAAAATTAGTGTTGGAAAAGCACCCAATGAGAGTAAAGCTCTTGCCATGATATAAGGTCTCACTAAACTAGCAGGTACTTGTGAAAAACATGGATAAATTTACCTTTCCATTAGACTTGAAGCTTCCTTCCTCAGACTTCTTTCTTCTGCTTCCAAGAGCTACTAGGAAACCTTGACTCTTATAATAATGACTTATATCTACATCTCATGGAGTCACCAGATATTCACTTGCATTGGTGTTTTAAGAGAGAAGAAATAATTTCTGAGATGGATCTGTAGATTTTTCCCTAATATTTCTTGCCAACATGGGCAAAACCTTACAACTAAAAAAGATAGTAATGTATTTGGTTTTTTTAAAAAAAAATATTCTGCTTAGCCCAGATATGAGCTTACCAGTGTTCTATGGTGGAATCATTTCCCTGAGGCATGTGTGAGGTTACTGTACTTCCATGTTCCTCATGAGAGATGAAGGAATTATCTTGATCTTTTCTTTGACCTTCATGGATAGTAGAATCACATGGATTGTTTGGCATATGCTAGAGTGTCCCTTCCCCCACTCCAGCATTTGAGCTAGGTGGTTCAGGCCTCTGCTCTCTGCTTGGTTCTATCCTCAGCCCATGAATTTCCTGTCCTTTGTTCTGTATAGAACAACCCAGCCACACCTAGAAGCCAGGGAAGCATCCTGGATCTGCAATTCTCAACCCTCAGCAGGTGACTGCAGAGTCTGGAACCAGCAAGATCCCAAGACTCCACCTCATGCCTGTGGGGAGGGAATCTTCCAGACTATATATTGGGTTACATTTATTAAAATTCAGGTCTTGAAAGGCAATGACTCCTTGACTCAATTCTTTTGAGCCGCTTTCCCCATCCATCCCATAATTTCTCTTGCAGAGACCAGTCCTAGGTAGCTGAAGATAGCTAAGGAACTCAACACTAGAGTAACACACTGTATCAAACAGATGGGAAGAGTTCAAGCAGAAGCTCAGTCAGGCAAATAAGTATTTCATCATTTTGTGCTTATGAAGAGGAACACTTAGGCTTAGGCTTCCTTTGCTTTGTTTTTAGACATGTGAATTCAGACCCATGAATGGAAAATCACCCCCATATTAACATAGTAATCCTTTTTCAGGATCTGGATTCAATTAAAGGAGGACACATTGGCATTTAAGTAAACCCTTCTTAGCACTCATGGTACTATATGGAAGAGCAGGCAGAAAGATTTCAAGAACAAATGGGGATAGATGACAAGAAGGAGCTGACTCATTGGACTGATGCAGGAAAACAGAGCCTGTGATTAACAGGTCTGTGCTTGTCCAAACCAGGTGTATTTCAGTGCTGAAAGGGACACAAGCTCTCACCCCTAACCAAGAAGCTAGCTCCAGTAAATAAATGATGTCAAACAATATTAGTTTTCTCCAGTGGGGTCTCCCTGGATACACAAACTACATTTAAGTATGGGCCCCATTGGAAGCAGTAGTTACTCAACACAAAACAAACTCAATGGTATTTTAGAAGTTTTTATTTGTTGTTTCATTTTGCTTTGTTGGGCTTTTCTTATTTATTTTTGCGTGTATATTATAATTTCTAATTTTGTGCTTTATGGTATGTATGTGAGGGACACATACACAGAGAAAGAGAGAGAGAGAGAGAGAGAGAGAGAGAGAGAGAGAGAGAGAGAGACATAGAGACAGAGAAAAAGAGAAAAAGAGAGATTATCATTAGTTTTTTGTGTGTTTGTTTTGTTTTAAAAGGTTTTTCAGGTTTATTTGTGTGTGTTGGCATGGAGTACGAAGCATAAGGCAGAGGGGAAGGATCTGGGTGGATTTGATGCACGGGATCCATGATAAAAATATATTATTATCATGGGATTAAAGGTCCTTGGTCCTGTGAATGCTTGATACCCCAATATAGGGGAATGCCCGGGTGTGTAGGCAGGAGTGGGGGTGGGTGAGGGAGCACCCTCATAGAAGCAGGTGGAGGGAAGATGGGATAGGGGATTTCTGGAGGGAAAACCTGGAAAGGGGATAACATTTGAAATGTAAATAAAGAAAATATTCAATAAAAATTATTTTCAATTAAAATAAAACAGAAAATGTAGAAAAAAGTAGTCTATCTGGTCAAAGAAGAAATTTGAATACCTTATGGGCTTAGATTTTACTCTGTGCATGTGTGTTTCAAAGAACTGCCCCTATGTTTCTGTGTTTGCAGGCTTAGTTTTCAGTTTAAGCAATGACTGGGTGTTTGCTCTTACTGGAATAGGCTTGGACTTAGAAGAGATGTATTGCTGGGAGTGGGCTTTGAGTTTTCAAATCAGGTACCCAAGGCAGATAATTGTCTCTCATTCTGCCTGATGTCTGCAGATCAGTATATAATGTTTTTAGATACTGCTCTAGCACCATACTTATGTACTTCTCACCAGAACAATAGTGAACTAAACCTCAAGCTGTAAGTGAAAGGATAAGGTTGTAAGCTAGGAATCCCCCGTGCCTGAGTCTAGGGTGACCCCAAAGGAGCAGAGGATCAGTCCACACCTTGTTGGCCTGGAAGTGTGCACATATCCCACCCACCTCCAGGGTTCGACCACGAACCTCTGGGAGTGTCCCTGGAGCCTTTTCCTGTCTCCCTCAGCAGAGTGGCTGTGGCAGGGACAGGCACGGCTGGGGGCTGGCAGAGTCACTGCGGGGTGGGGGGGGGCTGCGGGGCTCCTGCCTGGGAGGCACTTGCGTCCCCAACGCCTATTGCCAGTGGGGGAGGGTGGGCACGACCCTGTGCATGGTGGCCATGTAAGTGTAAATGACTTAACTAGTTCTTCCGGCCTTTGTGAGAGGCTGATAGGTTCTCAGAGAGTACAGGTTCGGATGGTTTGAACTGATTGGCTTAGAAGCTTGTAGTAGGCGGGTTCTGTTATAAGCCTATAAAAGGCCAATCCAAGCCAGTCCACACAGGCTCACTTCTTTTACCCTGCATGGTAGGACTGTGAGTCCCCAGAGCTCTGGAAATTAAAATTCCTCTTGCAAATTGCATCAGGTCTGTCTCTCATGAGTGTTTGGGGTGCCGGTTTCCGAGGCATGGGGTGCTGGGATACCCCTATTTTTCTTTCGGATCTTACATAAGCAAGTTTAAGTGAAATGAAATGCTCCTTTTAAAAATAAAAGTTGCTTTGTTCAAAGTGTCTCTTCCAAACTTGACTTCTGATTTTCTTAAAAAAAAGCACATAAGCTCTTCCTTGGAAGTTGCCACTTTTACTGCACAGACTTTCTAATAGGAAGATGAGGGGCAGAGAGAATGTGTCACATTAGAAGTTTAGGAAGTGCCTGAGAATAATAATCGTCATCAAGTATTTATCAAGTGTTTGACAACTGATTCTTTGTTGGCTGGACTTTGACATATATTGTGTCACTGTGAGATTATTTGTTATCTATAAAGATGATAACATGACATGACTTTACTTACAAAGAGATATAGTACCAAAATCAAATGGCCAGAATGGAACAACAGTAATGTAGCATTGATTACCAAGAGAAAGACTAATATTCTTCATGGTCAGTTTGCCAGACTTAGGAAGTCATAACACACCAGATTGTGTGACTGCTATCATCATGAGACACATGGGATACTCATTGGAAAAAGTTACACAAGTAGCATTCATCCTTAGCTTCCATGGTGGATTTACAATAGATTTAAATGTTCCTTAATGGTCCAGTTTATAATGATTTATGTATTAACAGATCTAATTAGATATTGGAGTGAGATAGAGTTATCAGTACTAGATTATTGTTGGCTCCAGAAGTAACTTGATTGCTGTGATGCTTATTCCAGTACTGACCTGAAAATTCCACATGCCTGCCCAACTAGCAGTGATTTGTTTTCATATTTTATTACACAAGAGGAGACAATGTCCCACTCTGCAGGGTTCCAAGCAGTGAATTATTTGCTTTGATAACACTCAAATCATCAGAAAAGAGCATCAAACTTCATTTTTGTAAATAATAACTGTGGTAAAAGTGTTAATTTCTAGACTAGTCCACTGTGTTGAATGACCCTTACCACCATAATTAATTCTTCCTGATTTCCAGTGACACAATGACCTTAATGGATTACTCTCCTTATTTCTTTCTAATGGGCCTTTCTCTGGTCTGACTCATTTCCTACATTCACATCCAGATAAGACTCTAATGGGATCCTGTCAAGTGCTACCTGTCTGTACAACCAAGGATCTGTTAGCTCTGTGTATATGTCCAAGTTATCTGGGCTAAGAATCAGCTGACAGCTGGAGAAACAACAGGACACATATAGTTCATTATTCTTCTCAGTAATCATTGCTCTCTGTTACTGGTTATTTAGTGCCTGACACAGTAAATTTATATTATCCAAATTTATTATTTTCTTTGTGGCCCAAACAAGCTTTTCCCCATCTCTTAACAAAGGTGGACAATAACCAACATTTTTTTCTCAGAACATGATGGATCTAGGAGTGGAGAAGAAGCAGTGTGATTGGGAGTGAAAACAATTATAACAGGATTGGTCTGTAGCTTTATTCAAGAGTCTGGTGCTGATGTATTCTTTAACGTACATATATAATTATATGTTTTAGTGTCTGGATGACTATATGAGAATATAGGTTTCAGAGTCTCAGCTTTAATTACTACAACAATGTAGTAGAGAAGACTAGATTTTACTTAGATATTGTCAAGCCTTCAAGTGCCATTGCAGGGTCCTCTGTGACTCGAGCTCTCTGACCTCCTGTGTCTGTGCTTTGCTTTCCTTGGCAGGCCCACTTTTGGCAGCGAGACAGATGAATGGCAATAGGAGCCAGGGAACAGTCTCGGCATTCCAGTTTCATCCCAAATAGACCATAGTTTCAAGATAAACGATTAGGGAATACATCCAATTTTTTTTTATTGAATTTTCTCATACAACTTTCAGCTAAGACAAAAGCAAAGTCATGGCAGACACTAATCACTCACTCAATTCTCCAAGTTAACATCCTTCTCTCTTGATATTGATGTTTTTAAATAACCACATTCCTTTAATGGAGATATTTCTCTGAGACAACTTTAAGGTTTACTTTTTCAATGTCTCTCCTTTTCAAGATCTGTGTCCCAAATGATTATTATTCTTGAAACATATTTTGTTATAGTTCAGACTGTAAGACACTGGGACCAACCTTTACCATTTTTATTGTTTGTTTATGAACTCTCTAAATTTTGTTCAACATTTGACCCACTTTTGCTCTCAATACTGCACTGTAATTCTATGAAGTAGTATTTTGTTTATTAAGCTTTAAGTGTATAAAATAGGAGGGGAGAATGGGAAATGAATTAGTTTTGTCTTTAAAGAATTGTATACCTACAAAGCACCATGTGCTCTAGGTTACATATCCCACACCTATCTTCTTAAATACCCTCTAATACTGATGCAACAACTTTGAATTCACAGTCAGAAATGCAAACACAGTAAGGATAAATAAAATGCACAGGCTTTATTTATTCTTTAAATCTGTAAGCATTTCTCTATGTTCTTATTTTATAGATTATGCTCATAAAATCTAGCAAAGATTACCTGTTTTATTTGTATGCATTTGCTTTTAGGTATTAACATTATAACTAACTCTCATCAAAGTAATTATGAACATCTAAAATACAAATGCAGCTACATTTTATTAACTCATTTGAATCCAATTGTGCTTTAAGTAAGCAAAATTAACATACATTTTGTATTATTCCTATGTAAATGTATTAGTTAACCAAATTAACAGTTTGTTATATGTATATTTTATTAGTTTTTACAACTTTCTTTTAATGGAAACTTAAATATTAGATTTTCTAGAATTAAACAATATTTTGTTCTTTAATATTACCTCATGGTTTCCCATTTTTGCTATATATTGTTTGAAAAAATTCTGTTAGATATGATAAATAAGCACTGAAGCTCAACTCCATACAGATATATATTTATCAGTGCGATTCTATAGCATTTTTGTTTTGAGTTGGGCATATTTAACTTTCATTTTAAGAATCTGTAACTTAATTGAAAAATGTGCTGCTCAGTAGCATGTCTGTGCATCCCTCAGTCTTACTAAAAAGTTTAACTGATCGCATCCTTGCTCCAGAACTTTTGCTTTGATTGAGATTGCCATACAGATATAACTTTCCAAATTCATGACTATCTAGCTCTTAAGAAAAGTGAGAGTTCTTACCAAAAGCAATCTACAGATTCAATGCAATCCCCATCAAAATCCCAACTCAATTCTTTATATATCTAGAAAGAGCAATTCTCAAATTCATCTGGAGTAACAAAAAACCCAGGATAGGTAAAACTATTCTCAACAATAAAAGGACTTCTGGGGGAATCAATATCCCTGACCTCAAGCAGTACTACAGAGCAATTGTGTTAAAAACTGCATGGTATTGGTACCACAACAGGCAGGTAGATCAATGGAATAGGATTGAAGACCCAGAAATAAACCCACAGAGTTATGGTCACTTGATCTTTGATAAAGGAGCTACAACCATCCAGTGGAAAAAAGATAGCTTATCAACAAATGGTACTGGTTCAACTGGAGGTCAAGATGCAGAAGAATGTGAATTGACCCACTCTTATCTCCTTGTACTAAGATCAACTCCAAGTGGATCAAGGACCTCCACATAAAACCAGACACACTGAAACTAATAGAAAAGAAACTGGGGAAGACCCTGGAGGACATGGGCACAGGGGGAATGTTTCTGAACAGAACACCAATAGGTTATGCTCTATGATTAAGAATTGATAAATGGGACCTCATAAAATTACAAAGTTTCTGTAAGGCAAAGGACACTGTCAGAAGGACAAAATGGCAACCAAAAAAATTGGGAAAAGATCTTCACCAACCCCACATCTGACAGAGGGCTAATACCCAATATATACAAAGAGCTCAAGAAGTTAGACCCTAAAGAACCAAATAACCCTATTAAAAATTGGGTACAGAGGTAAACAAAGAATTTTCACCAGAAGAATTTCGGATGGCTGAGAAGTACCTTAAGAGATGTTCAACATCATTAGTCATCAGGGAAATGCAAATCAAAACAAACCTGAGATTCCACCTCACACCAGTCAGAATGGCTAAGATTAATAACTCAGGAGACAACAGTTGCTAGTGAGGATGTGGAGAAAGAGAAATACTCCTCCACTTTTGGTGGGGTTGCAAGATGGTACAACAGCTCTGGAAATCAGCCTGGTGGTTCCTCAGAAAATTGGGCATGACACTTCCAGAGGACCCTGTCATACCACTCCTGGGCATATACCCAGATGATTCCCCTGCATACAATAAAGAAACATGCTCCACTATGTTCACAGCATCTTTATTTATAATAGCCAGAAGTTTGAAGGAGCCCAGATGTCCCTCAAAGGAGGAATGGATACAGAAAATGTGGTATATTTATACAATGGAATACTATTCAGCAATTAAAAATAATGAATTAAAAAAAAAGAAAAGTGAGAGTTCTAGCATATACATTGTTGGAACAAGTTAGTATAATTGTAGAAATTAGAGACAAAAATGATCTGTTTTGTGAGCTCTTCTCGATTGTTCCTTACAATAGCCATTACTAATGAGACCAACTGACACCTCTGTATATACAGTATGCATAACATGTAGATTAGTCATTTTTCCATTTGAAAAGAAGGAAGAATTCTTCAATGAGTACGATATCTATTTAAATAAATGACCTCATGGTTATGTTGAGGACAAGCTCACAGCTTTATTACAGTTCTAACAGGATCATAATTGCTGATGTCTTCTTGCCTAATTTAAAACATTTCTACTTACTAGAACTTCCATTTTTTTCAAGGAATACTTTGCCATTATTTACAAATGATTATGAGTAAGGAGAATACCATTTGTAAAATAAATTTACAAAAATCTTCAAATCTTAACCAGGGAAACTTTGCTATCTGTGGGAATCAGATTCTGATTTTGTACACAGTGAAAAAATTATGTCAAGAAAAAGAAGGGACTTGTGTCCTACATGTTTATGAAAGGTGGTAATACATATATATTTTAAACATGAAGTGAAACAATAAATATTCAGTTCCTCAAATACTGCTCAAATATAAATTAGCAAGTATTTATTTTCTTCAAACAATGATATTACAAATACTTGACGTAATTAAGTGACAGAAAACAAATTTATATTATAATTTTTATACCCTTTCTTTATTCATTGGGAAAACAGTTCTTATTCATTGAGAAAAGAGTCTGTAGTTTCATAAACTCTTGTGGATAATGTAGTGCCATGAGTCTTGATATTTTAAAGAGTTTATTTTTGCATGAAAAGAGGGATTCAGAGGGATTTTGTTTTTATTTGTTTTTGCAATGAGGATAATGAGGATAATGTGTGAGATCATCAAAATATCCCTCCAAAGACAAACATTTCACTCACATTTAAACTTTCAAGATTCTGACACTAGCTTATACACTACAGAAATTAAACAATGATCTGTTAAATAAATTATTGTAACAATTTACCTTTTCTATGAATTGAATCATTGTTCACTTATCATTGCCATAGACAGCATGTGATAAACATATCAGATGCTTAATGGAAGAAATGTTAAAATAAACACTTCATGATATATCTAAGAAAAAAATAATTTCTAAGCCAGTATTCACACCTAGTCACATAGCATGTCCATCACATTTGGTAAAATTATTTCAGCTAATATCAAGGGGTAAAATGAAAACACTATTTTCATGTAGCTATTAAAAAATGTGTTCATTCCAACAGGGCATAATATGTAATTATATACAGCAGCACTGGTAAAGAGCACTTTATTATCTAATAACACATAATCAATTCCATCATGGTCACAATACCTTAAGTGAGTTGGCCTCATTTGGGTATTTAGTTTTATTCTCTGGTTTTATCACAGGATGGTGTCCATGTGTCTCTGTGACTACAGAATAAGAATTAGATGCCAACTATCTGTATGTATTCAACTGAAGTTACATCATGGCCTAGTACTTTTCACAAGCCCTCATGCTCTCATTTTCATTTTAAATTATAGTATTCCCTTTAAACCAAGTAGTATTCTCTTAAAATTGTCTTTAAAAGTGAAATATTTCTATGTCTAATGGAGTCTATGCCAATGTGTGATTTATACAGTTTTTGCTAGTCTTGGTGATCTTCAACCATCTACCAGGAAGCATATAGAACATAGACTTATAGTTAAGGTCATAATCATTATTTTTGTTTTGAATCAAATACAGAAAGTTGTTCATCATGATTTCTATGTGTTATTTATATACCACAGTCCCTGAAGCTCATTTCTAAATACTTACAAGCTTCAAGCACATGTGCCATTTTCCTCCAGCATTTTAAATTCTTAGAATTTTACACTACAATAAATGTCACAAATGACTAATTTGTCTTGGACAATCTACTATTTTCTTTAAGTAAGTCCTCCATTAATCCATTTGACAAATCCAACCACCTGTTGCTTCACTCTTACTTGAGCTTGAAATTCTCAGTATGGTAGGCAGCTCAAGGACCTTCCAGTCTACTCAGTGTAACAGGTTTTGGGACTTCCCAGAAACTGCCACAGGACCATGAATTGCAACATGCCCTTCCCATCACTATACACTTTGCTTGTTATTGCCTAAAGTGGTCCTCTTAAATATAGAGAAATTGCTTTTAAAATTCAATGTGTTTATGTATATGTTTGATGGCTCATTTCTAATTGCCAATTTCACACATGCTATTATCATCTAGGAATTGAGTCTTAATGAGAAATTGTAAGAATTAGAATTGCCTGAGGATAAGCCACAGAGGTTATTTTCAAATTTGGTTTACTGAGGTGGAAAGAAATATTCATGTTATGGTCTGTGTTCTGTATTGAATGAAAGGGGTGGGGGGAAATGAGCTAAGCACTAGTGAGCATGCTAGTAGTTGTCCTCTGAGCTGTGGATGGGATGAGCATGCTAGCAGTTATTCTGGGCTGTGGACAGGATGAGGAAGAGAGCTAAGTACTAGTGACGGTGCTAGCATTTATCCTCTGAGCTGTGGATGGGTTGAGCTGCTCTATGTCCTGCTGCCCTGACTTCCCCACAATGACAGATTGTAGACTGGTGTTGTGAGTTAGATAAACACTTTCTCCAAGGAGACGTTTTCTCAGAACAAAAGCAAATATTAAAACAGAAAATTCAAAGAGACAAATCTAAATCTGTTCCTGAAAGTTATCAGCATCAAGGAAACCCACTGCACACTCTTTATGTCCACTGTCACGCATATTCAGAAAGCTTTGCCAGGTACAGTTAAAAACTAGAACAATCTCTACAAATAGGAGTGCTCATTGTCAAGTATCCTGGTGTCAGTAAATAAGTTCATTGATATATGAAAAATAATACATTAATAATGCAGTTCTGATGTCCCAAAGGAATTTAAGCAACCCTGATTTACTGACATACTGTTAAAAATGTACTGATTTCCACTATAATTAACCTGACAATTTTGGTCAGTTCATCATATTGGCCTCTTTAGTCAAGCTATGACTGCATGCTCATGGGGACCATAGACTCCCTTGGCATTACATATTCCTACTTTTAATCTTTTGATCTATGAATGCTGTTTTAAGCTTATTATGTTAGTGTGCCCATTTATTACTACTATGAGAAACTACTTTCTGATGAAGTTCCTTCTAGTATATTTCATTTAGGAGAGTGTTTTTCTGGTATCTCTGCTTCCCTCTAGGAATGATAGTTAGTGAAAAGATGTAAGACTTATTTTTTAAAAGTGTACTACCAGCCCCTCTCTGTGTGTATATGTGTATGTGTGTTTTATGTGTACTAATAATTTCTTCTCCAACCAAACAAAAGTGAAATGAACAATAGCTTAGAGGTGATCCAGTTCCATTGACTTAATTAAAGATCTAATTGCTGACTTTAAATGACAAAAGCCACGACAGACAAATAATTTTAAAACTCAGAAAATACCAGAGCAGGAAAGAATAACATGTCCACATAGGTTTTCCTGAAGGGAAACACTGAAATATTTGATATATTCTTAGTCCTTGGAACAAAGCAACTTCCCATGGGTGGGCAAAATGCACATATTTATGTCTGTCTTCCAGCTGCACCATGGCTGTATCAGCTTCATTGTCATAGCCTCATTCTTACTTCAGTTATTACTTTACCTCACTTCATGTTTATGTATTTCTTCTTTATGATTTCAAATTCCATATATTGAATACTTTTCAGCATGCTTCAGTCTCATAAGCTTATCCTAATGCTGGTTAAATGGTTCTTACTAATCTCCTTGGCTGCCCCAAAAGCTAAATAATTGAGTTTGCTAGAGTCATATTCCTTTACTTGCCAGTGCAATCTATCTTATCTTTCAAAAGTTTTCATTAACTTGTATGTCCATTTTTAATGAATTTCTAGCATTACAGAGAGAGCTCAGGATGAAAAATAAGATATCTTTTATTCAGTCATTCATTTGTTCGTTTGCTCATAAAATACTCATTTAATGCCGATTATCAAAGAAAGCCTCTGTATATTGAAATACAGAAGACCCATTCCCGGAATTCTAAGTGCAGATAGGACTTATATGTCAAATTACATGTCAAAATGGGAGAGCATTTAAAGACCACTAAGTCAGTCGTTACACATGAAGACTGCATCAGCATCAATTCTAAGGTTTTCAAATGTGCAATTATTGTTTCCCAAATCTTAGGCACCATAGGGATTGAATAGTTTGAAATGTAAAAATCTATTATGCATATTAAATGAATAATTTTTATATCCATATTCAATAAAAGCTGTTTTTTCTTTAATTATTCCTGTTTCGTGTACTATAGGTCACAGAATTTAAGAAATGATATTTTGATATCATAAACATATATACTGTGTAATATATACGTGCATACACACACATATTCTGTCTTCAGATTTAGTAAATTGAAGCTTCAAATCAAAGCATAAAATTCCTAAGGAATTTGCTGGTTGCAGATGTCTCTGAGCATTATAATCTCAATTTGCTTTGTAACACAATCATTCAGTCCCTCCAAGCTGAACTTTTTCTTCTCTCTAAGGAGAACTACAATTTACACTGACACAGACTGCTTATGTACACACACACACACACACACACACATGCACACACACATTTACAAACACACACATATAATAATTTCTCATTCTTTCTGATTGAAATGCAGCTACTAGAATATGCAGACAGTCACTTTTCTCTAGGTTTAGGATTATTCCATAGAAAACACTTCATGTATGCTGAAATTTTGAAAGTTCCTTATAGGTCAGTGCATGGTACCTTGTAATGCAGTCAGTACTGAATAGTAAATGTCTGAGGTCTACCTCCATTCTCCAACATGATGCATCATTCCGGCTCATAGCCATATACTTTTATAATGGGTTGGAATAAACACTAAAATAATAATAAAAGGCATATATGGTAAATATATAAACCATTAAGAGTTATTTGTAATCCTTATAACATATTGTATATTGAATATAACTGCATGTACCGAACATGGCTGTTAAGAAAGTAGTCTGACTCATACAAGCATCACTTCAAGCATCTGAGTAATGAACTGTATTATGCTGTTTGTCTAGCCTAGACATAGAAACTTCTCAATTGCTTCCTAGAGTAGTATAATCAGTTATATATGAGTATCATCATTAGCATCAGTTTTTAACTTGACACATCTAGGAAGAAGGATCCTCAATTAAGGAATTGTCCATAAGAGTGTCTATGGAACATTTTCTCAATTGCACAACAATGAGGACAGGATCAGCCTTCTATGTGTCAAGTGAATCCTGGGGAGTTTCTTTTGGGTAATATAAGAAAAGAAGTTGGGCAAGTCAATAAGCAACATCTTTTCATGGTCTCTCTTTCATTTCCTGTCTCCAGGTTCTTGCCTTGGCTTCTCTTAATAATTGCTTATGCTATAATTCAAATAATCACTTTTTCCCCACTTATTTTTATCAGATTTTTATAGCCTAGAAACCAAACAAGGAAAGCAAATTCTTTTACAGATGATAATGTTACATGGAACCCAACTATGTGTGCTTCTAGGTCATTTTTATATCCTTATATTACAACAAGGAGAATAACATACAAAGAAACAAAACAAATAGGACATTTGTATTTCCATTTTTCCCAGCTATGTTTCACTTATTTTTTCTTTGCTTGGATAAATTAATTTAATGGATAATAAGGTTATTGAAGTCATTGCCTTTCTTTGTCTTCAGGTAAACATAAATCGTGTTTATGTAAGGAAACTCACAGTGGAGTTAATAAATAGCTCAAATCCATAAAGCATCTAAGATGCCAAACAAGACTTCAGAGGCACCTAATTTTACTTTTCAATGCATGGTCATTTTTAATTGTCATGGGTTTTTCCCAGCGTTATTTCCCTTTTATTGAAAATAGACCTTGTTCTCATGTAACACATCCTGTTTTTTCCTCCTACTATTTCCCCTAGTTCACCCCTATCTCCCTTCTCCACCCATCCTTTCTGTCACCCATTAGAAAACAAAGAAGCTTCTAAGGGACCATAATAAAATAAAGTGAAATAAAATAAAATAAAAAATAAAAGTTTAACACACTAGGAAAGAAAAAAGCAACAAGTAGAAAAAGAGCCCAAGAAAAAAAAGAGCAAAAGAAAGAGATACAGAAGCAGAGACCACTCATTCCCAAACAAATCCCATAAAAAAGTAAATTGGATGATATATATGAGAAGGACCAGCAGAACACTATATATATATATATATATATATATATATATATATATATATATATATTCCTCTTCATAGCTGTATCAAGTTAACAACTGAGGATATACATATGCACTATACAAAGGATATACATATTTATTTTAGAAATTTTAAAGTCAGACAATTGTAATTTTTAAAAACAGTTTTAACACATTATGAGACAACAACTTCCAATGAGCATGGAGTCTATCACCAAAACAAGTTTGTTTACCCAGTGAGACTCCCTCAGAGAAGACTAAATTTCCATTTACAAGTGAGTAGCAATTTGAGATAGCTTCTGGTTTACTGATAGAGTTGTGTTTCCACCTTTACCTCGAGGACCTGATTCTAGCAGATACCTGTATAGGCCTTATGCATAAGAGTTCAGTGTTTGTAAGTTTACAATGGCAGGAAAATGGCCACTTGATTTTCTCCCCCAGTTTTTCCTATGCTAAAGCCAAGAATTTCAGCATGAGTATGTATCATCAGTGGATATTTTCCCTACTCTAGTAGGAAACAGATGCTTGTCTACAAACTAAGAAACCAGGTCAAATCAAAGATTTGCAAGCAAATAAATTGTTTTCATATTTGTATTTAAAGCTAAAAATATACAATATAAGGATAAACATAAAATTAATGCTACATATTTAGAATTGTCATCTAGAATAATACTTTTGACAATCAATTTTAAGCTTTATTTTGCAAGTACTGTGGATCATTTTTGCATGAAAAGGACAAAATTAATGATCTTGTGTGCTTGCTTACTCACTTTCCCCAGTGACTGTATTTTGATTGACTGCATAAAAGAATATCAGAAGTCTGGTGTTGCCACTGCTATAGTTACTCTCTTAGTCCACCTGAAGAACTGTTTTCTGAGTATTTCTAATAATAAATTCTAATTCTCCAATCATTTCAAGGTTACTTAAATATTCTACTTTTGTGTTGAATGAGTTCTTATTGTTCGTAGTCTTTGAGGAAATGGATTGTCATCTCAAACTCACCAAATTTATGTGCATAAAGTTGCTTCAGTGTGGTTTTTTGGTGCTATGGATGTATTCAGAGTCAGTAGTAATATCTTGCAGGTTTTGTTTCTGTCTATATACACTGACTTTTCTTGGTAACCATATTGTACAATTTCAAATCTAGAATAAATAAAATAATAAAATAAAATAAAGTAAAATAAAGTAAAATAAAATAAAATAAAATAAAATAAAATACAATACAATAAAATTCAGCACAGTAACTTTCCTCAAATTCTGAATTTCTTGGACTGGTGGTCAGGTGCCCTCTTTCTGCCTTTCTTAATCTGTTCATATTGTTTTCTGTAAAACAGGACTTATTTTTGCATGAAAGTATTTTCAGTTTTATTTAGGAGAAAGATTAAAAGGCACACTTATATTTATAATCAAGCATTGCATTCTAAAGAGATATTGTTTTAAGTCTCCAATGGAGCTTTTTCCTTTGAAATGAGTTCTGCAATTTCACTTGATATTATCATTTAAAAACTACACAGCATATTTTGTGTGATCTTTGTATTGAAATAAATCTTCAACTTGCTTTGTAAGCCCTTTTGAATTATATGTCCTCTCTTGCATAGCTTGTAAGATTTTGAGTAACATGAACTCCTCCTTATTAATTGTCTCTGCTCATCACCATTAACTCCCCTCAGTCCCTCACATAGCTTCTGTCTTTCCTGCTTCAAGTTTCCAATATGTTTTTCCACTAGAAATTTCTCTTTTGTTCAGTCAGTGTTCATTCATCTTATATTTAAGCATTCTCTAGAAACAAATAAGGAAAGGGCTCTAGTACATCCCATATTGCTTTTATTTCATTGAAAACTTATTACCCTCTGGGCTCTAACTATTAGGAACATATATGACCTCATTATTCTCCTCCACTCTATTGTGACTCTTAAAATCTCATACATTCTCTGGCATATTAGGATATATTCAATGTAATGTCATCAATTTACAGATTCTGAGTTCAAAAAAGATGTTCCTTGTAACCATTTTTCCTATTGTAAAATTATTTGACATCCATGCATGTATCCTAATAACATTACTAAATGCCTTGTCTTTTATTTTTAAGGTCCCTCCAGTGAGGCAGAAGAGTGGATGTTACCATTGTGTCATGTTTTTCTGTTGTCGTGTTTAAACATACTCTGTGTTACAAGTTGTTCTTTAATGACATTTTTTTTTGTAGATGGTCACTAAATGTATTTATTTATACTTCAACTTTTTGAATATTCTATGATTTACAGGATAAGCTCATATATCATAATAATAACACTGAAACTGTTACAGAATAAACTCTAAGCTGTAGTAACAAAGGCAAAACATCATGACAATCATTTGTGGAAAGAATTCCAATGTAATTTCTCACAATATAGGTTAATCATGGTGAATAATCATTTTGATATGTTCTTGGATTCAGTTGCCAAGAATTGTATTGGGTGTTTTTGCATAGATTTTCATAAGGGAAATTGGTCTGAAGTTCTCTTTCTTTGTTGGATCTTTGTGGTGATCTGAAGTTCTCTTTGTTGGATTTTTGTGGGTTTGTTATGAGCTTAATTGTGGCTTCATAGAATGAATTGGGCAGGGTTCCTTCTGTTCCTATTTTTTTGGAATAGTTTGAAGAGTATTGGTGTTAGGTCTTCTTTAATGGTCTGATAGAACTCTGCATTAAAACCATCTGGTCCTGTGCTTTATTTGGTTGGAAGACTTTCTATGACCCCATCTATTTCTTTGGGAGTTATGGGTCCTGATTTCCTTCTAAGGTTTGCTACCTCCAGAGTTGTCTCCCTTTGTGATTTCTTTGTTGTTTCTACTTCTGTTTTTAGATCCTGGATGGTTTTGTCCAGTTCCTTCACTTGTTTGTATTTTCCTATAATTCTTTAAGTGATTCTTTTTTCGTGTGTTTCCTCTTTAACGGCTTCTACTGTATTTCTTTAGGGGATTTTCATGTTTCCTTTTTAAGGGCTTCTACCTGTTGACTCATGTCCTCCTGCATTTCTTTATGAGAGTTATTTATGTCCTTGAAATCCTCTATCAGCATCATGAGATCTGATTTTGCTTTTCATCTAAAATGTAGGTGAAAAAGAATGTGGCTCTCAAAAGGGCTGCCCAGAAGTATATTGGGCAGCAACATCTAGGGAACTACACAGATGGAGCCAGGGCAACAAAAATAAAATATAGAATTAGAGAGCATTAAGCCAGAATGATAGGAGGTAGAATCAAGATTGCTCCTGGGCAGGTGCACATGTGACCCACCTGTAATCAAAACTTGCAGCTTTATTAGAACCTCATATGACTCTTTGTGGAGTATAGTAAAATGGAATTTGTACATCTCAGACTGTACAAAAGCTTCTTTGTCTATCAGCATAATAATTTTATAGCTTGAAATCTGTCTTATTTTTATCCCCAACTTGTATAGAGTATTTGCCTTCATCTTACAAAAATCCTCAGTTCTTTTCTCTCCCCAAGGTGTGTACCCCATTCACATCATTTTCCAGTTTCAAGCCTAGTATTTTCTGAAGGGATGGAATGGCCAGAAAGTTTCTTATATCTCCAGTACTCTGTTCTACATCTCAGGAAAATGAAGCATGCCAAACAGTTCATCCACTAGACTTTAACTTCATGAAGGTACATATCTTTTGTTCTTATTCATCTGAGGTCTAGAAGAGTCTGTATACAAGGTTTAATAAGTGCAGTCTATCAAGATTTGTCTTATTTTGGCATACTTGCAATCCTCAATTTTAAGATTTATTTACTCTCAAAGTAGTTATACCTCAAAATAGATAAGAAACAAATACAAGCATCCAATAACTGAAATATTTTATTTGAGGCATCATATTCGTCTTAAGGACAGATGACATCATAACCATATTTTTCTTTCTCTAAAACCAAAAGAGGAGCAAAAATGCTTATTGCAACAAGCATGAGAACTGCAGTTTAGATCCTCAGAACCCCTTTGAAAAGGCAAGTGTGTCAGTGTATATTTGTAACCAGGGTTATGTACCCAGTGATAGATTTATTATCTAATAAATGTAGCTGGCAACATGAACCCCAAGTACAGTGAGAGAACCTGTCTCCAAAACAAAAACAAAAACTGAAGAAGTCAGCTCAGGGCCTTTGGAAAATTCCACCAGGCCCCAGAACATGAAGACTCCTCCCTTCCTGGAAGGGAGTGACTGATTACATTTTTCAGAAACATGGCAGGGTGGACTGACTCTTGCCACCTGCAGAGAAACCCTTGCTACCTCATTCCCTAAGGACCAATCAGTTAAAAGTTCACACTGCTCTGCCCATCATATTGGCCTAGATACTGTTGCTCTATTCTGCCCCTGGAAACTGTATAAAAACTCACCAAACAAGCTGCCTGGGTTTTCCTCTCATTTGGGTATAGGACAGCCCCAGCACACTGGAACAATAAATTCCTCTTGCTTTTTGCATTGGTCTCCAGCTCTGAATGGTCCACTAAGTTTCTCCTCAGTAGCTAAGGCTTGCCAAAGTCTTACAAAACAAAGAGGGACAATGCCAATAAAGGTGTGCTCAAAAGGATATGAACAGCAAGAAAATAGTTAAACTGAGATTTTTAAAAAATAGATATTTCAGTATATGTAACCAACCCCTCTGTTTTAATGTCTTTACATACCTATCAAATTCCAAACACAGACATTGAAACAATGGCATCTAACTTTTCAAACTTCATTTAATTTTCAACAATTATCCATACAATGCCTTTTAAGATGTAAGTTTCTAGTTAGAAATTATGTAATATTTACTTGGTTTTATTTTAGTCTACTCATTTGCAGGAAAATCCTTACTTTTCCCTTGATTTTCATGATCTCAAAATTTTGCAGCTCCTGTGTTCAGTCCTATAGCTTATTTGATTTTCAGTTCCCTCTTGCAGCATATAGGGATACCCCAAAACCCGATGCATAGTGTTCTAATTTGCAACACTCAATGCTCTTTCTAATCTTTCAATGGACTCAGATTTTATTACCATAGTTTGGCTTTGGTACTGATCAATGGCCAAAATTTACCCACTTGATTTCCAAATTCTCACAAATGGTAACAACTTCTGCCACAACAAATGAACCCAAAGTCTCTTATTTCTAAGGTTTTATATAACATTAACGTAAAACTCAGAAAATTTCTAGGTGTATGATGACTCTGTACTCTACTCTTAAAAAGAAAATATGTTTTAAGACCATGTTGTAAACTCTACTTGGGGATTTATAAATTCATTAGACATCATTTTAAATCAATAAAATCTGTAACAAAATTTAACTTAAAATGGCAAAAGGATTATAATTAAAACCTATACACAGATAATTTTAATTTGCTGAAGCATGCTGTATATGTGATTCAACTATTTAGAATATACTATAAATATAACTTAGATTCAATTCTTTATAATTTAATTCTTTTAAAATAGTAACTAGGTGACTCTCCTCCATCTTGGCTGATAACTTCATTAAGATTGTAATTAACCACATGGCTAGTTGCCATCTTTTTCTAAGTTAAAGGGTCCATGACATGTGACTTCACCATCTTATGATGACCACATAGTATAAAGCAAAAATTGTCACTCTTACTGAGACCTTAGTTTATCTTTGTATTTCTTTTTAGACTAAGGCAATAACAAACATGTCTCTAAAATATTGTCGATGAGTTTGGATTTTTGTTTGATGCTAAAATTTTAAGGCTATAAAGGTCTGTTCTGATTAACAAACGTTGATTTAGAAGTACATGTCTAACTACTCATGTCTTTGCTAACTTTCAATATCATGCTTCTAAAAAAATTTAGATAATATATGTTTGATAGTTAAGGTATATTTAATAAATAAAATTCCTAACGTCTTTTCAGGTACACAGAAATATTTGTTTAGTTTTTTTCTCTTTGGTTACTTTATTAAACTTTAACTACTTAGGCAAGGTAAGTTATACAGGAAACTGATTCTATTTTGAGGCTAAAGGTAATTTAATTAAATCATCAACTCAAATTTTAAGGCTTAAAGTTAATAGAAATAGAGCTCTGAAATCCAAACCTCATTTCTTGTAAAATGTTCATTTAGTGACATGATTTAAGTAGTCTCTTGTATTTTCAAGGTGTACTCTAAAGCAAGTAACTAATGCTGGTATACTTAATAGATAATTCTCAGAGATCTGCTGAATATGACATTTAAAATATTTAGGCTTCACATAATAAACAGAACTCATAGCAGGAAGCCTTATGGTTTCCAACTGAGACAGAAGACAAAGGGGCAGAAGTTTCCATCTGGACTGTGGTAACACTAGCCACCAGGTTAAAGTGCTTCATGCTTCCAGTGACCAGAGCTTTGCTCAAACTGTGAATATTTATCTGTTTATTATTCTACTTTTATTGGTTACAGAAAGGTCAGTTTTCCCAAATTCTTCTACAGGAAAAATCTCAGACCTGGTCAAAAGACAAAGGCCTATGCTACTTTCTTTGACAGCCAAAGACTGCCCACTGGTCCCAGCAAAACTGTGGAGACCACAGGATCCTATGGTAACCTGTATAAATAATGGGTCTCTGTCATTTTAATTGATACAGAAACCATGTATATTATATTTTCATGTATACTTCAGTTCTCAGATCTCTGAAGTATATACTTGTAGCTTTAACAAACAGCAAGCACCCTGCTCCTTCCCAAAGCTTCAAAGGTCTTTTGAATTTTCTTTATATGTAGAAGTCAGGCCACAGGCCTCCAACTAAGAAAGGTGGTTTACTTTGTTACCAAACTCTTCAGAGATAACCTTACAAAATGGTTTCAAAGTAACCTTTTTCTATTTTTTTTTATTTAAAGGAACTTGCTTTACAATGACAGCTCTCATTTATCAACCACTTATGTCTCATGTTAAAAAAAAAGTCTGAAGCTGTATAAAAATATGTTCTGATAAGCTATTTATCTAGCTCTAGCAAAGTAATGCTAATATTACAGTCACAAGCTCAAGATTTTACATTTCTTTTGGTTGTCTTCTCAGTATATACTTAAAAATGTTTCTCATTGTGCTAAAACCATATGTCCAATCTATATATGGCCAGCCTTCTGGATTTAAAAAAAGGCATTCATACTTTTAACTTAAAATCATTTTTGGGTTTCTAAGCTTTTTACTATGACTCAAAGGAGCAAGTCTACTGTTCTTTCTACAGTATAGATTACAAATAGTGATAATGCTAATATATCTAAAGCTTTTCTTTCATTTTATAAACTAAAAAACAAAACCAACAAAACCAAAACCAAAAATAACCTTGTAATCTTCAGGGATCCACCTCACAGGTTAAATGGAGTTCAGATGAATATTGTTAAATAGATTTTGTGCCTATGGCCTATTCCTGAGGGTGGGATCTCTCCCTTTCCCTGACCTTGGGGCTTCCCTCCCCCAACTCTTCCATCTGCTCTAGCCTAAATGTTTCAAATGTACACCACAGACAAAATGTCCTCTTAAACTCCTTTATAGTACATTCTCTCTCTTTTCTGTCTGCCCCAACAGATTTCAAGTCAGCTATAGACTGCTACAGCACCAGTTCCTAGTGTGTTCCTTTGGACTCTGCTCTCCAGCTGCAAATCTTCTAGTGTCAAGTGGTCCAGCCTATACCAGGGTATTTTCCTAAGCCCCAAATGGTCCTGCATAGTCTGGACCAGGATTGACAAAGCCTTCATATCCAGAACCAGCATTCTGGCATTCTGCGCTTACGTCTGAATAGCTACACTCCCAAGTCATCCAGAATCAATCATAGTGAAGATTACAAGTTACAGCATATAAATTATCAAAAAAATCATGGAACATTAGCTTCCAAACCCAGACAAACTGCAGAAGTACCTCTTAAACATATCAAAGTTGGCACTGGTTTTCAGGTTCTCCCTGAAGTAGCTCCATCAATGCTTGTTTCTGGCCCTCCTGGCTGGCATACTACAACATCTTCTCTGAACTTTACACGAAGAGGCTAGTCTGTTCTTCCCTATATAATCCAATTTGGTTGTCCACTCTTGCCTTTCTATCTTTAGTGCTCCTGGCTGCTGCACCTAGTTCCCCTCTCTCTTCTCTCCCTTCACCTTCTCCTCTCCCCACAGAGTACACGGCACAGTCTGGTCTTGACCATTCTGGACTCTCTCAGGTGCCCTTTTACCTACCTATAGTAAACTTTCTCCTCCACCATAGCAAGAAACACTCATGTTCCTTTCTTTTTCTATTTACTTGTTTATTTGTTTTTATATTCATCTTTATATTACAGGTTGTCTGAATTTACTCCTGTGTAGTTATTCCTAAAGTAGAACCAATTAGACATCTTTAGCTTAGACATGTGAATCTGCCTTACTCTCTCTTGCTGTCTCTTTGTCTCTCTGTATCTCTACCTCTGCCTCTCTCTCACACACACATGCATACACACAAACAGAGCTTCATCTTGCAGCTCAAGAGAGAGGTCTTTGATTGAATTTCTTAATTTTAAATGGCACTAACATTAATTACTTGATTAGAAAATGTTATCAAGGCTTTGAAACAGTAAGGATATGATTTTTTTCCTAAAGTTTTAAAACCTAAAGGAATGATGAGAATTGAAATCAACTTTAAAATGTAGCACATTGATCCACCATCCTGTCACTGTACCAATACCATGCAGTTTTTAACACTATTGCTCTGTAGTGTTGCTTGATGTCCAGGTTACTGTTTTCCCCCAGAAGTTCTTTTAGCATTGTGAATAATTTTAGCTATCCTGGGTTTTTTTGTTATTCCAGATGAATTTGAGAATTGCTCTTTCAAACTCTATGAAGAACTGAGTTGGGATTTTGATGGGGATTGTGTTGAATCTGTATATTGCTTTTGGCAAGATGGCCATTTTAACTATATTAATCCTGCCAATCCACAAGCATGGAAGATTTTTCCATTTTCTGAGGTCTTCAATTTCCTTCTTCAGAGACCTGAAGATCTTGTAATATAGATCTTTCACTTGTTTGGTTAGAGACACATCAAGATAATTTATATTGTTTGTGGCTATTGTGAAGGGTATCATTTCCCTAATTTCTTTCTCAGCCTGCTTATCCTTTAAGTATAGGAAGGCTACTGATTTGCTTGAGTTGATTTTATAACCAGACACTTTGCTGAAGTTGTTAATTAGCTGTAGGAGTTCTCTGGTGGAGTTTTTTTGGGGGGGTCACTTAAGTATACTATCATATCATCTGCGAACAGTAATAGTTTGGCTTCTTCCTTTCCAATTTGTATACCTTTGACCTCCTTATGTTGTTAAATTGAGCAGGTGGATCAATGGAATAAGATTGAAGACCCAGAAATGAACCCACACACCTATGGCCACTTGATCTTCGACAAAGGAGCTGAAAACATCCAGTGGAAAAAAGATACCCTTTTCAACAAATGGCAGTCAGCATGCAGATGAATGCGAATTGATCCATTCTTATCTCCTAGTAATAAGCTCACCTCCAAGTGAATCAAGGGCCTCCACATAAAGCCAGACACACTGAAACTAATAGAAAAGAAACTGGGGAAGACCCATGAGGACATTGGCACAGGGGGAAAGTTCCTGAACAGAACACCAATAGCTTATGCTCTCAGATCAAGAATTGACAAATGGGACCTCATAAAATTACAAAGTTTCTGTAAGGCAAAGGATACTGTCAAAAGGACAAATCGGCAACCAACAAATTGGGAAAAGATCTTCACCAACTCTACATCTGACAGAGGGTTAATATCAAATATATACAAAGAAATCAAGAAGTTAGAGCCCAGAAAACAAAATAACCATATTAAAAATGGGGTACAGAGCGTTAAGTAAGCTAAATTTAAATGTTCTTCCCAGTGAGATTTAGACCGGGCTGTTTAGATGAGCTTTTCACTTTTTTAAAAAAAATTTTTTCTATATTCTTTGTTTACATTCCAGATGAGTTTTATTTCTGATAACTTAAATAGTGAATGTAGTATTAGCAGAAATAAGTATCAATATAAATATATAAAACAGAAAAAAATGGGGTACAGAACTAAACAAAGAATTTTCACCTGAAGAATTTCAGATGGCTGAAAAGCACCTTAAGAAATGTTCAACATCATTAGACATTAGGAAAATGCAAATCAAAACAACCCTGAGATTTCACCTCACACCAGTTAGAATGGCTAAGATTAAAAACTCAGGAGACAGCAGGTGTTGGCGAGGATATGGAGAAGGAGGAACACTCCTCCACTGTTGGTGGGAATGCAAGCTGGTACAACCACTCTGCAAATCAGTCTGGTGGATCCTCAGAAAACTGGGCACAACTCTTCTGAAGGACACTGCTATACCACTCCTGGACATATACCCAGAGGATTCCACAGCATGTAATAGGGATACATGCTCCACTATGTTCATAGCAGCCCTATTTATAATAGCCAGAAGCTGGAAAGTACCCAAATGTCCCTCAACAGAAGAATGGATAGAAAAATGTGGTACATATACACATTGGAGTTCTAATCAGCCATTAGAAACAATGAATTCATGAAATTCTTAGACAGATGGATGGAGTTTGAGAACATCATCCTAAGTGAGATAACCCAGTCTCAGAAGAACACTCATGGTATGCACTCACTGGTAAGTAGATATTAGCCTAGAAGCTTGGAATACCCAAGAAACAATCCACATATCAAATGATGTTCAAGAAGAAGAAAAGAGTGGCCTGTTTCTGGAAAAGCTCAGTGCAGCAGTGTAGGGGAATACCAGAACAGGGAAATGGGAAGGGGTGGATCGGGGAACAGGGGGGAGGGAAAAGGGATTATGGGATTTTCAGGAAGGGGCAACTAGGAAAGGAGAAATCATTTGAAATGTAAATAAAGAATATATTGCATAAAAAATTGAGAAAAAATAAGTAGCACAATGTTGCAGAATATAGTGATAAATCACATTTAGTTTCTATGAATGCAGGAAGCTTGATCAAATGTTTCCATGGAAAAATATATTGGGAAGGCAATTTATTTGTTGTCCTCTATAAGTTTACACCTCAATAAAAGCCATTTTTTGCATTTATTGGGAAAGAAGCCACCTCTCTAGGGCTGAAGGAATAAGTTTTGCTTTTATATTCACATAGTATGTCTAGTTAGAATAGAGTCTGTAGCTGATGATCAGCACTAATGATCCATTGTTTTCAGATGCAGTCTGACCAGTTCCTTTGAGTATCTCTCTCAAATAATCATATATACAAGTTTTTCCTTTTGGCACTCAGACTGTGTGATTTTGCATTTATTCTGATTAAATTTAAAAGTGGGTTCTTTCATTTAAATCAGTTTTAAATAAACTCACTTACTTCATTTAATTTTGCAAAAGATTAAATATTCACTAAATGAAAAACTCTAATGTGCATGCATAGTAAAAATGTAAAAATTTGCTGGCTACCCTCCTTAGCTGTAAATTTCTTTAAACCTGCTAGTGTTTTAATGCCACCATAATTTCTTTACAACAGTCTGTTAGCTACCTACTTGCTTTAGTTGTATATATAGAAAAGCTGTCACCATAACAACCATCCAAGAGTTACATCAGGAAGCTTTAGTGATAAGGAAGATGCTGTGTTCTTTCCATATAATATATGCTGTGATCAGAACCTCACTAAAATGTTGGGCAATAATGTATGTAACATAGACTGAGCATTCACACACGTGGGTGCTCATGGAGGCCAGAAGAAATAATTATATTTACTTGGAACTAGAGTTATAGGTAGGTGGGATCTCTCTGACATGAGGTTGGAGACCAACCTCAGGCCCTTGGCAAAAGCAGCAAAGTGAAGCTCAGCAAGAGATATGCTTTAGCAGAGAAGTTTGCATATCTTCCAGAAAAGCAAGCTCAATTTCCAGCACTTGTATAACAGCTAACACTCTATAACTCCAGTTCCTAATGTAACCAACAGTCTTTCTGATCTCTACAGACATTTTACATGTACACACACAGTACAGAAAAGCAAAACACTCATGAAATAAAACTAAATCTCAAAGAAAATTTACAGCAGAGCATGTGCTCTTAACAGCTGAGTCATCTCATATGATTTATTAATATTTAGTAGTTTTACCATGAGGGATTTGAGTTTTATTGGGAGTATTTTATATTTAATATTTTTGTATATGTGTGGAGATTTCAATATTCACAGTTCAGGCATTGTGTCTTCTGAGGAACCTGCTTAAAGAAAATTCCATGAATCCTGGTAGACAAGCTGAAATCGAATAAGAGTATAGGATTGATTTATTGATTATGAGATCCTGCATTTACTATTTGGCGTATTTTGCAGAAAGGAAGACCCACATTTTTTCATGCCTTTCCAAATCACCTAAGCAGTCTTTTTCAGAAGCAGGTCATGAGGAAGAATGCTGTTCTCAGCATAACTCTTAATTTCTCCTTAAACTACACACACCTGGATTCCCTATGACACTGCTAGCTAAGAGCATCCTTCATCTGTGGCTGCAGTGGCAGGCCATGATTCCATTTCCAGTGGGATCTGGGAAATGTGTGAAATTGTGAATCATAGCTGACACGAACTGATGTTTGAATCTGTGTACACAGAAGCTTTCAGGGATACATGAGTGTTTTCATTATGGTATTTATAGTAAAAAGATAGAAAGGGCTTGGACTAGAACTTACCAAAATATTTTAGAACATGTTCAGTAAGTTAATGTCCCTTAGCAATTTACTCTTTACTCTTTACTACTTTCACAGAACAATGTCATTCCACATACAGTGTGTGACACACAATTGTTTGGAATGTA